>CM061225.1:20979058-21398676 GCA_030844895.1 Ambrosia x helenae | reverse complement strand
AAAATGTGATTTAGAAAGAAAACTTTTCTGCAAAAACAAAAGAAGTTTCTAAATTGACTAACTCTGCTATTGCAACCCCAAGCACAAATCAAAATAATGATTAATGACCTAGGAATGTCAGACAAGAGCTTGCTGACACCAAGGTCACATGTGAAAAATGGTGGAATCTTGTAAGGGGTACAAACTATTGCTAAACAAAACAAAGTGCTTCAAATGTTAGGTTTGGCATAGGGTACAATCACACTGAAACACCAACAGATTTCTCTCCCAAAACTACTGAAGATGGGAGAAAAATTGTTTCAGGTGAAACTTCTGAAGAGGAAGAATGCACATCTTTCCATGAAAACTTTCTAAAATCACACAAAGAAAGTTCTTCAGAGTCTTATTAAATCTGACTTTAAGTCATCAGCAGTTTTCAACTACATCAGGAGTTGAGAACCTGAAAAACTATGATGACCTAAAACCAATCAAAACTGTCAGAGATTTGTCTTTGAAAGAAAAGACAAAAGAATGTGAAATTTGTGTCTGTTCAACCACAAAACAGAATTTTGCAGATATAGAAAGGGTATTCAGTTAATAAGAAAAATCAACAACTGGTTGTGGGGGAACAAATAAAAAATGATTATGTAAAAACCTTTTCTCAAGAAACAACAACAGCAAAAACCCTTTCTCAGAAAAAGACAAAATCTCAACAAAAGTCTTTTTCTCAAAATTCCTTCAGTAGTTAGACCTAAATCATCAGCAGTTTCACAAACTGCTGAGATTAAAATCTTATGAACAGTACAACTACTGATGACCAAAGTTGATGGTGGTCCTCAAAAGGATACCACATTGTGCTTAATGCAAAATCCATTGCCCAAAAAGACATGGATTTCTAAACTCGGTCAAGAACAAACTGTAAATGTTCTCAAGAGCAAACCCAAAGCCAAACTGGCTTGGGTTCCTAAATCTAACTAATTTGCTATATTGTGCAGAGAGTTTCCAGAGGCTTGAATAGCATTTTGGTATGTAGACAGTGGAGGCTCAATGCACATGACAGGATGCAGATACCTGATAAACAATTTTATCAGTCAAAGAGATGGATCTGTGTCCTTTGGGAACAATGCTAAGGGATATGTGCTAGGACAGGGCAATGTCTCCTCTGGCAAAATACAGTTTTGACAAGGTCAATCTGGTTGAAAACCTTGAGTACAACTTGCTTAGTGTGTCACAAATGTGTGATAAAGGATATTCTTCCTTTTTCACAAAGACAGCATGCAAGATCATATCACCAGAAAGCCAGAAGTTGAGAGAGAAGATCATTGAAGATCATACTTTGTTAATTGCCAAAAGATGTGGCAATGTCTATGCAGTGGACATTGAAAAAGACAAAGTACTGAACAACACTGCCTGTTTCTTCTCAAGGGCATCAACTTCAGAAACTGATCTCTGGCACAGGAGACTTGGCCATGTGAACTTTAAAACCATAAATAAAGTCACAAAAATGGGCTTGGTCAGAGGTACCTTAAAAGTATACCAGTGTCAAGAACACTGTGTATCCTGTTTAAAGGGTAAACAGCATAAGTCCTCCTATAAGTCTATTGAAGAATCAAAAACAACTGCATGTCTTCAACTACTCCATATGGACTTATTTGGGCCTGTAAAGATCATGAGCCTTGGTAAAAAGAAGTACTGCTTAGTCATCATTGATGACTACTCAAGATTTACATGGGTATTCTTCTTATTTTCCAAGGATGGGCTGCTGAAATCATCAAGTTCTTCATTCTACAAGTAGAGAAGCAATACTCTCTACCTGTCAAAACCATTAGAAGTGATGATAATGGGACAGAGTTCAGGAACAAAACTTGAATGACTTCTGTTTGTCTAAAGGGATTATTAGACAATTCAGTGTTGCCAGAACTCCTGAACAAAATGGTGTGGTAGAAAGGAAGAACAGAACTTTAATAGAAGGAGCAAGAACAATGTTAGCTGATTCTGGCCTACCTTTATACTTCTGGGCAGAAGCAGTTAACACATCATGTTATGTTCAAAATAGAGTTCTTGTTGTCAAGAGACATTCAAAGACTGCTTATGAAGTTCTTCATGGCATGAAGCCCCTTATCTCCTTTTCAGGGCTTTTGGATGTCATGTTTCATCTTGAACATCAAGGAATCTATTTCAAGTTTGCTGCCAAGTTGACTCAGGTTACTTTCTTGGTTATTCATCAACTAGAAAAGCCTACAAGGTTTTTAACTCAAAACCAGGATAGTAGAAGAAACACTGAATGTCAAGTTCAATGAGTCAAAACACACTCTCATTCCAGCACATCCTGCTGAACTCTTTGACCTTGACAACTTTCATTTTGAACCTGAAAAACGACTGTCACTTCATCCAAACCTTTATTATGGTGATCAAAGGTTTGATGATGAGGATCCAGCACCATGGACTCCTCAAACAGTCATTAAGTCAACTTCAAAACCATCAGAAGTTTCACAAACTTCTGATTCAACAAATACTGAAGGCCAAACTCAACATCTGCTTCAGCACCTGCAACTACTGAAGACACTGAAACTGCTGAACCAGATATAATAGACCTCAGTAGTTTGTTTGAAGAACATGAGCCACCAAACACCTGTCAGTGGTTTACAACAACTGATCGAACACAAAGATCATCCACTTGATCAAATCATGGGTGATATTGCATCAGGTGTTCTTACAAGAAAACCAGCTTTCCAACTTTTGTCTATTCTCAGCATTTATTTCACAGTTGGAACCAAAGAAGTACCAGGAAGCCCTCAAAGACAACAATTGGGTGCAGGCAATGCAAGATGAATTGCTTCAATTCAACAAGCAACAGGTATGGGAAATCTGTCCCTTACCACCAAACAAGCAACCAATTGGCACAAGATGGGTTTTCAGGAACAAACAAGATGAAGCTGGTATGATAATAAAGAACAAGGCAAGACTGGTAGTACAAGGTTACTCTCAAGAAGAAGGCATTGACTATGATGAAACCTTTGCTCCAGTTGCAAGGCTTGAAGCCATCAGGTTATTTCTGGCCTATGCCATTTCCAACAAAATAAAAGTTTATCAAATGGATGTCAAGAGTGCATTTTTGTATGGAAAGATAAAAGAGGAAGTGTATGTTTGTCAGCCACCTGGGTTTGAGGATCCTTCTCATCCTGAGTGGGTGTACAAACTAGACAAAGCTCTTTATGGGCTCAAACAGGCTCCAAGAGCCTGGTATAATACACTTTCAACCTTTTTACTCAAAAATAACTTCACAAGAGGTGCCATTGATAAAACACTTTTCATAAAACATGTTGGAAATCATATCTTACTTGTTCAAATATATGTTGATGATATCATTTTTGGTTCAACAAACACAAAATTGTGTGATGAATTTAAGAAACTCATGCAATCAAAATTTGAGATGAGTACAATGGGAGAACTGCAGTACTTTTTGGGACTGCAGATTAAACAACAAACAAATGAAACTTTTATACATCAATCAAAATATGTTAAAGAATTATTAAACAAATTTTCTTTACAAGACTGTAAATCATGTTCCACTCCCATGACACCAACCACACAAGTTGAACCAGATGATCAAGGAAAACAGGTTGATCAAACCATGTACAGATGTATGATAGGTTCCCTTTTATATCTAACTGCTTCTAGACCAGATATTATGTTTTCAACATGTGTCTGTGCTAGATATCAATCAGCTCCTAGGGAATCACACCTTATTGCAGTCAAAAGAATTTTCAGATATCCGAAAGGAACTCCCACACTTGGAATTTGGTATCCTGCTTCAAGCAATACCAAGTTATCAGCTTTTTCAGATAGTGACTATGCAGGGTGTAAAATGTCAAGAAAATCAACATCTGGTGGTTGTCAATTCTTGGGAAACTGTCTAGTGTCCTGGCAATCAAAGAAGCAAACATCTGTTGCAACTTCAACTGCTGAAGCTGAATACATTGCAGCTGCAAGTTGTACATCACAGATACAATGGCTCCAATATCAACTTCTTGATTATGGAATCAAAGAACCAAGACACCATTGCTTGTAGACAGCAAATCTGCCATTAGCATCATTCAAAATCCTGTCCAGTTTTCAAAAACTAAACACATTGAAATCAGGTATCATTTCATAAGAGATTGCTATGAAAAAGGCAAGATTGAAGTGAAACATGTAGCAACAGCTAATCAAATAGCTGACATTTTCACTAAACCCCTTGACACATCAACATTTCAGAAGTTAGTATCCATGCTAGGGATGCTAAATTTGTAAGTGTTTCTATTTATTTTTCTGCACATTTTTTGTTTTTCACTTACATCTGTTTTCAAACACTTGAAAAACTTCTGAAAAGAGAGAAACTACTGATGAACAAAACATCAGTATGGGGATAATTTCTGAAAAGTGATTAACTTCTGATAAAAACCTTCAGAAGTTATGAATAAAAGTATTTATAAGGTATTTCTCATCAGCTGTTAAAACTACTGAAGAAAAATGGGAACTACTGATGAAGATACTCCTTCATCAGCAGTTTAGTCAAAAAGGGCAAATCTGACTTTTCCCATCATCAGAAGTTTGACCTAGTCGGTTTAAAACTTCTGATAAAGAGATTTTTAACCTAGGCGGTTTAAAAACTTCTAATAAAGAAGATCCAAGCGGTTAAAAACTTCTGATAAATATCTTTTTTCAACACTTATCCTTTCAAACACAAAAATTCCCCCTTCTCTCTCAAGAAAGCTCTCAAACCCATGAACCCGCAACACAAAATCACTGTTCGATTCATCAAACACACACAAAACCACATGGCTTTAGTTCTCAAACAGGGACACAATCTCAGAGCCTACTTAGAAAAACAAGAAGGCTGGTCCCAATACGATGAGATCATTGATCTCGTCGTCAAATCCCAATATTTCACCGCTCTCACCATAGACCCACCAATTCATCCTGAAACTCTAAATGAGTTCTGGGCTAATGCTGAGACAGTGATGGTGGATGATGAAGTTATCTCCCTCAACTCAACAATTAGAGGAAGACAAATGGCCATAACACAGGCCATACTCTCAAACAGACTGGGGTTGAATGATGTGAATGCCCCTGAGAAGTTTGACAACTCTGCTATCCACCTAACCATGACTGAGTGTGGTTATCAAGGTACTCTCTCACAAGCTACAATCTTTAAAAAGTATTTTGAACCAAAATATAAACTTTTGTTTCATTATATTATTATGTGCTTGAGTCCTAAAACTGGGTCTTATGACCAGATGCCCTCAACCTTTCAACCAATATTTCATTCCATTGTGAATGAAACAAATTACAGGGCATCAAAACTTTTCTTTAATGAGTTGGTGTTACATCACAATAACACTAAGAAAAAGTTTTGTTATATCCAAGGTTCATTATGCAGTGCATAATATCTGAACTGGGTAATGAGGTGCTTGTGGGTAAAATTGAAATTTTGAAACCCTTAACCTCACAAGCATACTCAAGGCACAACAAACAGGCTGCCTGGCCAGAAGATGACCAAGGGGAACAAGCACCAGTCCCCATGGAACCCTCATCTTCCAAACCTACTCCACCAAAGGCCAAGAAACCCAAAATAACAAAACAAAAACCCACCAAACCTAAAAGAAAAGCTGTTCAGGAGGTTGAGATGCCTGAACAGACTACTGTGCAATCTGCACTTCTTAAAGATGTGACTGAAACATCCTCTCAGTCTCATCCATCTCAAACCCCACCAAGAGCACCAATAACAATCCTTTTCAAAAGAAAAAGACTTAGAAAAACTATTCCAATAGATTCTTCTTTTGAAACTGCTGAACCCACTGCCCAAACCACTGAACCAGCACCCCAAATTTCTGAACCAGACATAGAAATAGCCAAACTTCTCTCTGGGCTAAAAGAGAAAGTCCCATCAACACATGTCAGTCCCCATCAACCACATCAAACAGGGGACATAGACTCAGACAGTGACATGGATGTGGACACTCATAGCCCAACCAAAGAGATGAGGATGAACCAGGGTCTCTAAGCCCAAACTTAGAAACCTTTGGTACTTTTGAGGCTGCTACTACTCATTTACCACCCAGTGGTGGACCTGAGGACAGAAGTAAAACAGCTAAGACCTCAATTGTGGCAACTACTGATGAAGGCTTAATGCCTGAGGTAGGAAATCCTCTGTACCAAGAACAAGAGGTACATGAGACAACTGAGTTGGGCTCAGCTCATGATGTAACTGATACAGTCCTCATTGAGGATGTAATAAGGGATTCAGATGATTCCATTAATTTGGATGATGTTTCAACACTCAAAACTACTAAATTGACGGCTATAAGTGAAGGTCCTGCACCTGGTGTCTCTAAGCTCAAGAAGCTAGTCACACCATCTCAGGTTAAAGCCCACTCAATCCATGATTCCCCTAGAGTGGCATCTCCTGTACAACAAGGAGATCAACCAAAAACACACCCCTCACTACAAATGCCTACCCAATTCCCTGGGCAACCAAGCATAGACCTGAACCAACTATGCAGCCCAGATGGTCCCTTGTATCACTTGATGAACACCCTCATCAAAAATCACATCCAAACATACACAGCTGACTTGGAGCTGTCCATGAAGAATCAATTTGGAGTGATACAGACGAAGATGAATGATCTATCCAACAAGATTGATCACAACAGCAAACAGATTGCTCATCTTCAAGGTCATTTCTCCCAAGCTTCAACTTCCAAAGGTGATAAAGCCAAAAAGGGGGAGAAAATCAAGGTACCTATGGATACACTTGAAGCCAGAAGAAAGGCAAGAGTGGCTATCCTAGCTAGAGATCAACAAGATCAAGCCAGAAAAGAGAAACTGGCACAACAGTTTGGTGTCTCTATTCAAGAAATAGAAGATGCTGAAAAGGCTGATGAATCCCAAGGGCATAATGAAGAAACCTCTGATGGCCAAAGTTCTGATGAAGAATCAGAAAGTACTGAAGACAATCCTTCAGTAGTTGACAAACCTTCAGAAGTTGTCAAGCCATCAGAAGTTAAAACTTCCAAGACTCAAACTGCTGACCCTTCCAGAACAACTGCTCCTACTCAACCAACCTCTGCTCCTGTTAGGCCTACTACAACAGTTACAACAATGACTGTGCTAAACCCTTCTCCAATCTCTCAATCAGCTGAATTACTAGAGAAGAGTTTAGTTGCAGCCCAGAAGAAGGCCAGAGAAGATCTGATTTGGAAAAATCTGGAAGAAAGGGATGACTTAGACCTAAGCCATGAAGAAAAACTTCAGGCTTATGAAGCTGAACTACAAAGGCAGGCTAGCCTAGATGAGATTGCTGAACAAGACAAAAGACATCAACTGATGTCTTACATTATGAAGAACAACAAAGTCAAAGCCCATACCTTGAAGAGACTCTCTGTGGAAGAGCTGATAAGAAGAGCTCAACTTATTGCAGATAAACTTGCAACAAGTAAAGACACAAAGGCCAAGAGAGCTCAGATGATAGAAGAACTGGTAGCCAATGGTTATGGTTCAAAAGCCTCAGTGTCCAAGTGGAAAGAAGAAAGATTGGTGGACACATACAGAAAATACAAGGCTGTAAGGGCTGCTAATCCAGAGAAGTTTCAAACTGCTGAAGCTTCAACTTCAGTAGTTAGAACTTCTGGTGTTCAAAGAAGACCAGCTACCCAAAGAAAGAAGACAGAGGAAAAAGTAAAGACTGATTTCAGAATGGTACTACTAGAAGGTAGTACAGTAGTACATTCTGATTTTGACATAGAAGAGAAGCCTCTGCTCACACAATTCAGGGATCCTTCCACCTTTGCATATCAAATCCAGAGGACCATCACAGACAAACTGCATACTAAGGTAACAACTGAACATCATTTGCCAACATTTCAGATACCTAATGTGATGGAACAACAGCAAGGAGGTGAATCCCACCTGAGAGTCACTGAAGTTGAAAACATTCAACACTCAGGAGAAACCCAGGGTACCACCATGGTTCCCTACACTGCAGACTTTGACAAGTCTAAAGTACCAGTCATCAGATGGTCCTTTACTGATAACAACTCAGTACTTGTGACAAGAAGAGATCAAACAAGCAGGGAATATAGGTCGATGAAAGAACTGAAGAAACTATCAACCAAAGACCTGCTTACAATCCAACACTTGGAACCAAGACAAGGGTCTCTTACTGATGATCAACTCAACCAGCTCAAGAATTCCATGTTCAAAGGAATATGGAAAATTGTGAAGGACAGAAAGGAACAATAAGGAATTAGTAAGGTTTTGGCTTCATCAATCCAGGGGGAGATTGTTAGGACAAAAAGGATTGGTGAAACCACTTTTGCAAACCTTAGTCTAATTCACTTTCTGTCAAAATACTCTAAGTATGGAACTGCTGAAGACAAGGAATCAAACTGCTGAAGAAGAGATTCAGAAGTACTGAAGAAGAAGTCATCAGAAGTTCTGAAGTTCAAACCAGACACTTCTACTGAAGAACTACTGAAGACAAACTACTCATCAGTAGTTTGTCATTCATCAGTACTTAAAGAAGATCTTTTCCACCGCCCTTGTATATCAGTAGTTTAATACTTTAGTATTTCTTTTTGCTTTATGTACAAGTTCCAAGACTGCAACTTGTTGCAACTTGTTTCTGAACTTGCTTTTTGGCAAGGTTCATGTATTTGTAAAGTCTATAAATAGAAGGATTCATCCTTCTGTTTTAGACATTGATTCTAATACAAGAAATCCTTCAACTCTTATTATTGTTATTTTCATTTCGTGTTTACTGAGAATCTGTCAAAGTGTTTCATTCTCATTCAATACTTAGATTCTCAATAAACACTTCACATTTATTAGTTCTTGATTCCAGGGGGAGTAATAACTCCTGTTGATAAGTGTAGCTATAAAACTTATAAACATTCCGCTGTGCTAACACTCACCAAAGAACTTGCTAAACACTTAAGTGTCAACTAGCAAGTTCAAACTAAAAGAGCAGCTTAATACTGATCCAACAATTGGTATCAGAGCACTGGTTTATCTGATCACATATCAATCTAACAAATTGAGAATCAGACACAGGCTCTTGTTGATATTCAATAAAGGATTATAAGCTCACTTTTTTCAACATCCATCACTTTAAGAGATATTTGACAAATCAATACTTTAAAATGGATCCTCATAATACTGGTTCTGCCACTAAACCTGCCATGCTTGTAAGAAATGAATATAACATATGGCAAAAGAGAATGGCACATACCTTGTCACAAACCAACACAGGTTGTTGGAGATCTGTGATATATGGTCCTCATAAACCAGTAAACATAAATCTTGAAACTAAGGAAGAGATTCCAAAAGAACCAAAAGACTATACTGATGATGATTTCCTAAAACTTGAGCTTGATGCAAAAGCTTTTTCTATGTTGGCAATGGCACTCCCAAATGAAATCTATTCTGGCCTATTACATTGTGATAGTGCCAAAGAGCTTTGGGACTGCCTAAAAGAACAGTTTGGAGGAACTGAAGAGGTGATTGCCAACACCAGAGAAATCTTGGCTCAACAATATGAAACTTTTGCTCACATTAATGGGGAAACTTTAACTCAGCAATTTGAAAGATTTTCCTCATTAATATCTGAGCTAAAACTAAATGGTCAGACCTATACAACTGTATCTATGCTTCATAGATTTTTAAGGTCTTTACCTGATAAATGGGAAACATACTCAATAGTCTTAAGATCTTCACCAGATTTTAGCTCCCTCACTCTTACAAAACTTCATGGGAGATTACTTACTTTTGAGAGAGAAATTGATCAAAAGAAAAAGTTACAAAACTCTGGTAAAACTGCTGATGACTATCTACCTGGTAGTACAGCACTATTGGGACAAGACTCACCAACTTGTTCAAATAGTTTTGGATCTTTTGACCACATTGACATAACTGCTGGGATCTCATCTGAAAGATCATTCCCAGGTTATGACAATAATGACTTTGGTCAAACTGCTGATAACATGTGTTTTATCATGGATGACTTAAATAGTTTCAGCAGTGATGACCTTGAAGAAATGGATATTTTGCACCAACTGGCCATGTTAAGTTTAAAAACAAATAAATTTTACAAAAGGTCAGGAAGGAAGTTTCCAGGACTTAACAGTTCTACAAAAATTGGTTTTGACAAATCTAAACTTAGATGTCATAAGTGTCAAAAGTTGGGACACTTTGCTAGAGAATGTAGAAGCTCTGGCTTTAACCAATCTCAGTCTGGAAACAATTTTAACCCCAATTATAACAGGAATAATGGAACACAAGGGAGTGCACATTTTGTACAGGCACAAGCTCCACAACACCAATATGTGCCACAAGTACAATATGTACAGATGCCTGCTCAACAGATGCAGAGCCAACAATCAATCCCTCCCTTTCCAGCTGCTCAACAACCTCCACAGCAACAACAACCCTCTCAACAAAGTTTATTTACCTCAGGGTATGTTGACTGGAGCAGTCTTCCTTTTGACACCACAGAGTGCAATCCTGATGCAGACAACAAAATGTTTGACATCAACTGGGGAGAGCCTGACAATGGCAGAAAGAACTTTGCCTTAATGGCATTTGAGGGATGCTCCTCAAAATCTGCCTTGTCACAGGTATCAAAAGAATCTTTGACAAAATTATGTTCAAATTCATGCAAAGAATCTTTTGCTCTCATAAGAGAGACAAATGTGCACTTACAAGGAAAAGCCAATGACTCTGAGAGAAAACTCACTCAGATAAAATGTGATTTAGAAAGAAAACTTTCTGCAAAAACAAAAGAAGTTTCTAAATTGACTAACTCTGCTATTGAAACCCAAGCACAAATCAAAATAATGATTAATGAACTAGGAAATGTCAGACAAGAGCTTGCTGACACCAAGGTCACATGTGAAAAATGGGTGGAATCTTGTAAGGGGTACCAACTATTGCTAAACAAACAAAGTGCTTCAAATGTTAGGTTTGGCATAGGGTACAATCACACTGAAACACCAACAGATTTCTCTCCCAAAACTACTGAAGATGGGAGAAAAATTGTTTCAGGTGAAACTTCTGAAGAGGAAGAATGCACATCTTTCCATGAAAACTTTCTAAAATCACATAAAGAAAGTTCTTCAGAAGTATTGATTAAATCTGACTTTAAGTCATCAGCAGTTTCAACTACATCAGGAGTTGAGAACCTGAAAACTACTGATGACCTAAAACCAATCAAAACTGTCAGAGATTTGTCTTTGAAAGAAAAGACAAAAGAATGTGAAATTTGTGGTCTGTTCAACCACAAAACAGAATTTTGCAGATATAGAAAGGGCATTCAGTTTAATAAGAAAAATCAACAACTGGTTGTGGGGGAACAAATCAAAAATGATTATGCAAAAACCTTTTCTCCCAAGAAACAACAACCAGCAAAAACCCTTTCTCAGAAAAAGACAAAATCTCAACAAAAGTCTTTTTCTCAAAATTCTCCTTCAGTAGTTAGACCTAAATCATCAGCAGTTTCACAAACTGCTGAGATTAAAGATCTTATGAACATGGTACAACTACTGATGACCAAAGTTGATGGTGGTCCTCAAAAGGATACCACCATTGTGCTTAATGCAAAATCCATTGCCAAAAAGACATGGATTTCTAAACTTGGTCAAGAACAAACTGTAAATGTTCTCAAGAGCAAACCCAAAGCCAAACTGGCTTGGGTTCCTAAATCTAACTAATTTGCTATATTGTGCAGAGAGTTTCCAGAGGCTTGAATAGCATTTGGTATGTAGACAGTGGAGGCTCAATGCACATGACAAGATGCAGATACCTGATAAACAATTTTATCAGTCAAAGAGATGGATCTGTGTCCTTTGGGAACAATGCTAAGGGATATGTGCTAGGACATGGCAATGTCTCCTCTGGCAAAATACAGTTTGACAAGGTCAATCTGGTTGAAAACCTTGAGTACAACTTGCTTAGTGTGTCACAAATGTGTGATAAAGGATATTCTTCCTTTTTCACAAAGACAGCATGCAAGATCATATCACCAGAAGGCCAGAAGTTGATAGAGAAGATCATTGAAGATCATACTTTGTTAATTGCCAAAAGATGTGGCAATGTCTATGCAGTGGACATTGAAAAAGACAAAGTACTGAACAACACTGCCTGTTTCTTCTCAAGGGCATCAACTTCAGAAACTGATCTCTGGCACAGGAGACTTGGCCATGTGAACTTTAAAACCATAAATAAAGTCACAAAAATGGGCTTGGTCAGAGGTCTACCCTTAAAAGTATACCAGTGTCAAGAACACTGTGTATCCTGTTTAAAGGGTAAACAGCATAAGTCCTCCTATAAGTCTATTGAAGAATCAAAAACAACTGCATGTCTTCAACTACTCCATATGGACTTATTTGGGCCTGTAAAGATCATGAGCCTTGGTAAAAAGAAGTACTGCTTAGTCATCATTGATGACTACTCAAGATTTACATGGGTATTCTTCTTATTTTCCAAGGATGAGGCTGCTGAAATCATCAAGTTCTTCATTCTACAAGTAGAGAAGCAATACTCTCTACCTGTCAAAACCATTAGAAGTGATAATGGGACAGAGTTCAGGAACAAAACTCTGAATGACTTCTGTTTGTCTAAAGGGATTATTAGACAATTCAGTGTTGCCAGAACTCCTGAACAAAATGGTGTGGTAGAAAGGAAGAACAAAACTTTAATAGAAGGAGCAAGAACAATGTTAGCTGATTCTGGCCTACCTTTATACTTCTGGGCAGAAGCAGTTAACACATCATGTTATGTTCAAAATAGAGTTCTTGTTGTCAAGAGACATTCAAAGACTGCCTATGAAGTTCTTCATGGCATGAAGCCCCTTATCTCCTTTTTCAGGGCTTTTGGATGTCAATGTTTCATCTTGAACATCAAGGAATCTATTTCAAAGTTTGCTGCCAAAGTTGACTCAGGTTACTTTCTTGGTTATTCATCAACTAGAAAAGCCTACAAGGTTTTTAACTCAAAAACCAGGATAGTAGAAGAAACACTGAATGTCAAGTTCAATGAGTCAAAACACACTCTCATTCCAGCACATCCTGCTGAACTCTTTGACCTTGACAACTTTCATTTTGAACCTGAAAAGACTGTCACTTCATCCAAACCTACTTATTATGGTGATCAAAGGTTTGATGATGAGGATCCAGCACCATGGACTCCTCAAACAGTCATTAAGTCAACTTCAAAACCATCAGAAGTTTCACAAACTTCTGATTCAACAAATACTGAAGGCCAAACTCAAACATCTGCTTCAGCACCTGCAACTACTGAAGACACTGAAACTGCTGAACCAGATATAATAGACCTCAGTAGTTTGTTTGAAGAACATGAGCCACCAACACCTGTCAGTGGTTTACAACAACTGATCGAACACAAAGATCATCCACTTGATCAAATCATGGGTGATATTGCATCAGGTGTTCTTACAAGAAACCAGCTTTCCAACTTTTGTCTATTCTCAGCATTTATTTCACAGTTGGAACCAAAGAAGTACCAGGAAGCCCTCAAAGACAACAATTGGGTGCAGGCAATGCAAGATGAATTGCTTCAATTCAACAAGCAACAGGTATGGGAAATCTGTCCCTTACCACCAAACAAGCAACCAATTGGCACAAGATGGGTTTTCAGGAACAAACAAGATGAAGCTGGTATGATAATAAAGAACAAGGCAAGACTGGTAGTACAAGGTTACTCTCAAGAAGAAGGCATTGACTATGATGAAACCTTTGCTCCAGTTGCAAGGCTTGAAGCCATCAGGTTATTTCTGGCCTATGCCATTTCCAACAAAATAAAAGTTTATCAAATGGATGTCAAGAGTGCATTTTTGTATGGAAAGATAAAAGAGGAAGTGTATGTTTGTCAGCCACCTGGGTTTGAGGATCCTTCTCATCCTGAGTGGGTGTACAAACTAGACAAAGCTCTTTATGGGCTCAAACAGGCTCCAAGAGCCTGGTATGATACACTTTCAACCTTTTTACTCAAAAATAACTTCACAAGAGGTGCCATTGATAAAACACTTTTCATAAAACATGTTGGAAATCATATCTTACTTGTTCAAATATATGTTGATGATATCATTTTTGGTTCAACAAACACAAAATTGTGTGATGAATTTAAGAAACTCATGCAATCAAAATTTGAGATGAGTACAATGGGAGAACTGCAGTACTTTTTGGGACTGCAGATTAAACAACAAACAAATGGAACTTTTATACATCAATCAAAATATGTTAAAGAATTATTAAACAAATTTTCTTTACAAGACTGTAAATCATGTTCCACTCCCATGACACCAACCACACAAGTTGAACCAGATGATCAAGGAAAACAGGTTGATCAAACCATGTACAGATGTATGATAGGTTCCCTTTTATATCTAACTGCTTCTAGACCAGATATTATGTTTTCAACATGTGTCTGTGCTAGATATCAATCAGCTTCTAGGGAATCACACCTTATTGCAGTCAAAAGAATTTTCAGATATCTGAAAGGAACTCCCACACTTGGAATTTGGTATCCTGCTTCAAGCAATACCAAGTTATCAGCTTTTTCAGATAGTGACTATGCAGGGTGTAAAATGTCAAGAAAATCAACATCTGGTGGTTGTCAATTCTTGGGAAACTGTCTAGTGTCCTGGCAATCAAAGAAGCAAACATCTGTTGCAACTTCAACTGCTGAAGCTGAATACATTGCAGCTGCAAGTTGTACATCACAGATACAATGGCTCCAATATCAACTTCTTGATTATGGAATCAAAGAGACCAAGACACCATTGCTTGTAGACAGCAAATCTGCCATTAGCATCATTCAAAATCCTGTTCAGTTTTCAAAAACTAAACACATTGAAATCAGGTATCATTTCATAAGAGATTGCTATGAAAAAGGCAAGATTGAAGTGAAACATGTAGCAACAGCTAATCAAATAGCTGACATTTTCACTAAACCCCTTGACACATCAACATTTCAGAAGTTAGTATCCATGCTAGGGATGCTAAATTTGTAAGTGTTTCTATTTATTTTTCTGCACATTTTTTGTTTTTCACTTACATCTGTTTTCAAACACTTGAAAAACTTCTGAAAAGAGAGAAACTACTGATGAACAAAACATCAGTATGGGGATAATTTCTGAAAAGTGATTAACTTCTGATAAAATAACCTTCAGAAGTTATGAATAAAAGTATTTATAAGGTATTTCTCATCAGCTGTTAAAACTACTGAAGAAAAAATGGGAACTACTGATGAAGATACTCCTTCATCAGCAGTTTAGTCAAAAAGGGCAAATCTGACTTTTCCCATCATCAGAAGTTTGACCTAGTCGGTTTAAAACTTCTGATAAAGAGATTTTTAACCTAGGCGGTTTAAAAACTTCTAATAAAGAAGATCCAAGCGGTTAAAAACTTCTGATAAATATCTTTTTTCAACACTTATCCTTTCAAACACAAAATTCCCCCCTTCTCTCTCAAGAAAGCTCTCAAACCCATGAACCGCAACACAAAATCACTGTTCGATTCATCAACACACACAAAACCACATGGCTTTAGTTCTCAAACAGGGACACAATCTCAGAGCCTACTTAGAAAAACAAGAAGGCTGGTCCCAATACGATGAGATCATTGATCTCGTCGTCAAATCCCAATATTTCACCGCTCTCACCATAGACCCACCAATTCATCCTGAAACTCTAAATGAGTTCTGGGCTAATGCTGAGACAGTGATGGTGGATGATGAAGTTATCTCCCTCAACTCAACAATTAGAGGAAGACAAATGGCCATAACACAGGCCATACTCTCAAACAGACTGGGGTTGAATGATGTGAATGCCCCTGAGAAGTTTGACAACTCTGCTATCCACCTAACCATGACTGAGTGTGGTTATCAAGGTACTCTCTCACAAGCTACAATCTTTAAAAAGTATTTTGAACCAAAATATAAACTTTTGTTTCATTATATTATTATGTGCTTGAGTCCTAAAACTGGGTCTTATGACCAGATGCCCTCAACCTTTCAACCAATATTTCATTCCATTGTGAATGAAACAAATTACAGGGCATCAAAACTTTTCTTTAATGAGTTGGTGTTACATCACAATAACACTAAGAAAAAGTTTTTGTTATATCCAAGGTTCATTATGCAGTGCATAATATCTGAACTGGGTAATGAGGTGCTTGTGGGTAAAATTGAAATTTTGAAACCCTTAACCTCACAAGCATACTCAAGGCACAACAAACAGGCTGCCTGGCCAGAAGATGACCAAGGGGAACAAGCACCAGTCCCCATGGAACCCTCATCTTCCAAACCTACTCCACCAAAGGCCAAGAAACCCAAAATAACAAAACAAAAACCCACCAAACCTAAAAGAAAAGCTGTTCAGGAGGTTGAGATGCCTGAACAGACTACTGTGCAATCTGCACTTCTTAAAGATGTGACTGAAACATCCTCTCAGTCTCATCCATCTCAAACCCCACCAAGAGCACCAATAACAATCCTTTTCAAAAGAAAAAGACTTAGAAAAACTATTCCAATAGATTCTTCTTTTGAAACTGCTGAACCCACTGCCCAAACTACTGAACCAGCACCCCAAATTTCTGAACCAGACATAGAAATAGCCAAACTTCTCTCTGGGCTAAAAGAGAAAGTCCCATCAACACATGTCAGTCCCCATCAACCACATCAAACAGGGGACATAGACTCAGACAGTGACATGGATGTGGACACTCATAGCCCCAACCAAAGAGATGAGGATGAACCAGGGTCTCTAAGCCCAAACTTAGAAACCTTTGGTACTTTTGAGGCTGCTACTACTCATTTACCACCCAGTGGTGGACCTGAGGACAGAAGTAAAACAGCTAAGACCTCAATTGTGGCAACTACTGATGAAGGCTTAATGCCTGAGGTAGGAAATCCTCTGTACCAAGAACAAGAGGTACATGAGACAACTGAGTTGGGCTCAGCTCATGATGTAACTGATACAGTCCTCATTGAGGATGTAATCAGGGATTCAGATGATTCCATTAATTTGGATGATGTTTCAACACTCAAAACTACTGAATTGACGGCTATAAGTGAAGGTCCTGCACCTGGTGTCTCTAAGCTCAAGAAGCTAGTCACACCATCTCAGGTTAAAGCCCACTCAATCCATGATTCCCCTAGAGTGGCATCTCCTGTACAACAAGGAGATCAACCAAAAACACACCCCTCACTACAAATGCCTACCCAATTCCCTGGGCAACCAAGCATAGACCTGAACCAACTATGCAGCCCAGATGGTCCCTTGTATCACTTGATGAACACCCTCATCAAAAATCACATCCAAACATACACAGCTGACTTGGAGCTGTCCATGAAGAATCAATTTGGAGTGATACAGACGAAGATGAATGATCTATCCAACAAGATTGATCACAACAGCAAACAGATTGCTCATCTTCAAGGTCATTTCTCCCAAGCTTCAACTTCCAAAGGTGATAAAGCCAAAAAGGGGGAGAAAATCAAGGTACCTATGGATACACTTGAAGCCAGAAGAAAGGCAAGAGTGGCTATCCTAGCTAGAGATCAACAAGATCAAGCCAGAAAAGAGAAACTGGCACAACAGTTTGGTGTCTCTATTCAAGAAATAGAAGATGCTGAAAAGGCTGATGAATCCCAAGGGCATAATGAAGAAACCTCTGATGGCCAAAGTTCTGATGAAGAATCAGAAAGTACTGAAGACAATCCTTCAGTAGTTGACAAACCTTCAGAAGTTGTCAAGCCATCAGAAGTTAAAACTTCCAAGACTCAAACTGCTGACCCTTCCAGAACAACTGCTCCTACTCAACCAACCTCTGCTCCTGTCAGGCCTACTACAACAGTTACAACAATGACTGTGCTAAACCCTTCTCCAATCTCTCAATCAGCTGAATTACTAGAGAAGAGTTTAGTTGCAGCCCAGAAGAAGGCCAGAGAAGATCTGATTTGGAAAAATCTGGAAGAAAGGGATGACTTAGACCTAAGCCATGAAGAAAAACTTCAGGCTTATGAAGCTGAACTACAAAGGCAGGCTAGCCTAGATGAGATTGCTGAACAAGACAAAAGACATCAACTGATGTCTTACATTATGAAGAACAACAAAGTCAAAGCCCATACCTTGAAGAGACTCTCTGTGGAAGAGCTGATAAGAAGAGCTCAACTTATTGCAGATAAACTTGCAACAAGTAAAGACACAAAGGCCAAGAGAGCTCAGATGATAGAAGAACTGGTAGCCAATGGTTATGGTTCAAAAGCCTCAGTGTCCAAGTGGAAAGAAGAAAGATTGGTGGACACATACAGAAAATACAAGGCTGTAAGGGCTGCTAATCCAGAGAAGTTTCAAACTGCTGAAGCTTCAACTTCAGTAGTTAGAACTTCTGGTGTTCAAAGAAGACCAGCTACCCAAAGAAAGAAGACAGAGGAAAAAGTAAAGACTGATTTCAGAATGGTACTACTAGAAGGTAGTACAGTAGTACATTCTGATTTTGACATAGAAGAGAAGCCTCTGCTCACACAATTCAGGGATCCTTCCACCTTTGCATATCAAATCCAGAGGACCATCACAGACAAACTGCATACTAAGGTAACAACTGAACATCATTTGCCAACATTTCAGATACCTAATGTGATGGAACAACAGCAAGGAGGTGAATCCCACCTGAGAGTCACTGAAGTTGAAAACATTCAACACTCAGGAGAAACCCAGGGTACCACCATGGTTCCCTACACTGCAGACTTTGACAAGTCTAAAGTACCAGTCATCAGATGG
The DNA here is from genome assembly GCA_030844895.1 of Ambrosia x helenae. Classification (NCBI taxonomy): domain Eukaryota; kingdom Viridiplantae; phylum Streptophyta; class Magnoliopsida; order Asterales; family Asteraceae; genus Ambrosia; species Ambrosia x helenae. The sequence goes on along the minus strand of CM061225.1, from coordinate 21,379,859 downwards.
TCCTTTACTGATAACAACTCAGTACTTGTGACAAGAAGAGATCAAACAAGCAGGGAATATAGGTCGATGAAAGAACTGAAGAAACTATCAACCAAAGACCTGCTTACAATCCAACACTTGGAACCAAGACAAGGGTCTCTTACTGATGATCAACTCAACCAGCTCAAGAATTCCATGTTCAAAGGAATATGGAAAATTGTGAAGGACAGAAAGGAACAATAAGGAATTAGTAAGGTTTTGGCTTCATCAATCTAGGGGGAGATTGTTAGGACAAAAAGGATTGGTGAAACCACTTTTGCAAACCTTAGTCTAATTCACTTTCTGTCAAAATACTCTAAGTATGGAACTGCTGAAGACAAGGAATCAAACTGCTGAAGAAGAGATTCAGAAGTACTGAAGAAGAAGTCATCAGAAGTTCTGAAGTTCAAACCAGACACTTCTACTAAAGAACTACTGAAGACAAACTACTCATCAGTAGTTTGTCATTCATCAGTACTTAAAGAAGATCTTTTCCACCGCCCTTGTATATCAGTAGTTTAATATTTTAGTATTTCTTTTTGCTTTATGTACAAGTTCCAAGACTGCAACTTGTTGCAACTTGTTTCTGAACTTGCTTTTGGCAAGGTTCATGTATTTGTAAAGTCTATAAATAGAAGGATTCATCCTTCTGTTTTAGACATTGATTTTAATACAAGAAATCCTTCAACTCTTATTATTGTTATTTCCATTTCGTGTTTACTGAGAATCTGTCAAAGTGTTTCATTCTCATTCAATACTTAGATTCTCAATAAACACTTCACATTTATTAGTTCTTGATTCCAGGGGGAGCTATAAAACTTATAAACATTCCGCTGTGCTAACACTCACCAAAGAACTTGCTAAACACTTAAGTGTCAACTAGCAAGTTCAAACTAAAAGAGCAGCTTAATACTAATCCAACAAATGGGGCTAAAGCCCATGAAAGGCTAAGTTTATGCGAAGGAAACCTAACTCAGCTGACTGGAGATCTCAAAATCTGAGTTCAATAGGACTACCTAATTGTATGACCTGGCGAAGGTCATTGTGGGGAGAGTTAGTGGAAACCCCACGTTTTGAAAAAGGGAGCTTACTATAAATTTAATAAGCTTCCTAGTCCATTCCTAAAAATTGACAAGGTTGAGGTTAAGCTTATGGCTTTTAATGATTTGACTAAGGTAACTAGTCCCAGTAGATCACCTATGTGAGAGAGAAGCGGGGTCGCTTCGAAGGGTATTGTTGGGGCACAATACTTAAGAGCTCTCGCAGAACCAGGCACGTGTCCATGACCATAATGGGCACAACTATGGGGACTTGACGTTGTCAGGGAGAGTCTTGTGTGTAGCGTATTGTCGTCCACACAAACGGTAGACGAGTTCAAAGACGTCGCATTCTACTTAGAGCCAGTGGGCTAAGTGCGTTTCATAAGCGAAGGTTCAAAGGGTCACACCTATCTATCGTATGCAAAACTCAACTGTTGAAATTTAATCGGAATGAGTTTGCTTCTCAGAATGACTCCTATTCATGGGGGATTGTTGGAAATATGGTGAATGGATGATATTGAAATTATAATTTAATAAATTATAATTATTAATAAGACCTTAATGTGGTGAATTAAAGACTAAAACTCTTGAAGAACAATTTGGAAAGCCAGATGATTGGAAAGCCAAAATATACTACACAATTGATCCTTAGTAATAACAACATTTACAAGTTACTTCCCCCAAAAGACTGTTGACCCTAACATCTGCTATACCCTAACAACTGCTGAAACAACTGCTGCTACAAAGGTCTAATAGATAACAACTGTTGATCAAAGGTTTGATGAAGAACAACTGATGATCAAGTGCTGAAGACTAAAGGTCTGTTGGAGCCAACATCACTTAGGCTCCAACTAATGATTCAAGACCATCAGAGTTTTCCTATCAGCTGTTTTGCCTTTCAGAGTTTTCCAATTTAACATTTATTTGTATCAACAGATGTTTTATGTTGTTATTCTGTTAGAGGTCACTGTCTTAGGTGACGTCATCCTAGGTCATCAGACTGTTCTATTCATCACTCAAAACATTCTCTTAGACAAACAATCACAGAGTGATCAGGCTGAGGGGGAGTACTTGTACAATTGTTGTAATCATTTGATTAATGAAAGCATTCGATTGAAAAACATTTATTCTCTTGTTTTGATTTATAGTTTATCATTCCGCTGCACTTTCCATTTATAATTCACTTCGTTCATTTCTCATATTACTTAAACAAATCAAAACAATCAAACTCATATCCTAACAATTCGTATCAGATCTTGGTCAATTAAATTCGATCTAACCAATCAATTTAATATAAACACATCAACTCACAATTATTGATATCGTTTGTTTGTCGGATTGAAAACAGAGTAATAGTTTATCTTCGTTTCAACCGTTTTTAAACAGACTTTGTTTTTGAAACAATCAGATAATGGCTTCAATCAATCACGATCCACATAACACTGGCATGAACAACAAGCCACCGATGCTTTTCAGATCTGAATACAATATCTGGCAACGTCGGATGAGCCATGTTCTAGCTCAACAGAACACTGGGTGTTGGAATTCGGTTATATTCGGACCACATGTTCCAATGGTGCCGAGTACTGAAGATCCCAAGGTTCAAGAGCCTAAGAAACTTGAAAACTACTCCGACCAGGATTTTCAGAAAATTGAGTTAGATGCCAAGGCCTTCAGTATTGTGGCCATGGCTCTACCCAATGATATATATGCTGGGCTGTTACACTGTAACAGTGCAAAGGAGTTGTGGGATGTATTGAAAGAACAATTTGGTGGGACTGAAGAGGTTATTGAAAACAACTGTGAAATACTTAACCAACAATATGAAACATTCAGTCATGTAAAGGGAGAGTCATTAACTCAACAATTTGAGAGGTTTAACTGTCTCATTAGTGAACTAAAACTGATTAGTCAAGCTTACCCAAATTCAACTTTGAACCATAGGTTTTTAAGATCATTACCAGACAAATGGGACACTATTGGTATAGTTATGAGAAACTCAATTGGATTTAAGGACCTATCACTGACCCAGCTTCATGGTAAGCTCTTGACCTATGAGAGAGAGCTTAACCAGAAAAAGAAGCTCCAGGACTTTGGAAAAGTGTCTGCTCCAGGACTCTGAAAAAGTGTCTGATGATTATGTATTTGGTAATACAACACTTTTGGGTCATGATGAGGTGCCTAGTAACAATAAGGATCAGAGTTATGATCATTTCATTGACATAACTTAAAGTTTTAACTCATGTTTTAACTCTGATTCTTATTCACCAAACTAAGCTTTTACAGCAAGTGGTGGTGATATCCAGGCATCTGATAATATGTCCTTTGAGTATGATGACCTAAAGTATTTTGACCCTGATGATTTGGAAGAAATGGACATTATGCACCAATTGGCTCTGCTTAGTATAAGAACTAACAATTTTTACAAGAAAACTGGCAGAAGGTTTCCATGGTTGACAGGCAGGTCAAAAGTGGGGTTGGATAAATCAAAGATTAAGTGTTATAAATGTCATAGACTTGGTCATTTTGCTAGGGAATGTAGGAGTCAACATGGTACACCTATGATTACCTATCTAAATCAAAGGCCACAGACCAACACTTATCAAGTTTTCCATAATACCCCTGGACCAAATGTGCAAAACACTTCTCATTTTGCACAGTCCTCAAACACTGTTCATGTCCAGTATTTCCAAACCACTGTTCCCCAGATTCACTATGTGCAAACACCTGTTGCTCAGGCACAAGTGCCAATGACTGCTGCTCCACCCTATGCCCCTGCAGAGACCAGTCAACAGAGTTTCTTTACACAAGGCTTTGTTGATTGGAGCAGTCTACCAGATGAGCTACCAGATGAAAATTTTGCTCTTGTAGCCAAAGCTGAAAATGGACCAGAAAATTTTTGTTTCATGGCTATGGTTGAAAAGGTTGAATCTGAGGATGTGGTAACTGAATATGTTATTGTGACTGATGATATTGTTGATGAAGTAATTGCAGATACAAAATCTGAAGAAGAGGTTGTGAATCTCTCAGATCCTTGGGGTGCATCTGATGATTGTGAGTGCAAGTGTGATTGTGCATTGATGGCTGCTGCTAAGGATGAGACTGTAGGTATCTTGAAGGACTTTGTCACCAAAGTTGAAAAACAATATGACTTGCCAGTAAAAGTCTTTAGAAGTGACAATGGAACAGAGTTTAAAAATAAGGAGTTGGATGACTTCTGTGTGTCAAAAGGAATTGTGAGGCAGTACAACATTCCAAGAACACCAGAACAAAATGGGGTGGTTGAGAGGAAAAATAGAACTCTCATTGAGGCTGCAAGAACCATGCTAGCAGATTCTGGTTTACCACTGTCCCTCTGGGCAGAAGCTGTAAACACTGCTTGCTATGTTCAAAACAGAGTTTTAATCAACCCAAGACATCAAAAGACTGCTTTATGAAATTCTGTTCAAAATCAAACCACTAATCTCATTTTTCAAAATCTTTGGTTGCCCATGTTTCATCTTAAATCTTAAAGATTTCATCTCAAAATTTGCAGCCAAAGTAGATTGTGGATATTTTCTGGGGTATTCTTCTACTGCCAAGGCCTACAAAGTGTTTAACACAAGGACCAGGACAATAGAAGAAACTCTGAATTGCAGGTATACCACAATCTTCACAACAAGACTACAGAACAGATGTTGTGATTCCAAGTCACTATAAAGTCTATTCTGTATCAGGGGAAGTAGCTGTTCAAAACACCTGTCAAAACTCTGCCACGGCTGTGTCAGCCACTGTTGGCCAGTCTTACCCTCAAACCACTGCTTCACCAACCTCATCCAGTGCTCAATCATCTATTGACAAAAGTCCAACCTCTGTTGACAAAAGTTAGTCCAATTTCACACCACTTGGACCCATTCCCCCACCTCCATTTCAAACATCTGTTGGTACTACAGAAGTGCAAACAGATGTTACATCAACAGAGTCACCAAACCTCTGTCCTTCACCTCAAAATGCCATCATACCATATCAGGGAGCTTTAATCTACCTAAGAGCTCATCCACCAGATCAAATCATTGGCAACATCAGAGAGGGTGTGCTCACAAGAATCCAATCCTCAAACATCTGTCTTTTTGCAGGCCTTCTATCTCTCACACAACCTGTCAAGTACCAAGAGGCACTAAAAGACAACAGTTGGGTAGAAGCCATGCAGGAAGAGCTCCTTCAGTTTAAAAGACAACAAGTATGGGAACTTTTGCCACTGCCAAAGGATGTTTGTCAAATTGGCACAAAGTGGGTCTTCAAAAACAAAACTGATGAAAGGGGTATAGTTGTCAAGAATAAAGCCAGGCTTGTGGTTCAAGGCTTCAGACAAGAAGAGGGGATAGACTATGATGAAACCTTTGCTCCTGTAGCTAGGCTAGAAGCTATCAGATTCTTCCTAGCCTTTGCTGTCAACCAAAACATCAAGGTGTATCAGATGGACATCAAATGTGCATTCCTATATGGCAAAACTCAAGAGGAGGTCTATGTATGTCGACCACCTGGTTTTGAAGACACTTTCCATCCTGATTATGTATACAAGCTCAACAAAGCTTTGTATGGATTAAAACAAGCACCTAGGGCCTGGTATGAAACTCTTTCCACCTTTCTCTTATCCATTGGTTTCACAAGAGGTAAAATTGATAAAACTTTATTTCTAAAATGGAGAGGGAAAGATTTAATGATTGTTCAAATATATGTGGATGACATCATTTTTGGGTCCACGTGTAACAAAATGTGTGAAGAGTTTAGGGAACTCATGACAGCTGAGTTTGAGATGAGTGCTATGGGTGAACTTCAGTGCTTCCTTGGTCTCCAAGTGAAGCAGCTGCAAAATGACACATCCATTCATCAAAACAAATATGTGAAAAAATTGTTAACCAGATTTGAGATGAATGATTGTAAGCCATGTAGTACACCGATGAGCACAGCCAAGCTACTCACTATTGATGACAAGGATGAACTGGTTGACCAGACACATTACAAATGCATGATTGGGTCTTTATTGTACTTAACTGCATCTAGGCCAAACATTATGTTTGCCACTTGTGTTGGTGCAAGATCCCAGGCTTCACCTAGAAAGTCAAACTTTATTGCTGTGAAAAGGATATTCCGATACCTGAAAGGTGCTCCCACACTTGGTATCTGGTATCTTGATAATGGAAACATTGAGCTTTCAGTTTATTCAGATAGTGATTTTGTTGGTTATCACACCACAAGGAAGTCTACATCAGGAGGGTGCCAGTTTATAGGGAATCCCTTAGTCTCATGGCAAAGCAAAAAGCAAGCAGCTGTTTCAACTTCCACAGCAGAGGCTGAATACATTGCTGCTGCAAGCTATACAGCCTAACTTATGTGGCTTCAAAATCAATTGCTGGATTTTGGTATAACTGCACTAAGGACTCCACTCATGCTGGACAGTCAAGCTGCTAAAAATATCATCAAAATTCAGTTTCTCACTCAACCACAAAGCACATTGACATCAGACATCACTTTGTCAGAGATAGCTATGAAAAAAGGTTTGATTTCTCTTCACCATGTTCCAACAGAGGATCAGTTGGCAGATGTGTTGACAAAAGCTTTAGACACATCTACCTTTGCAAATCTGATTTCTAGAATTGGTATGCTAAACATGGACTAAAAAACAAAAATGTTTTAAATAAAAACATTAAAATGTTTCAGAAAATCAAAATTTCATCCTTAAAAATAGCATTTTGGTTGAAAAATCCGTTAAGGATAAACAACCACTGTTTCATTCATTCTATTCACTGTTAGTTGAAAAAGCTGTTTCAAACATCTGATCAGATAAAAAAACACTGTTTGGTTGAAAAATATGTTTTCAAACGTCTGATTAGATAAAACAACTGTTTCCATTCTATATATATATGCCTATAATAAAAAAAACCAAGTGTTGTTAGCATTAGCACTTTGGCAAGACAACAGCTGTTTGCATCAGACCTTTGGCAACAACTGTATGCCACCAGATGTTTGCCACGTCTGCTCTCAAAAGCAGAGTTTTGGCCACATCAGCGGTTTCACCAGAGGCTATAAAAACCCTATTTTACCACAATAGTTGTTACACTGTCTCATTGTATTCAAAATACTGAAACCGCCTTCTTCAACCTCAAACCGTCACTCTAATTACTCTCATCCTCACACTCGAAATCCATTACAATGGATCTTCAAGCCAAAGCAACCCACAATTACCTTCCCTATCTGGTCAAAACAGATGAAAACGTCCCATTCCATACCACCATCGACATCATCCTTAGTTCCAAATACCTGACAAATCTAACCGCTGATGCTCCCATCTACCTCGATACTCTGCAAGAATTTTGGTTAAATGTTGAGGTCCTTCTACAGGACAAAACGCCCACAACCATCATCTCAAAAATTGGAGAGACAAATATCGCCATTACCCCCCAACTGATATCAACAACCTTCTCACTGAATGACCTGTCAGGTAACGACTCTTTCCCTTAGGCTGAACTTCACACTGAGTTTCAGGAGAGGGTTTATGATTCACAAATGACTGGGTCAACTCTTTTCAAAAAGTTTTTCCCACCAGTCATGAAATTTTTCTTTCATACACTCCTTCTCTGTGTCTCTGCTAAATCTACTTCCTTCAATAAAATCCCATTGAGAATTCAGTACTTGGGATATGCTATGTTGTCAGAATCTGACTTCAATCTATCCCAGGGCCTATTCTTGAATTTAGTATCAAATGTGAAGGCCATAAAGTCTGGGTCTAATAATGCTTTTCTGATATACCTAAGAATTTTAAGTGTAATCCTTCAAAAGGTTTTACCTGAAAAATAATTTAAAAAGAGTAAATCATTTCAAATGAAGAGTCTAACTGATGAAACTTTCACAAGAATGTTGGGTTCAAACACCCAAGAAAAAGTGTCAAAAGTCAAAGTTTCAAAAACACAAACAAAGAGGACTAAGACAACAACTGTTGTCCAAACCTCTGTTGTTAAGCCCACTGCTCCTGGTGATCATGGCACTACATCTAGTGGTGTGAAACCCACACCAGCCATCTCCAAAAGAAAACGTCCATCTACAAAAACCACCTCTAAACACAAAAAGGGGCCTCTGGAAGATGAGATACCAGGGAAAAACCCTGTTGCAACACAAAAGCAACAAGAAACCACTGTTGTTACTGCCTCACCACAGATGGATATATCTCAACCTGTAACACCCCAACCGGTGGCGGAATCATCGAGGTGTCACGTGGTGACGATTGTTCAAAAGCACATGGTACCAAAATGTAAATATTATTGAATAAGCCAAAATTTGTCTTACATTGAAATGGAAAATACAAAGTCTAAATGAAACGTAAATATTGAAATAACTGATTAAAATAAAGCACTAAAAGTCCCTTGCTAAAGCACTAGATCAAACTGCACCTGAAACATGTACAAAAATAGGTTTGGTCAACATATGAAATGTTGGTGAGCATTCCTAGTTTTGATATATATAGTAAGTTAAAAAGATATACAATTCAAGTGCAAGCTACAGTGCAAATATGTAAACTATGTATCATACAAATGAGCGAAATCAACCCTGTGACTGTATAATGTACAAAATGAACGGCGGTGTACTCATCCAATAAATGGATAATAACTTAACAATGGCCATGGATTCTCCGATGAAAAAGGGGGAGAATCAACCTAGGCGGGTTGTCAATCCAAATAGCGCTATCCAATGTTAAGGTCGGCTTCTACCATGTTAATGATTTCACTAAGTACAAATGTATTCCACATGTATTGTCTAAGCATAAAGCACGTTGTAAGAAATGCACATAGTACTAGAATTGTATTGTGAAAATGTAAACTTGTATTTGAAATTTGTAATACTGTACATGTAACACCCCAAAAATGAATAAAAGCAAAAAGGGGATAGGAAGTACTCACTGTTCACGTAATAGCTTGAAATTCAACTGGACAACGAAATTTGAGTTGGAATTATCCCAAAGGATTAACCTAAAGAATTTGATAATGTGTAAGGGAAATAATTCTAGGATACATGTATTTCCAGGGTTTCGAATTGGGGAATAAGTATTTGTTTGATTAATAATCAAATTTTTATTAAATATAAGAAATTTAATAAATAAATAAACAAAAGTCTTTTTGTAAATTTTTAAGTTAATGATGGTCACAATATAAAGTTCTAAGTTTGAAAATAATTTTTATAAAATTATTTTCTTGAAAATAGAATATTTAATCTATTTATTTCAAGTTGTCAAAATATAACTTTAATATCAAAAAAAAATATTAAAATTAAAGAATTTCTGAATTAAAAATTGTATTTCAGTTCTAAATAAATAGAAATAATTTATATAAAATTTTGGTGCAAAAATATTGAAAAATGAATATATTATGATTTATTTATGATTAAAACTAACAAAAATTAATTAAAAATATAAAATGAACGGTTTTTCTGAAATAAAAATTATTTCTGAAATGTTTATTGCTATACAAGTTTAGAATAATTCTTGTGGGATTTAATAAAATCGTTTAGATATTTTTATTGAATTTTACAATTATAAATGAATAAACTTGTAATATTTATAATATATATTAAATAAATTATTTTTGAAAAACCAAAAATTGTACAATGAACCTTACCATTAGAAGGTCATACAGTAATTTTTGTAGAATTTATAAACCACTTTTAGTATTTAAAAACTATTTTAAAATATTTAATATATTAAGTATATATATAAAAAGGGTAAAAAAAATGTTTGTTGGTTATGGGAGTCGAACCCGGGCCTCTGGCTGGTTCGAGTTTTATCACAAGTGTGGCCACCAACTGAGCCACACCCTGAGAACGAATTATTTTGGTTTTGAATTAGTTATATAGGCTAACTGTGTTAATGGATAAATGGTTTAAAATGAAAGAAAAATAATGCTGCTTGTGGGGATCGAACCCGTGTGATTCTGTTTAACAACAACAGACACAACCACTTGATCTAGATCAGTGGTTGTGTTGGATTCGTGTATGTTTAAAATAAATATTCAGTTCTGCAAGTGTGTTCTTCCGCATTCGATCCCTTACAAGCCCTAATCATCCAATCATTACAATTAGTGATCAATAGCCCCTGAATCATTGGGGCTATTGATCGTGGGTTGCCGATGAATAAACCCCGCCAAAAAAAAAAAAGAACTTACAATAACAATTCGTATGATTATGCTCAGTCAATAGGAAAAGTCAACCACGAACAAGAAACTTCGTATGATGGATTAATACAGAAATTGAAGGTTGGGAGAGAGTTTTCGGCGAGTTGTGAAGGATTTGTGATGTCCAATTTATAGGGAAAGGGTTTGGATGGACGATTGGTAAGTTGACCTCGCCATGATGATAATGACGCAGATGATTAGCCTCAAATTGGAAGGTGTTAATGATAATTGTTGTTGTAATTGACGCGTAATGGTCAATGGCAATCAATATCATTCCATATCAGAACTAGAAAACGTGTTTGTATGGTTGTTTGTGAAGGTCGATTGATGCAGTTGACTTTTTCAAGTCAAACTGGTCGAAAATAAGCATACCATATAAGTAATTAGCGTGGGTTTCAAAGCAGGATTATGGTGTAGCTCAATTGGTTTGTGTGTGGTGTGTAGTGAACCAGCTATGGGCTCGGGTTCGAATCCCGGCCCAAGCCTTTTATTTTTTGACAATTTTTCGTCTCTTTTCGTATCGTTATAAGCTTATAGTATGATAATGCAAACCCGAATGTGTCACAGAATATTTTTTTTTGAACGTTCGAAAATGATGAAAATGCAACGTCACATTAATTGGAGTTTTAACGTACATAAAATGTTTAAATGAATAAGAAAAGTGACGGATGTCACAGCATCCCCTACTTTTAGAAATTTCGTCCCGAAATTCCTTCAAGTGGTAGTCTCTGGAAAAAGATGAGGATACTTTGACATCATTTGGTCCTCACGCTCCCATGTAAACTCTGGGCCTCGTTTGGATTCCCAACGAACTTTGACAATTGGAATTCGGCTTCGCTTAAGCGTCTTGACATCTCGATCCATAATCTCCACAGGCTTTTCTATGAAGCGCATCGACTCGTCAATCTGGATATCCTCTAAAGGAACATGGAGGTTATCTTCAGCCAAACACTTCTTAAGATTTGAAACGTGAAATGTTGGATGGACATTACTGAGCTCTGGTGGTAAATCGAGCTTGTAAGCCACCTTCCCAATTCGCTCAAGGATCTTAAAAGGGCCTACAAACCGTGGTGCAAGTTTCCCTTTCTTTCCAAATCGAAATATACCCTTCCAAGGTGAAACCTTGAGAAGTACCATGTCTCCAACTTGAAATTTTAGAGGCTTGCGCCTTTGATCGGCATAACTTTTCTGTCTGCTTCGAGCAACTTGCAAATTCTCACGAATGCGAAGAATTTTGTCTGTCGTTTCCTGTATTAGTTCGGGACCGGTGATTTGTGCTTCGCCAATCTCGCTCCAACAAACAGGGGAACGACATTTGCGACCATAAAGTGCCTCGAATGGTGCCATGTTAATACTGGAATGGTAGCTGTTATTATACGAGAACTCAACCAAGGGTAAGTGCGTGTCCCAATTGCCACCAAAGTCGATGATGCACGCTCTAAGCATATCCTCCAATGTTTGGATGGTTCGTTCAGTTTGACCATCCGTCTGTGGGTGATAAGTCGTGCTAAGATTCAGTTGTGTACCAAGTGCGGATTGGAATGTCTGCCAAAAGCGAGAAGTAAACCAGCTATCACGATCGGAAATAATGTCCAGAGGAATACCATGACGGCTGACAATCTCACTGATGTAGATTTTAGCCAGTTTCTCAGCTGTGTAGGTCTCACGAATGGGTAGAAAGTGAGCAGATTTGGTCAATCGATCGACGATAAACTGTCATGCCCACGAGTGGTGCGTGGAAGTTTCGTAATGAAGTCCATAGCAATGTTCTCCCACTTCCACACTGGAATTTCTGGTTGCACAAGTAAACCAGATGGACGTTGGTGCTCAGCTTTGACCTTGGAGCAAGTAAGGCATTTAGCCATTAGGGAGAAGTAAACCAGCTATCACGATCGGAAATAATGTCCAGAGGAATACCATGACGGCTGACAATCTCACTGATGTAGATTTTAGCCAGTTTCTCAGCTGTGTAGGTCTCACGAATGGGTAGAAAGTGAGCAGATTTGGTCAATCGATCGACGATGACCCAGATACTGTCATGCCCACGAGTGGTGCGTGGAAGTTTCGTAATGAAGTCCATAGCAATGTTCTCCCACTTCCACACTGGAATTTCTGGTTGCACAAGTAAACCAGATGGACGTTGGTGCTCAGCTTTGACCTTGGAGCAAGTAAGGCATTTAGCCACATATAGAGCTATGTCCTTCTTCATACCGGGCCACCAATACAAGGTACGCAGATCCTGATACATCTTATCTGCACCAGGGTGAATGGAGTAACGAGACTTATGGGACTCGTCCATGAGGAAGGTACGCAGGTTGTCACGATCAGGGATCCAAAGACGGTTCATGAAGTAAAGTAAACCATTTTTGGTTTCCAACTGATTTTCGGCTCCACACGACATTTCATCGTACATGTTGCCTTCAGTAACAGAGACATGTTGGGCTTCAATGATGTGGAGTTTGATATCAGACTGGACCTGGGCACAATAAAGCTGGGCATGATCTTTACGACTGAGAGCATCGGCTACAACATTCGCCATGCCAGGATGGTAGCGAATCTCGCAGTCGTAGTCGTTTAACAACTCGACCCATCGTCGTTTTCGTATATTCAGATCTTTCTGGTTGAAAATGTGTTGAAGACTCTTGTGGTCAGTGAAAATCACACATTTTGTACCATATAAATAGTGCCGCCAAATCTTAAGTGCGAAAACGACCGCTCCGAGTTCAAGATCATGGGTAGTATAATTTTTCTCTTGGTTTTTCAGTTGTCGCGATGCATATGCTATAACCTTGCCTCGTTGCATGAGAACACAACCAAGACCTTGGTTAGAGGCATCACAATAAACCATGAAATCCTCATTGCCGTCAGGTAAAGTGAGGATTTGAGCATCACACAGTTTCTGCTTCAATGTCTGAAATGCTTCTTCTTGACTGGGTCCCTATACATATGGTTTATCTTTATGGGTCAAAGAAGTGAGAGGTAAGGCAATCTTGGAGAAGTTGAGAATAAAACGACGATAATAACCCGCTAAGCCAAGAAAAGAGTGAACTTCCGTGGGAGACTTGGGTGTAATCCAATTTTTAACAGCCTCAATCTTAGCTGGATCCACGTGTATTCCCTTATCACTGATAATGTGTCCCAAAAATTGAACTTCCTTAAGCCAAAATTCGCACTTGGAGAATTTGGCATACAGTTGTTCATTCTTCAAAAGACTCAAAATTTGTCTAAGATGTTGTTCGTGGGCTGATTTAGTTTTGGAGTAAATATCATCAATGAAAACAATTACGAATTTATCCAAGAAGGGTTTGCACACGCGATTCATGAGATCCATGAAGACAGCGGGTGCATTCGTTAGTCCAAAAGGCATAACCATGAACTCGTAATGACCATAGCGTGTACGAAAAGCTGTCTTTGGAATATCGTCTTCATGAACTCGAAGATCGTGATATCCCGAACGAAGATCGATCTTTGAGAAGCAAGTCGAACCCTGAAGTTGATCAAAAAGATCATCAATGCGGGGTAAAGGGTACCGGTTTTTAATGGTGAGTTTATTAAGCTCACGGTAATTGATACACATTCAGAAAGAACCATCCTTCTTCTTTACAAATAAGACTAGAGCTCCCCAAGGTGATGAACTGGGACGAATGAAACCCTTGTCTGCCAACTATTGAAGTTGACTCGCAAGTTCTTGCATTTCAGAAGGTGCAAGACGATATGGAGATTTTGCAACGGGCGTGGCACCAGGTGCAAGATCAATACGAAATTCAACAGGACGTACCGGTGGAAGTCCAGGTAAGTCATCAGGAAAGACTTCTGGAAACTCGTGAACAACAGGAACATCTTGGATACTCTTGTCTTTACCTTTCTTTTCCACGACATGGGCCAAGAAGGCTACGTATTTCTTACGTAGATATTTTTGTGCTTGGGTGCAGGACATGAGTTTAAGACCACTGGATGGTTTTTCACCATAAACCCGTAAAAAGTCACCTGATGTGAGAGGAAACCGGATAAATTTTTCAAAGCAGACAACTTCAGCATGGTGTTTAGAAAGCCAATCCATACCCACAATGACATCAAAGCTTCCCAATTTCATGGGTATGAGATCAATAGTGAAGTCATGTTCGTTAAGGCTAAGAGTACAACCCTGGATGATGGAATCGATTGAGATGGGTTTACCATCCGTGACCTCGACAGTGAAAGGCGCTCCTAATCTAGAGCATGTGTGAGATAATAAAGGTTCGAATGCTAATGACACAAAACTTTTATCCGCACCAGTATCAAATAAAATCGAAGCATAATGACCATCGAGTAAAAACGTACCATTCACCACATCATTTGTTTCCTGGGCTTCTGCTGCATTGATGTTGAAAGCCCTACCACGAGTCACTGGGTTTGTTGCACGGTTTGCTGGGACAAGTGCTGGACACTGATTTCTGAGGTGGTTTGGATCATCACAATTGAAGCAAGCTCGACCATATGCTATGGGTTGTGGGTTTTGGCGAGCTGGTTGAGGGTTGGCTGGCTGTGGGTTAACTGGTTGAGCGTTGATTAGTTGAGGTCGAAGCACTGATCGACATGTGGTAGCTACATGACCGTACCTACCACAGGTGGTACAGTGGCGACAAGGAAAATTTGAGGGGTGATGGTACTGACAGGTGGCACACTTGGGTAAGTTACCATTATAAACCTTCTTAACAGGAGGAGCCTGAGTCATTGGAGCCTGGGCCATTGGAGCCTGGGTTACTGGGGCTACAACGGCGTAGTTTCTACCTCTGGACTTCCGCTTCCTAGTGTTGGAACCGGTATTGTCTACAGCAACTCTTGATGATTCAGTAGTAGGGGCGGGGGTCTTCTCAGCTGGTTTCTTGGTTCCTTTCCTAACCAGATTTCCCTTTTTCACGTGCTTGTCAGTCAAGGAGGCTGCAAGCTGGATGGCTTCTTCCACCGTAGTGGGTCTGCTTCTAGTGACTACATCTTGAATTAGGTCAGGTAATCCCTCGATATATTTCTCGATTTCTCGAGAGACCGAGGTAACCATGTGTGGAACCAATATGCTGAGTTCATGATATCGAGTGTTGTACGCAAGATTTTCACCACTGTCTTGTTTCAACCCAAGGAACTCTTCCTCTAGTTTCCTGATTTCGTTCCTAGGGCAGAATTTGGTGATCATGAGTTCCTTAACCTCAGCCCAAGACAAAGATAAAGCAACATCAGCGCCCCGATTGCGCTTTTCACCATTCCACCAAGTTAATGCCCCCTTTTGAAGGACACTGGTAGCATAGCGAACGCGGAGGTCATCAGGACACTCGCTGTTCACAAAGGTACTCTCCATAGTTTCAAACCATTGGAGGAGGCCAGTAGCACCCTCCCCACCAGTAAATTGTGGGGTTGCATGAGTTGAAGTGTTTGAAAGTGCACCGAAATTGAGTTGCACCCTCTGTGTTGGCACTGTTGCTGTTCTGGATTAACTCACTAACAAGATTTGGGATCACTGCAGCAATTTGCTCAGCAACTAGAGAAGCGAGGCGACGGTCAGAACGTTGTCCAGAAGCACGAACAGTGCGTTGGCTAGCATCACGGAGCATGCGGCGAGCAGACATCTACAAGGCAGTCAATGAAAAAAATTATGAGATTATAAAATGTAAGTGTATAATTGTACAAAGGATTATGAATACATAATATTGTATGTGAAATAAGAGTGTATCATTGAAAAATTTGCATAGAATGCTTGGATTGCCCTTGTCTAGCTGTAAAGCCCGACAAGAACGTTGACTTTTCAAAGGAATTGAACCCAATGGTGATCAAAGAAGACATGCTTTAGCCTATAAGTGGACACTCACTCCAGGAATCCCCAGGTAAGCATAACAGGTCCGTAAATGGATTTATGCGCTATGCTTGCCTATGCCAGAAAACCCAGTGTACAGGCATCCACCCTTCCAGATTGCACGTGTCCTTATCACACTCATTAAAGTTCAACAAGTTTGAAGGAGCAAAAATAAGAGTAGGCATTATGCCTAAGAGTGTCTTCATGAAAGGTACTGCTCCCACTCCATGATGATGTAGTCTTTCCACTCCTTGTAGGACACCATCTCTATACACCATGATGAAAGATGAGGAGAAATGGAGAAGAAGGGGAAAGATTGAGGGAGGAAAGTAGAGGGAAATGAGGGGAATGATAAATTAAGAAATGTTGTACCTGAAAGTTGAAATTCGGTTATAGTCTAGGCCAATTTGTCTAATAACCTAGTTCCCTATAACCATGGCTTTGATACCAATCTGTAACACCCCAACCGATGGCGGAATCATTGAGGTGTCACGTAGTGACGATTGTTCAAAAGCACATGGTACCAAAATGTAAATATTATTGAATAAGCCAAAATTTGTCTTACATTGAAATGGAAAATACAAAGTCTAAATGAAACGTAAATATTGAAATAACTGATTAAAATAAAGCACTAAAAGTCCCTTGCTAAAGCACTAGATCAAACTGCACCTGAAACATGTACAAAAATAGGTTTGGTCAACATATGAAATGTTGGTGAGCATTCCTAGTTTTGATATATATAGTAAGTTAAAAAGATATACAATTCAAGTGCAAGCTACAGTGCAAATATGTAAACTATGTATCATACAAATTAGCGAAATCAACCCTATGACTGTATAATGTACAAAATGAACGGCGGTGTACTCATCCAATAAATGGATAATAACTTAACAATGGCCACGGATTCTCCGATGAAAAAGGGGGAGAATCAACCTAGGCGGGTTGTCAATCCAAATAGCGCTATCCAATGTTAAGGTCGGCTTGTACCATGTTAATGATTTCACTAAGTACAAATGTATTCCACATGTATTGTCTAAGCATAAAGCACGTTGTAAGCAATGCACATAGTACTAGAATTGCATTGTGAAAATGTAAACTTGTATTTGAAATTTGTAATAGTGTACATGTATCACCCCAAAAATGAATAAAAGCAAAAAGGGGATAGGAAGTACTCACTGTTCACGTAATAGCTTGAAATTCAACTGGACAACGAAATTTGAGTTGGAATTATCCCAAAGGATTAACCTAAAGAATTTGATAATGTGTAAGGGAAATATTTCTAGGATACATGTATTTCTAGGGTTTCGAATTGGGGAATAAGTATTTGTTTGATTAATAATCAAATTGTTTATTAAATATAAGAAATTTAATAAATAAATAAACAAAAGTCTTTTTGTAAATTTTTAAGTTAATGATGGTCACAATATAAAGTTTTAAGTATGAAAATAATTTTTATAAAATTATTTTCTTGAAAATAGAATATTTAATCTATTTATTTCAAGTTGTCAAAATATAACTTTAATATCAAAAAAAATATTAAAATTAAAGAATTTCTGAATTAAATATTGTATTTTAATTCTAAATAAATAGAAATAATTTATATAAAATTTTGGTGCAAAAATATTGAAAAATGAATTTATTATGATTTATTTATGATTAAAACTAACAAAAATTAATTAAAAATATAAAATGAATGGTTTTTCTGAAATAAAAATTATTTCTGAAATGTTTATTGCTATACAAGTTTAGAATAATTCTTGTGGGATTTAATAAAATCGTTTAGATATTTTTATTGAATTTTACAATTATAAATGAATAAACTTGTAATATTTATAATATATATTAAATAAATTATTTTTGAAAAACCAAAAATTGTATAATGAACCTTACCATTAGAAGGTCATACAGTAATTTTTGTAGAATTTATAAACCACTTTTAGTATTTAAAAACTATTTTAAAAGATATAATATATTA
Organism: Ambrosia x helenae; assembly: GCA_030844895.1. Lineage (NCBI taxonomy): Eukaryota > Viridiplantae > Streptophyta > Magnoliopsida > Asterales > Asteraceae > Ambrosia > Ambrosia x helenae. The sequence continues at coordinate 21,361,802 of CM061225.1, read as the reverse complement.
AGTATATATATAAAAAGGGTAAAAAAATGTTTGTTGGTTATGGGAGTCGAACCCGGGCCTCTGGCCGGTTCGAGTTTTATCACAAGTGTGGCCACCAACTGAGCCACACCCTGAGAATGAATTCTTTTGGTTTTGAATTAGTTATATAGGCTAACTGTGTTAATGGATAAATGGTTTAAAATGAAAGAAAAATAATGCTGCTTGTGGGGATCGAACCCGTGTGATTCTGTTTAACAACAACAGACACAACCACTTGATCTAGATCAGTGGTTGTGTTGGATTCGTGTATGTTTAAAATAAATATTCAGTTCTGCAAGTGTGTTCTTCCCCATTCGATCCCTTACAAGCCCTAATCATCCAATCATTACAATTAGTGATCAATAGCCCCTGAATCATTGGGGCTATTGATCGTGGGTTGCCGATGAATAAACCCCATCCAAAAAAAAAGAACTTAAAATAACGATTCGTATGATTATGCTCAGTCAACAGGAAAAGTCAACGACGAACAAGAAACTTCGTATAATGGATTAATACAGAAATTGAAGGTCGGGAGAGAGTTTTCGGCGAGTTGTGAAGGATTTGTGATGTCTAATTTATAGGGAAAGGGTTTGGATGGACGATTGGTAAGTTGACCTCGCCATGATGATAATGACGCGGATGATTAGCCTCAAATTGGAAGGTGTTAATGATAATTGTTGTTGTAATTGACGCGTAATGGTCAATGGCAATCAATATCATTCCATATCAGAACTAGAAAACGCGTTTGTATGGTTGTTTGTGAAGGTCGATTGATGCAGTTGACTTTTTCAAGTCAAACTGGTCAAAAATAAGCATACCATATAAGTAATTAGCGTGGGTTTCAAAGCAGGATTATGGTGTAGCTCAATTGGTTTGTGTGTGGTGTGTAGTGAACCGGCTATGGGCTTGGGTTCGAATCCCGGCCCAAGCCTTTTATTTTTTGACAATTTTTCGTCTATTTTCGTATCGTTATAAGCTTATAGTATGATAATGCAAACCCGAATGTGTCACAGAATATTTTTTTTTTTTGAACGTTCGAAAATGATGAAAATGCAACGTCACATTAATTGGAGTTTTAACGTACATAAAATGTTTAAATGAATAAGAAAAGTGACGGATGTCACACAACCTGAACAAACTCCTCACGAATCCTCACAAACGGATAATGTTGTAAGCCAAAGGGAACCACATCATGAGACATATGAGTCACTTAACCATATGATCATCAGCCCTTCTCCTAGGGCTACTTCTCTTTTCACCCCTCCACCTTCACCATCACATGTCCTTCCAGCAATGCAACCATTGTTTGAAGCTATTGATAAAACTTAGTATATTCCCAGTTCCTCTCTTTCACACATCAATGAGAGTATACACCAACAAGTGACTGGGACTGAGGAAAATCAATCAGCTATCCCACAAACATAGGAGGTTGCACCCCTGGAGTAAAATGAAACTCAAGGTGAGTTTTCAAGTGAAGCAGCCACTACTGATGTAGAGACCATTGTCTCATAACAGGACAGTGGTTACATAGCTAAGACTTCCTTGAAGGCAACTACTGATGAGGCCACTATGGTGTCCCCAAAATCAGTTGGAAGTCCCCAGAACCAAGACAAAGGGGCATCTGGTTCTCATTCTTTGGATTCACCTCCTAGGGTTGCACCAGTTACAACTACCACTGGTAGGAATCCAGATGATCCTATTAATTTAGGTGATGGGTTAAAATACCAAGAATTGACGGCTAGAGTCCACTCCATTGAAACCTCTGTTGTAGATATCAAATCAGATCTCAAGACAATTATGGAATCTTTGGCTGCTCTAACCAAAAGTCAACCATCCAAAGAAGAGATTGCTAGTGAGCTATGGAAATCAGTTTCCCCCATCATCATAGCTCATAGAAAACTAGCAGATCAAACACATGAAACATACATGGCTCAGATCAGAAATATGGTAGATGCTAGGTACACAGATACCTAAGAAGACATTAAAGCCATCAAAGACCATTTGCTGAAGACCACTGTCTCTGCCCCTACAACCATCAGGAGAGATGAAAATGATGATGAGTTCACAGCTGATGATGCCAAAAAGAGGGAGAGTGGCAGAGATAGACTATCAAAGCTAAAGCCATTTGGAACAAAACCAAGGTCTGAACCAGCACAACAACAACCCAATGTTCAATCCACTGCTGATGATGAAGCAGTCAATGCAGGCAAAGCAAAAGAAATTGATCAAACTGCTAATGTCAATGCTGAAAAGGCTGCTGAAGAAAAGCAAAAGAGGATTGACACATTGGAATGCAAAGCAGAGGCTCTAGTTCAAAGAAAGATAGAGCAACAGCAGGAAGTTGAGGATGTGGGTTCCTCTAAAAGGAAGAAAATGCCTGCAAAACACATCAGACAACCACCATCCAAAACTGCTGCTAAAACTGCTGCTGCTAAAACAACTGCCACCAAAACCACGGCTGCCACCAAAACCACTGATGCCACCAAAACAACTGAACCTACCACCAAACCAACAACCAAACCCACTAACACAACTACCAATACACCACAAACAACCATTTCACCACCTAAATCCCAAACATCTGCTGGTGCTACACAAGTGCGAACATATGTTAACACAACCACTGCTGCAACACCACCATCACCACTCATCTTGTACAAAAGGAAGAGAAAATCAACCTTTGTAGTACAAGATGAAAACATACAAACATCACCACCTACCACTTCAACCACCAAGCCTACACCCATATCAGCCATTCCACTTTCATCATACTCACCACACACTTCTCAATTCACATCTCACAGACCACCACCACCATCCATCACACCATTGGTTGTTCAGTATCCTCTTGAGCTTGATCTACTCAAGAGGGAAATGCAATCCTTCTACAATACTGAACATCCATCTGAAAGATCTTTCCCATCTCTTCCAAATTTTCCTGTTCCTCAAAACTTAGATAAATATCTTAAACTCAAGATTAAACAGGCAGATTTAATCATCAGGGAAAGATGTAAAGGGAAAGATGACAGGACTGCTCAGGGCATCCATTCAGCAGAGCTTAGCAAACTGAGAAGGATTGAAGATTTTGCTAAGACCCTGAGCAACTCCATGTCCACCATGCCTCTCAGCAGTGATTTGGAAAGGGTGGTTAGGGAATCCCTTCTTGACCAAATCTTGGCAACCATGCCCTACAAAGCAAACAAGAAACAGTTTGCAGGCTGGACCACTCATGCTCTTCGAGAAGAACTCATGAGAATTGAAGAAATGGCTAAGAATCCCCCAACAAAAGTTTCTGCCCCTGATTTTAGGAAAGGCAGAGATCCAGCCAGAGCTTTGAAGTTCAAAAGAATGAGAGAAGAAATTGTGGCTGCCAAATATGGGGAGATGAAGTCTGTAGCAAGATGGTCTGAGCTAAGGCTGGTTGAGACATACAAGAAATTGGAAGAGAACAGAAAGAAAGATCCTACACTACCCAGAAAACCAATTTACCCTGATGCTCCCATGATGAAGAGACCTCAACAGGCCTTTACACTTGACAGCTTGCTTGATACTTCTGACCTATCTGTTGATGCCAAGAGACAATTCAAGAAACAGAAGGAAATGTTTGAAGAAGACCAGAAGAAGTTTGTTGATACTTTTGTAAAAGAGGGCATCTTCAATCAAGTACACTATTTCTCTGATCCCACTACTGAAGAACTCAGGAAACTCATTGGGAGACCTCCATCACCTAACTCATCAACAATAAATTTGCAGCCCAACAGATCCTCTAATTCAAAAATTCTAAATTGGAAAGTCAACAAAGACAACCATGAATTGACTCTGCTCAGATCAGATGGAGAAGCCCAAAAGTTAAGTATGGATGATGCACATGGCCTATGTGCAGATGATCTCCAAACATTGCTGAACTTAGAGCTTGAAAGGGATGCAGAAGACTTTTTCTCATTGAGCTTTGAACTACAGTTCAAAGGGCAAATCAGAGAAAGTTTGATGAGGAATAAAGATCAAAATAAAGCTTAGTTTTGGCATCATCTGTTATAGGGGGAGATTGTTGGGTCTGCTGACCTGGAGAAGAACAGATGATTGGAAAGCCAAAATATACTACACAATTGATCCTTAGTAATAACAGCATTTACAAGTTACTTCTCCCAAAAGACTGTTGACCCTAACATCTGTTGTACCCTAACAACTGCTGGAACAACTGCTGCTACAAAGGTTTGATAGATAACAACTGCTAGAGAACAACTGTTGATCAAAGGTCTGATGAAGAACAACCGATGATCAAGTGCTGAAGACTAAAGGTCTGTTGGAGCCAACAACACTTAGGCTCCAACGGATGATTCAAGACCATCAGAGTTTTCCTATCAGTTGTTTTGCCTTTCAGAGTTTTCCAATGTAACAGTTATTTGTATCAACAGATGTTTTATGTTGTTATTCTGTTAGAGGTCACTGTCTTAGGTGACGTCAGCCTAGGTCATCAGAGGTTTAGATTTGTCTATAAATAGAACAGTGCTTGTACTGTTCTATTCATCACTCAAAACATTCTCTTAGACAAACAATCACATAGTGATCAGGCTGAGGGGGAGTACTTGTACAATTGTTGTAATCATTTGATTAATGAAAGCATTCGATTGTAAAACATTTATTCTCTTGTTTTGATTTATAGTTTATCATTCCGCTGTACTTTCCATTTATAATTCACTTCGTTCATTTCTCATATTACTTAAACAAATCAAAACAATCAAACTCAAATCCTAACAATTAGAGGATAATATTTCTTTTAATTAGAGATTTTATGTCACTTAATTAGAGTCTTTATGTCTCAAATTAATTCTCTAATTAAGAAGACTCTTCATACATCCATGTTCTTATATAATGGAAGGCTTTGTGCCTCATTTGGATATGTAGAAAAGAGATACATGAAAAGAATACACTAAAAACTCTTGCAACACACATACATTCAAGAGTAGCAACCATGTTCCGGTTTCTTTTCAGGCAAGTGGGATAGTCCGGCAGTGCACCATCGCCACTGTTCGAACCGATGTACCCTGGGAATAGACGAAGAATTTGTTTAAGGGAATTGTGTCAAACACAAGCCCGGTTCAATTCTATGATTTCTTTTTCTTTTAGATTTTGCTGCAGCAAGTACAGAGATTCTGATACATGTGAGCTTCATGTATAAAGGCGTGCGCCGATTACAATGTAAGTTTTCTAACAAGTTTGACGTAATTCATTTTTAATACCAAATTGCTAATACAACTAATATATCAATTCACAAAGAGCAATTGACTATAAACTAAAGAATATATTGACATAAAAAACAACAATATAAGAGATTGTAGATGACATTATGGATACGCAATGCAAATGAATTTTTAAATCTTTTTAAACATAGGTACGATAGTTACCATGTCAAATGAGGTAGTAGTATAGTGCTAGGGCCATAATCATTGTACACGAAGATCAAATAAACATGGTTTTTACTTTTATGGCTATTTGTGATATTGGAATCTTACTTCTTTGAGTTTGTTTTTGGAAGGGGTTCACCTTCCAAATCACAAGGTTGATAGCTCATAGATTTATTCCATTTCCGATCATTAGTATCTTAGGTTCTTCGTCTGAGTTATATATTCATCCATGTCATAACGACCAACACTATATAAAGTTTCAAGTACACAAATTAGATATCATTTTGATGTTAAACATCTAGATTTAATCTCAAACGTAAAAAAATTTAAAAAATCTATAGTATAAGGCGTATATTAAATAAATATAGAATATATATGCCAGAATGCGTTAACCTATTTAATATAAGTATTATTATAAAGGTGTTTGATTGCAACCCACCAAACCATTTACAGTCCATTTGGATCCATAAATGGATGTTACATGGGTCGTGTTCGGGTAGCATGACTTTAAGTTTCTTCGAGTTAGGGTTTGAATAAACATACAGGTAGCGTTCGATTTCATCAATTTAAACCCGTGAACTACTATCACCACCTCTAGGTAAAACAACTATAACCTTAATAGCTTTATTTAAAAAAAATCAAGGAAAAAAGTACCCATTTTCAGCTGCTTCCGGACTTCCTGTTATCCACCTTTATTGCGTCATTTGGCTTTTAGTTGTCAAAAGAAACCTTCATCCAGTAAACAATTTGATATTGCCATCATCTAACACATGTTGATTACACCCTCGTTAATATTTTAATAGTTTTAAGCACTCAACGTGTTAAATACAAGTCAAAACATAAACCAAACACCTATATGGATGCATAAATAATGGCATATTTGTTAAATAAACAAAAGCATAGAAAATAAACAAGGGCTTACCAAAAATGGTGATTTGACCAAAATGGTAACGCTTTGGCAACCTTGGTTAAAACAAAGCGCCATGATTTAATCAGGAAATGATCTAGAGCGAGAGTGCTAACATTTTGGATAAATTTGAACTGCACATGACCTGTTAAAAAATTAGATAAAATCCATACAATCCTAACTACAAAATAAATTTGACCAAAATAAATACATTACTACATGCGAAATCGGTGTTGGATGAAAAATGATAGTTTGTAAATGTTTTTGAAATTACTATATTAGTCCTCTGACCTACTTTGGATTGGTTAACATGTCAATTTGGGTCACCTACCCACCTCAAATTATTCAACGGGTCAATTTGAGTTATATCAAATTCGGGTCAAAACAAACGAAGATTATACGTTGTCAATTTGGGTCATGTCATATTAGATTCTTGGATAAAACACACCACTTCATTCTTTAAAAAACCTATCAATAATTAAAAGGAAAATGCAATTAATTGGTGATGAACTTTCAAAACTCGAAACATAAATCGAATATGAGAGCTGGAACATTATGGGAAAATTTGAGATATGTTTGCGATGGCCATGAATATTCATAACATCATAAAGCTTACACTACAAACTTCTCAAAACTAACTTGATTTATCAAATTATAAAAAAAAAAACATGCCGATTATTTGAAAAATTACGAAACACCCATCATAGTCATCCAAACATTAAGGTGATTAACCATATCAAAAATTGCATCAGAATCGAACCATAACTAAATAAAAAACCTAAAACCAATTAAAACACATCAAATGTAACAACAAATCTAAAAAAAGGCCAAACAATCAAATTAAAACAACTGGAAAACAGTTTTACCTAAAGCGATATGCAAGAATCGTAAATGAAATTTATTGTGAAACCCCACTCATCTCAATTGACGTTGTAGCTTAATTCACTAAAAAAATGAAGCCATTCTTTGTTTCTTCGACAGACCATCAAGCTCCTAATTGCAGGGATGGATGAATCATTTGCTTGTTTAAGAGGTAGAAGATAGAAGGATAAATATATTCATTCATTCAATCATTCATTCACTACCTATTTTGTTACTTTTTAAGTAACACCAAGTTCTTGGTTGTGGTATTTGGATTTAGGCTAATCAAAATTTTAATTTTTGTTAATTCTATTTTTTTTAGGTTTTTACGTATTTATTGGTTAATCCACAACAAGTATTAATGGTCATTGTTGCATCTGATTTCTGAATAATTGGCTATGAAATTGAGTTAATTTGAATCTTTGTGGTATATTGGCTACTTTGATTGTTATAGTTTTCAACAGTGTTTTCATGGAATCAAAGTGAACGAAGAACACACAAAAACCAGTTGCAGGAATTAACAATATAGGTTGAACATGGAACTACATGTAAAACAATGTTCGTCTCGGAGTTCAACTTCTGTTCTTAATCAGGTATATAGGAAACAGTTTTCAATAACACGAAAGCATTCAAAAGTCTGATTGAGGTTTATATGTGATATATTATTGTGTATGCTAATTTTATGTATTTGTGATATTTGTATTTTTGAGTTAAGGATGCTGAACAATCGGTCCATACAAAACTCGGTCCCATCAATATTGCCTTCAAAATCGCTTCCTTACTTTAGGTCTGTTGATTTATGTCCCCAATTTCGTTCCTTTCATTTGCTAATTTTAGTAATGGTAATAATAGTGTTTGATTTACTTTGTTTTTGTAGTCGGCCAATGGAGGAAGATGCACATGTAGTTGCTTTTAGTTTTAATTCATAGCTTGATTTTAGTTAGAATCCATTTTTTTTATTAAAATATACATATCTGATTTTAAATGGTTTAATTGTAAACCGATGCAGACTAAGAATGAGGAGGAGTTCAACACTAGGCCTCTCTCTGTCTTGATGATGAGTGTCAAAAATAATACTCAGGTAATGTATACTTTCATATAATTGATCTTCAGTTTGAAGCCTTTTGTAGTTACTAGGATTGTTTTAGGTAGTTAAAGGCGCACTCAAGGCGTGAAGCCTATGCGCAAGGAGATTTTATGTCCGGTTCAGTGTGCCTTGCTGCAGTCAAGCATGTTTGGCTGAGCCTCACCTCGACTGGGTGGCTTTGACGCTTTTAACTACATAGGACGCTTTTATATTATTTTAGTACAAAAAACAATTGTAATCAATTACCGGGGAAAGAATCAATAGAAATAAAAATGGTAACCTTTGTTAGTTCCTTAATTGAAATATGATGGGTTTTTTTTTTTTGCTTCATTTTCCTTTTGAAGATTGATACGGAGTGTTTGGAAGTTATAGCTTTCAGGCACGCGCACAATGTGGCTTTTGAAAAATCGGATTTGTTCTTCATCTGTATGCTGAGACCAGTTTCAAGTGAGATAAAGATTGATGATCTTGAAGTTCAAGCAGCCAAGGTAATAGGCTAAGTTCTATAAACAATTATGAATTCCATAATACTCTGTGAAGTTAGTTTAATTAACATTTTATTATGGATCAGGTTACATACTATTGATAAGAAAAGAAGTTTTTTTAACACATTTTTAAATTGATTATTTAGAAATTTCATGTTAGATTTTTTAACCCGTAATGCTTCCATAGTATAGAGCCAATATGTATATATTTATATTCGGCCGAAGGACAAGAGTTGGTGGAGGGTGATGGGTTCTAGAAGAGGAATCTCCTTAAAAAAGAAAGGTGGTCATGTTTCTTTGAATTTTATATCACTAACCACTAATTTGATTTTAGTTTCACTTTTTAATTTTAGATTTTATTTAAAAAATAGAAAATATTATAAGGTTGACATAGATAATAGAAACCTTTTGATACAAGAAAAAAAATTGATTGAATAACGTAGATATTATTACTAAATACAATACGTAGATATTATTAAAAAAGTTGTGAGTGATTGTCAAAATGCCAAATTAATTATAGTATACTAGATTATTCTCGGATGCTTCCCGAGATAGATACAACAACAACAACAACAACAACCGTACCCAGGAAATCCCACTAATAGCAACGCTATTCGTAGGGTCTGGGGAGGGTAGGATGTAGGCAAACCTTACCCCTATCTTTAGAGATAGAGAGGCTGCTTCCAGAGAGACCCCCGGCTCGACTCTTCCCGAGATAGATAAATTATCTAATATGAGGTGATAAAATGTGTATACTGTAAAAGGGATATGTTATTTAAAAAAAAAAAATAAAGGATCAACACTCAATAACTCCTAAAACCTACTATAATTCTACGTGTGCACATCTTGCTCAAGTAAAGTCTCTGTACAACTTTGTCACTGCTCAAGACATTATGGCGCTGTAATGATTGATTTTAGAGGCGTGCATGGTGAAGTTATTAATTATCACTTATCAGCTAGAGATTTACCTGGTGTCTAAGAATCATAGGATACATCTAACTGGCTTAGCAACATTTGTAATCATGTTCTTAGCAACACCAATCAAAATACAAATTATATATATATATATATATATATATATATATATATATATATAGGAAAAAGATCAAATAGGAACTAAGAGCCTAGTTAGGAACTTAGGAATCAATCTGAGCCATTCATCTTTGATCTTGATCTAGGGGGTAGTTATGTAATTAGACAATTAAATATTATATTTTAATTTAATTAAAAGTTTTATATATGGCATTTAATTATCTTCCTGCGATTAACATGCAAGTTTTTTTTTTACTTTCCTTAAATCTCTCAACTTATTATCATCTCTAATCCCAAATAAAAAAAAAATTACGTTCGATTGAATTCGATTGAATCGAAATAACTTCCAGTCGAATTCAGAAGATTTAAATTGATTGAATTGAAAAAACTTTCGATTTAAAAGAATCTAAAATCGGCCAACGATTCAGATTTTCAAGTTATGGATAATAATTCTATACATGAAAACATTGAATCACAATCTCATGTGATAGAAGATCATGAAACACAATCACAAGCTTTGTTTCTAAATAGTGTTGAAAGTCAAAGTATTTATGTATTGTTTTTATTTTTTTAATTGTTTTTCGTGCGAGAATCACGTTTTTTTGTGATTTCTATTTGGATTAGCCTTATAGTGTGGTTTATTATTGATTTGCAAAATAGTTGTTTTGTATTCTGTAAGTCATATTTTACGCACAAAATTGGAATGAGTAAAGAGTTATACACTGGTGTATCATATATAGTTATTAGGGTTGTACAGATACAATAAGATTTGTTTTTAGTTTCTTAGTTGTTATACACCAGTGTATAACAACAAATCTATTAATTATTATACACAAGTGTATTATAGGTGGTAAAAGACGTTATAATAAACTAATAGTATTTTGTATAACGTTAAATATACACAGGTGTATATTCATTATAAAAAATGGAATGTGCAGTATGACACAGCCTGTGTGTTACTCAATATACACAGGTGTACCGTATATGAGTTGTAGCATGTCTAACTATATTTTTTAAATATTGTAAAATTCATTTTTAATTTTACATTTTTTTATTGTAGGTTCCTCGTCGAGCAACGTATATGAGTCTCCCGGTGGGACGAGATGAATATACACCAATGTATAATTGTGTACATCAATGTATATCTGTGTTGATGATGAATGAAAAACGAATATACACCAATGTATATCTGTGTTGATGATGATGAATGTAAAAACCAATATACACCAATGTATATCTGTGTTGATGATGTTGAATGATGATAAATGAAAAAACGAATATACACCAATGTATATCTTGTGTTGGTGATGATGATGAATGAAAAAACGAATATACACCAATGTACACTGTTGTATATATACCGAGATATAATTTTAATAGTATATACAATAAATACGTTTGGGTATACCATAAACACTAATTTGCTGTTTCCAAATATACAGTAGTTTCTTATTAATTACCTAATAAATGATATTGAACAAAAGACATTAATACCCCTTTATTAAAATAACAATTAATTAAAGTTTTACTTATTTACAATCATGCCATTGAAGATGGATGGCTCAGATTGGTTCTTATAGTTCATACTTAAGGGTTAGTTCCTATTTGAACCCTACCCTATATATATATATAGGAAAAAGATCAAATAGGAACCAAGAGCCTAGTTAGGAACTTAGGAACCAATCTGAGCCATTCATCTTTGATCTTGATCTAGGGGTAGTTATGTAATTAAACAATTATATATTATATTTTGATTTAAATAAAAGTTTTATATTTGGAAGTTAATTAAAACTTCCTGCGAATAACATTCCTTAAAAAACTCACCCAATTCAATATCCTAATCAGTTTCTCTAAAAAAGATCCACCACCTCTCAGCCACCACCGCCTTCAAAAACCACCACCATCATCGTCCCTCAGTCGCCGTCCTCTGCAAACCCCACCACCACCACCGCCCCTCCGCCGTCCTCTGCAAAACCCATCAGACCACCCTCAGCCACCACCGCCCTCAAAAAATACCACCATCGTCGTCCTCTGCAAACCCCACCACCACCATCGTCCCTGCGTCGTCCTCTGCAAACCCCATCAGACCACCCTCAGCCACCACCGCCCTCAACCACCCAAAAACCATCAGATATCCTCCCCATCATCGGACCCCTCAACCACCCAAAAACCATCGGACCTCCTCCCCTGTCACCATCATCGGTTCTTCTTTTTAGAGAGAGAGAGAGAGACAGCGATGAAAAGATTTGTTGTTAGTTGTTATACACCAGTGTATAATTATACACCAGTGTATAATATATGTATTTAATACTATCATTCTTTACCAGTGTATAATTATACATCAGTGTATATTGATACATTTGATTAGCACTACTATTTATACACCAGTGTATAATTATACATCAGTGTATAATATATGTATTTAATACTACCATTCTTACCAGTGTATAATTATACATCAGTGTATATTGATACATTTGACCTCGTTATCTTATTTAAGGTTTGATCGATTACCTTTTCCATATAATATACACCAACGTATATTATCCAAAACTATATAACATCATGTACTGCACATATTGATGAAGAATGATTAACATGGGGAAAAATAAATACTTTCCTAAAATAATGGGATTATAAAGGAAACTAATTAAACATGTGTTATTAATAGTCCAATTACCACATTTCCCTTTGATTTAATTAAATATTTAATTAATGTTTTACTTATTTACAATCATGCCATTAGAGATCAATAACTAAGATTGGTTCCTATGGTTCCTACTTAAGGTATGGTTCCTATTTGAACCCTACCCTATATATATATATATATATATATATATATATATTCTTACCAAACTGACTAAATCTGTGAATATATATATATATATATATATATATATATATATATGTAGTTAGCGGGTTCTTATAGTAATAGTAGGTTCAAAAGCATATATACTATCTTAACATAATTATTGAATTGCCTAGACATAATTAATGAATTACCTAAACACATTGTGTTTTTTTTCTGCATGAACAAAACCTACTAAAAAGTCATTGTTTTTGTTTTTTTATAGCACTATGATGTTCGTTGGAAAGATAATAAAACATTCGTTAATTCGGGGTATTTTTTTTAAATTGTCGTATATAAATAGATGATGTAAATTAGTAGGGATATTTTATAATTTATTAAAAAAAGATATATTTCTTTGTAGTTAGAGATATATAATCATAGTTTTAAAATGACAAAACTTTTAAGATACCTAAGTATTAGGAAAAAAAAATGCAATTAGTGAATGTTTGAGATAGTATTTTGTAAATGTAGGTTATAGTATAAAAGAGGGGTGTACATGGTTTAGTTTGGTTTAAAGTTATAACTACAACAATAATTGCAATGTCAGTTATTGGATAACCATACATTCATTTTTTTTTAACATTTAAACGAAGCTTTATTTCACCAAAAAGAGTACAAACACGATTCACCTAGGCACATTAAGCGAGTCGCTACCTGGGCCAACCAAAGAAACAACAAACTAAGACAAAAAAAAAAAACATGACATATTACACTACATTATATACTCGACCTGAGAGAAACTAGATCCCAAGACCTCCAGCCGAGCCAAACCTTTTTATCCCCTTGTTTCATTGTTTATCCGTTGTCGAAAAATGAAAAGCCCCACCATGAATTTTTTTCCAAACCAGCAAGTTTACCTCTTTCCATCGTTTGCACATACCGTCCCCTACCTGTACACCCCTAAGAGCAAGTGCTTCTGCCGAAGGGACCCCATTCTTAAGAAGCCTCCAAACAAAATTCATTACTTTGGGAGGAACAAGTTTACTCCACCTAAACATAGACGCCTGCTGTGTACCCCAAGTCGCGTGACTGAGTGCCTCCCTAACCTGTCCAACAAAAAATTCCTTTACAGCCCCAACCGCGTCCCACTTCCAGCAATCATTTTCTGAGATTGGATTCTGACTGCAGATTGTGGACTAGAGCCGGTGCATTTCACCCCATTCATTAGCCGATGCCGGTAGCCTGCTCCATGGAATATCCCACCATACCAACCCGTTAATGACCCTATAACAATCACTAACCATCAATTTCTTTTTCTTGCACAGTTGTTTTAAACCAGGAAAGTCTTCGCACAATCGTGAGTTTGCGCACCATTTATCCTCCCAAAATCTAGCTGAATCCCCCTGCCCACGGAACACTTAAACTTGTCCTCCAGATCAACACCTTGCTCCAAGAATACCTTTTGAATCGCCGCAATGTTAGACCACACCCCTGCAAAAGATTTCTTACACGGTACGAACCCGGGATTTACTCTCCCCTCATGAATCGACTTAATCACCTTGCACCACAGTTGCTCCTTTGACATCTTGTATCGCCACCACCACTTACTCAATAAGGCTATGTTTTAAATCTTCAATGCTTCCTACACCCAACCCCCTTGTGTTTCGGTTTTATAATGCTTTCCCATGCCACCCATCTGATCTTGTTCCTAGTTGATACTCCTCCCCATAAGAACTTTCTTCTAATGCCTTCCAAAGATTTCATGACTCCCGCCGGTGCTTTGAAGAGAGAAAGGAAGTAATTCGGGACCGCTCCCAGCACCGCTTTAATTAAAACCGACCTACCTGCAAAAGAAAGAAATTTTGCCTTCCAAGAACACAGTTTAGCATAAAATTTATCTATTACCACCTTCCAATTTGCCAGCCTTCTCATGTTGCATCCCACCGGAAGACCTAAGTATACGAACGACAGTTCGCCTTTCTTACACCTAAGATGCCTTGCCATGTTTTCCACTTCCACAACATCCACATTAATACCGTAAATTTGCCAACCATACATTCGTCATGGTGGTTTTGGTTAATCTAAAATTTATAGTTGTGATAATTATAAGATACTAATCGGATTAGATATTTTGTTAAATAAATTGAAGCGAAAACCTAATTATTGTATAGGAAAACAAATATAGGTTGGATACGTGATATTCACTAGAGATCATTTGATTTAAAATAGTATTACTTTCTATCTTTACTTAATTATTTATAATTATTTTTTTAATTAAAAATATTTATTATATTATTTAACCAAATAAATTTGATATAAAATTAATTACTAATACTTTAAATAAACTTATAGTTTTTATTTAAAAACTTCCCCAAGTTCAACCTTATGTTAGCTAAAATACTAAAAATGAAAAACAACAAAAATACTTATTTTGATAAGTGACGTATACAAGTTTTCAACAATAGTAAAAATACAATATGTTAAATAATAAAAATATGTGTCATTAAAAAATCAAAATTAATTCCCATTTGAAAAAAAAATGTTTTAAAAAATAACTTAACAAAATTTATAACTATCATGTCAATATGCATTTTCTTAAATACAAATTTTGATGATTGTATATGTTAATAAATTACATTATATTTTATTGCATTATTATAATATGCCGCTTTTATCAACCGTGAAATGCATATATTTTTTAAACATAATTTTTTATTGATCGTATAACATTAAATTTATCAACCTGTTAAATACACAGGATTGTAACCTAATTACTAAATATAAAAAAATGTTTTAGTGATAGCACGTTGGTTAAACTCTCGACAAACTTATATAAAAAGCCGGAGAATACACAACTACTTTCCGATTGTATTTATACATATTAGCAAAAAAAATATACCATGTTTCCTGTCACATGTTTTATGTGAGTTTGCCAGAATTCTCGTAGTTTTGTGCTTGTAATCTTCACACTACGAAAAAGAAATATATAATATGTAATTGATTATAACAGGTTCATGTCTCGAAATGTTTATTTTAACAGTTTATGTCACGCAACTCTTAGAACAAATTATAAAATTTATATCCAAATTAAATAAAATTTGTTTACGACTTAAAAGAATTCTTTAAATTGGAATCGAATTGATAAAGTGTATGTTACTATTTCATTACTAGCTGATTACCCCGGGAGGATCCTGGGGTTGAAAAATCTAATTTTACGTGATAACCTATTGCAAATGGCTCAAGTTAACTAACCACAAAATCTCTCAATCATTGCATGTTCATAGTATTCTAATCAGTAATAACTCATATTTCCTAATCTAAAATCTAATCAGTAATCATCTAAAGAATCACTTATATAAGCTGCAACTATTAAAAAACTCATCACATCTCTCTAATTTTTCACATTCTAATGGCTCTTATAATTCATAACCTAATCAACTAAACAAACACTTAAGTTGGAAGTTGTAATCATTGCATCTCATTATGCCACATGGCATAATCAAGAGATGGTTGAAGCCACCATTGAACGCCACGTCAGCAACTATCAATTCTTTTCGGGAGCGTCTCGGGTTGAAAAATATAACCATTCTAATAATACTAATACTAATAGTAATAATTATTACTCTTGTGATTAAATAAATAAAAAAATAACCTTGCTATAAGGTGACACCATGTGTTGCAGTGTTGCGCGATTCTTTCTCCTAACTTCTCTTGATGAAGTATACCTAGTAAAATTCCAATGATAACATGGCGATTGGGCTGATTTTCAACATCGTAGATAAGAACCTGGTTTAAAGGAAAAAAACATGATTAATGAATAACATGAACACTTTGTGTGTTTTTTTTACTGTATTAACGAAACCCCACAAAAAATAGTCGATTTTTCTCCGTTTTTTATATAGGACTATGGTACTCGTTGGAAAGATAATAAAACGCTCGTTAATTTGGTGTAATTTTTTTTCTTTAAAAATTCCCGTATATAAAAGATATAAACGTTTAAAAATTATGGGAGGAAACATGAGATAGAAAATTTTAAATTTATTTTTAAATTCTTTTTTTCCTAAAATAACTCAATTTAATTTAAGGTTTTATGTTTATCTTTTTTTTTAATTAAAAAAGGAAATAGTTCAAAAACACTAAAATCTTTCAATTATGATGCCACGTGACACTCTCAATGGGAGGTTGAGGTCTCCATTGCATGCCACGTCAGCATATACGTTTTCTTTTAGATAGATTCATAGCTCTCTCAACATCGCAAAATCGAATAAAAAAATAACAAAAAGTGATGTCGAAAACATAAAACAAGCACATGGTGTAGATAACATGTTAATGGTAGCACAATGAGATAAGTTAGGTTTTTAGTGGCGTTTTGCCAAACCGATGTGTAGGAATACTAACCAATCCAATATTGGTTGTGTTTGTGTTTGCTTAAAATTGTGCAAATGTAAACTATTTTATTTACTTTATTCGTATTTTAGTTTTATACACCAATAAGGATTGTATTTAAAAGGTATCAATGTGTGCATATATTGGTGTTTCTCCTCAAGTAGATGACATTTTTAGGGGCTGTTTGTTTTTTTGCTTAAAAAACACTTCTGATTTCTTTTGTTTGTGCTGCGCAGACGCGCGCAGACGTTTGGGGTCTGCAAATTGTTTGTGTTTTTGGAAAACCTTTCACTTAAAAGGTCTTCCTGACCTCTTCTTGGTGTAGACTTATTCCAAGGTCTTCGAAGGTCCTCTCCTCTTCTTTTCTACTCACCCATCACCACCGTCCACCACCACCACCGTCCACCATGGTCCACCACCACCACCCACTACCACCACCGTCCACCACCACCACCACCCACTACCACCACCGTCCACCACCACCCACCACCGTCCACCACCACCACGACGGTCCACCACCACCGTCTACCACCACCATTGTCCATCACCACCACCGACCACCACCACCACGGTCCACCACCACCATGGTCCACCAACACCGTCCACCACCACCACCACCACGGTCCACTACCAGACTGCTGCAAAAAATCAGTTTATTTAAATTTCAGTTTATTTCAGCAGCCTGCAGACGTTAACAAACAAACGGTCTTCTTCTTGCAGACTGCAAACATTTGCTCCACCTCTTCTCCTATAAATGTCTGCAGATGTGGTCTACATATTTCAAACCTTTTCCTACAAAAAAAAAAAAACAAACAACACCTTAGTCTCATTGTGGCACATGTTTAAATTTAGAAAAAGAATAAGATGTTGTGTTAGTTAGCCGTTTTAAAACAATAGTTTTGGTTGATTAGAAAATATCTGTTTAACAATAATCAATATCATGTTACATTAAAAATGATAACTTATGTGGCCTAAAAACTATACTAGACACTAATATGGTATGTTTATATTTTGAATTTCGTTTTTAGTATAATAATTTAGATCTCTAGCCCCCGTGGATTGAAATTTACACGTTCAACCCTTAGTGTAAAAAAGTGTTGTTTTCAATGTTAAATCACCGTATATGTATTACATGTGAGGGTATTAAGGTCATTTCATTAAAAAACCAACCCCCTCACCCTTGTGTGCCTTTCTCTTTTGATTTTTGTTGTTGGTGACCACTAACCACCTCCTCATGCCTCGCCCATTGGTTGCACACCTCCTTCCCACCCCCTATTATTCCTTAAACCACCCCTGGTACGTCGGTTGGCTAATGTTGAACCATTAACACCTATACCTCTTGTTTCCTCCTCTTTCTCTTTCTTCCCTTCCCATCATTACACTTGCACTTTGTAAATCCAATGTTTTAATCCATGTTTTTAAATCGGGTTTGAATAACACCTACCTCAACTCAACACCTACAATGCTTTTCCCTTACAAACTGATTGTTTTTTTTTAGTTTGAAAACAGTTTTGAAGAAACTATTTTGATTTCACAGTAATTTTTTTAGTAGATTATTGTTGGAAAACACTAGCATCTTGCTTGCACTTATGTTTAGAAATGAACTTGAAAAAAAGAACATAAAAATGTTATGAAGACACAAGTATGAATGAACATAAAAACTAATTAACTGAAAAACAATAGAAAATACAAAAACCTAGGGGGTTGGGTATCGGGGGACTTAGAGAGTTTAACTTGGCCATGTTGCTCAAGTGGTGGTGGAGATTCAGAGAGGAACCAAATCAGCTTTGGGCTAAGGTGATTGACGCCATATATTTCAATAAAAGTTCCGAAAATTTGAATCCCGCCAAACAATCTATTACGAGGTTATGGAAAGGCATTCGGTTAATGGACGAGGTTTTTTATAAAGTAAGGGTAAACATCGGTGACCGTTTAAATCACTACTAGAAAATTGGGCTTTTGTCGCCACATTTTCGGTCACATAATGGTAGCAAATTGCTCTGTAGCCACCATTTTGCAACCGAAAATGCGGTAGCAAAAACACCCGTGTCTATTGCTCTAATGTCACCAAATAGCTACCACTTTTTTTATTTTGCTACCATATTTTTGTCACCACAAAAACGGTTAAAACTATTGCTATCGCTCCTATAATTATTTAAGAAGGTCTTTTGCTACCTTTTTGGTACCATTTAGCCACCAATATTGCCACCAATTAGACACCATTTTTATTGAGAATTTACACCATTTTTTGTAACCGTTTTTGTACCATTTAGTTTGCAACCATTTAGTCACCGCTTTCATTGAGAATTTAGCCACCACTTTCATTGAAAATTTGCTACCATTTAACCACCACTTTCATTGAGATTTGCAACCATTTAGCCACCATTTTCATTGAAAATTTGATACCATTTAGTCACCACTTTCATTGAAAATTTGCTACCATTTAGCCACCACTTTCATTAAAAATTTGCTACCATTTAGCTTTGCTAATGTTTTTTTTTCTGCTTTTTAATTCAATTACATTTCAAGAAAACTATAGTATATATAAAACAATCAAATAATATAAAGTCTCAATTTATATAAAACAAATTTGTTACAGTTTTTCCAATTTTAAAATCATATAAAAACTCAAATAACCGAAATTATCCATGAAAAACTTCAAAACATTCATGTCTAAGTGTTTATAGCCTATTTTCGACCCATAGCTGTCAACATAGCTTCAATTTGTGTCATTCTATTGAGCATAGCCTCTTTATCCGCATTATATTTTTCTTTTTCAGCCACCAAGCCTGTAATATCCTTCAAACCTTTATTTATCTTCATCTTTTTCCTTAACAAGCTCTTTGATAACCTAGTTCAACTTTTCAATCTACAAAACAAGCAATGAATAGAATCAAGAAGTCGGAATTAACAAAAACTAATAACGGGTCAAGTTAGTTACACAATAACATAATCCAATTTGTGAGTAATTCTAGTGCTAGAAGCTAAATAACATGTTCTGATATATTTACATACTATTACTAATAATACAATTTTACTTAAACAATCTGTAGAGATTGTCTAATCAACTCAATAATAAATTCCTAAACATTCTCAATACATTAAAGGCGAAATATATTTATAAGTAGTAAGTAATATCCAATTAAACGCGAAATACATTTATAAGTAATAAGTAACTAGATTGATCCCCTGCGTGTGGCACATCAATTGCAGGACATTTGAGGGATTTTTTATGTTTTAGTATCATAATATATGTAACATGATTTTTGGTGCATAGGAAAAGGCAAAAAAAAAGGTGGTGCATACAAAATTGCCGCAATTACATGGGTAGCTATTTTAAAAATTAGGATTAGTTAATGTCAAAATAATGTCAAGAAAGGATTTAAATTGTTGTTAAATTGCGACTAAAAAATGGATCAAACTGCTATTAAAAATGGACAAAAAAATGCAGCCAAATTGGTGACAAAATTGACGTAAAAATGGTTTCGATATTGCTATAAAAATGGGCTTACAATGCAACCAAAATGGTCTCAAAATTGGCGCCAAAATGTATGCCAACAATGGATTAAAACGACCTGGTGAGGCTCATGAATATAAACTTTTAATCAACCCTAATCATGAACAACCTATGATAGCCCTACTCATAAACAGCCCTAATCATGACAATTGACAACTCGCAAACTATCGAAACTGCCATAATCATAACTAAAAAATATAACTTACATATTTTCTTGTGTCGTGTCATCGTAGTTCGCGGGTTGGTTGTCTAATTAAGTTCAGGTATCAAGAATCATCAACATCTATGATGGATGATAATATACTTTGTAACTCTAGAACATACAACCCTAGATTTGTGTTAAAGCAAGGAATCATGTTCATGACACTAGAAATTGGCACAAGATCAATTAAGTAAAATGACTTCAACATAAGATTAATCGTAATTCAACACAATTGTTTGACATTCAAAAGCAAATAAAAGATAGAAAATACCCAATGTTTAGAACCCTAAAATCAAAGTTTACACCCGGATATGAATAGAAGTCAAATGTTGTGTTCTTGGGTCTTCAATCTTCAAGATTATAATGAAAAAATGATAAAATTCATGGGTTGGAATCATTAGAGATGAATAGCAATGATGAAGATCCCCCTAAGTTTCTCCTTGCAGGTCAATCATAGCCCTTAGTCAAAGTCCACCATTAATTCTTCCTTAAAACAAGCAAAGTTTGAATTCTTTTTCCTTGATTTTCACTTTTACGTTTTTTATATTATTATTATTATTATTATTATTAGTGGTGGTGGTGGTCGTGGTCGTGGTCGTCGTCGTCGTCGTCGTCGTGGTCGTGGTCGTGGTCGTGGTCGTGGTCGTGGTCGTGGTCTTGGTCGTGGTCGTGGTCGTGGTAGTCGTAGTCGTGGTGGTAGTGGTAGTGGTTGTGGTAGTGGTAGTGGTAGTCGTAGTCGTAGTCGTAGTCGTAGTGGTAGTCGTAGTGGTAGTCGTAGTGGTAGTCGTAGTGGTAGTCGTAGTAGTCGTAGTAGTCGTAGTGGCGGTGGCGGTGACGGTGGCAGTGGCAGTGGCAGTAGCAGTAGCAGTAGCAGTAGCAGTAGCAGTAGCAGTAGCAGTAGTAGTAGTAGCAGACTTCATGCATGTTACTTGGTACTCGGGTCTCGAATATAATTTCTAATTTTTCCGCCCTGCTTCACAAGAGCACCTACCAAAAGTATAAAATAAATAAATAAATAAAGTAACCAAAAAGTAATAAAATACATACAATACTAAAATAATAAAGTACAAGCCTAAAACTAATAAAAATACTATCTAATCAACTCAAAAATATACAAAACTGACAAATAAATGTGATGCATTTAGCAACACATTAATAGGCCTCTGAGTTAGGTCCCTACATCATGTTATCGTAACTTATATTGTATCATAACGGACAATAACAAGTTGTACATGCCCTAGTGACCATTATTGGTTTAATTAACTATCATTGGATATAATTGACCATCATTGGATCTAATTAATTGTTGGAATTTTAACAGTATGAATGGATATTTAATTAATAAAATTTATTAATTAATGTATCCATAATGTGAATTGAAGAAAAATGTGACACCCGGCAAACTCCGGTTAGTAACTTTCGTTAAACTAGTAAGTCTACCTTAGCGAGTCATGCATATTACGTACTTAACTGGGTCAGTCGAGTCGTTACAATGATTCTGGGAATCATCGGGAGTCGTTACAATGATCCGCGGGATCATCGGGAGTCGGTCCATAACCATGTGTACAAGGATTGGTGATTCGTGGAATCACCGGGTTTAACGCACACACGCGAGTATCGAGTCCCAGGAATTGGTGAACGGACGTAAACGTGTTAGTTATCATGCTTTATATGTTTGTAATCATTATGTGCTTATCGGTATGTGAATACGTGTTTATATATGTTAAAATAGTGTTTAACGCGCCAAAAACCCAATCAGGAACACTATAGGCGATTAGGAACCAGAGGGGCTCCTAATCGCCAGTATTATAGGCGATTGGGAAGGATTATGGGCGATTAGAGCTTCTAATCGCCAATATATAGGCGATTAGGGCTTCTAATCGCCTGATCAGTTCTCCTACTCGCCTGATCTGCTATGCACGAGTCAAAACACCTATAAATACACCCCTTGACTCCCCAAACACCATTTGTGCAACCCTAACAGATCCTAAGCCTCCCACACACCTCAAAACACTTCTGGAACTTGTTTTGCTTCAAAACTCACCATTTCCAAGCTAACACACCCTTCTTTGATAAAATCCAAGGTGTGTTCTTTATCCCAAAACTTTGTAATGTTATTGTTTTGGTTCCCAAAGGTCCAGACCTTGTTTTACTAAGTTTGTGTCTTTAAAAACCTTTGAAATGAGTTTCTAAAACAAGTCTACACCATAATACTTGCTATATGTGAAGTATTGATGCATATGATGATTTTTAGTGGTTAGAACATGAATGTTTCCATGTAATTGATGTACTTCTGATGTGTAGGAGTTATTAGGATGATTATCTAAGGATTTGAGCTATTGTTATGGTGTTTTGATGAAAGTATGCATTTTGACCCATTTGGTGATTCTTGAAGAATTAGGATGTTATGATATGATTCATTGCTTGTTTGTTGTTAGGAATCACACTAGAATGATATTATAACATAGAGATGATGAATTGCAAGTTGTAGGAGGTGTAATCTGGTCTTTACCATTTAAGGAAAGATTTCATAGTTAATGAAACCAAGTACTTTGCCATTTTTGGAAATAATCGCACCGAGGCCGTTAGAGCAGAGATGAATTGGAGCTTTTTGCTTGGAATGGGTTGGTCAATGGTTTAGGTTTGATATTGGGTGTTTTTACATGTTTCGGGTCTGATTTGGAGAGTTTTAACGCGCGAAAACGCGTGACAGCATTGCTAAGGGCTAGGAGTGTAAACGAGCCGAGCCGAGCCGAGCCCGAGCCTGACTGGGCTCGAGCTCGGCTCGTTATGGTTTTATGAAGCTCGAGCTCGAGCTCGGCTCGGTTCGAGCCTACAATCTTGAGCTCGAGCTCGGCTCGCTAGCAAAATCAAAAGCTCGAGCTCGGCTCGGCTCGAGGTGATTTGAGAACAATCTCAAACGAGCTCAAAGCTCGGCTCGAGATCGCAAAAGCTCAGCTCGCAAGTGTTATTAAATGGGCCTATGAAATAAGGAATTGGGCTTTGGAGATGTGGGCTATAAGTTATAAGAGATATATAAATAACTTATAATTATGTTTGGGCTCGTTTAGGCTCACGAGCCCAATCGAGCGTTGTATCTAGGGCTCGAGCTCGGGCTCGATAACTAAACGAGCAATATTTCAGGATCGGGCTCGGGCTCGGGCTCGTTAAGGCTCGGCTCGTTTGGGCTTTTTACCGAGCCGATCCCGGGTAGCTCTCGAGCCGCTACGTGTCATTTACACCCCTACTAGGGGCAAATAGGACTCTAATCGCCTGATGTATCAGGCGATTACAGTCTAATCGCCTGATGTATCAGGCGATTAGCACCCCACTCACCAGTTGACTTCCCCTATTCACCAGTTGACTTTTCCTAATTGCATGTTAGTTTCCTAATCGCGTGTACTGCTGTCGTAAGCGTATTTTGACATCCCGAAACATGATTTGACACCTAGGAACATGATAGGAACCCCGGGATACGTCCAATGACTTAGTAACACGTGTTCGGACTTGTTTATGCGTTAATTGAACATTATGCTAGACTAGGTGAACTCTTGCGCGTATTAAGTGTTTAATTGCATATGTTGCATGATGTCTTGTATTTGTCTAACACGTGAGGTGTCGGGTCACCAATGGGATGTCGGGTCTTGTCTGGTACGGTCGGTTTAACAGTCAAAGGTGTTTTCAAACGTTTATGGTTATGGTCTGGACATTCGGGGACTAGTTAACCTGCGGGTTATTAGTCTGGGTACTTACATACATCTTATGATAGGTCGCCGCTATTTGGGGCCATCATAGCATACCGATTTAACTATTTTCAAGTAACGCAATCTAAGGTGAGTTCACGGCCCCACACTTTACTGGTTTTGTTTTCGGGGTGAGAAACATGCGTATACATTTTGATCACACATTTACATGTTGTACATTATAAACACACGTTTTCATGTTATACTATGGCTCACACTTTATTACTATACGGTTCATCTAAGTCCCTTAGAAACCACTAATACGGGGATGTAGTGGGGAAATGTGGATAGCGCTATTGGGCCTGACAAACCCCACTCGACGGCTGGAGGCCGGGCGGGTGCATATTGTCTCAATCACACTAGTCTTACCGAAGATGAGGTAGTCTGTAAAGAAGGGTATCACACAGTCAGCAATGGTTTCGCCCGTATGAGTAACACACTTGACGCCTAGCTAGCGTACGAACAAGCATAGTATGAACAGTAACAATAACAGTAACGGTAACGGTAACATTTTTTTTAAAGGATTAATGAAACGCTTATTGAAAAAGAAAAACCTGTGAACTCACCAGCATTATATGTTGACATTTTTGGCATGTTTTCTCAGGTCGCTAAGGTAGCGGTTAATGGACTAGGCGCACGGAGTCTTGCATGGCGTCTAGAAGTCTTGTTGCATATTAAACAATGTTTTGTAAACTGTAATATGTCTTTTGGTTGTAAACAAGAAATGCTTCCGCTGCTGGTTTATGGCTCAAAGCATAATGTTTTGGTTGTTTCATGGAATGTCTTACGTATTTTCTTACATTTAGTTGTCGTTTATTGTGACCGTTGACTTGGATCCTAGTGTGTCACGCGCCTCGCGGTAAAACCCCGCATGTGGAAATTTGAGGGTGTGACAAAAAACTCTTGAGTTGAGTTTTAGTTCACTTAATTAACTTTTATTAGAGTGTCAAGTCTCTAATTAAGAAAAAGACTCTTCACTCATCCTAACTCTTGTATAATTGTAGGCTATGTTCCTTATTGATACTAGAGGAAATAATATACTTGAATACATGGAGGGTTCTTGAGAAAAATAAAGACTTCACTCATGTGTTGAGTACATAGAGATGAGTACTTTCTACCAAATTCCATAAGTTCTAACACTATAATTTACCTGGTGTAACCTCGGGCGCGTAGCCTTCTCCGGAAGTACAGACTGCTTCGGCTGTTGTACCCTGGGAGACAGACGCGTTGTCTTTAGTAGAGGCGCGGAATCTGTTTTAAGGGAAGCGTGTTAAACACGTGCCTCAGCCTCAACCGTCAACATCTTGTTTGTTCATTCTTGCAGTTAAAAAGTGCACAAAAAGGATCATGTTGAAAACTCTATGTCTTGAAGATCTTGCCAAGGATTGTATAAGAAGACTTTGTTCAAGTCCTCGTTAAAGACGAAGAGAAAATTGTACAAGAAGAATCGGTTTAAGTTCTTATCAAAGACAACGGTTTGAATCTTTTGTGTATGTCTTTTTAATTTTCGTACATAGTCCGTGTACTACTGTTTCCCAAAATATGTATAAAGTGTATATCTTTATTATTTTGTTAATATTATTTTAATAAAATCATGACCCTTGTTCCTACAATCTTAAAACAGATTTCGTGAGATTGTTGCTACAATCTTAAAACCTTATTCATAAGGATTTTGGGTTCACGAAATGGTTAAAAAAAATATTTGTTTAGAGATTTTTGTATAATCTTGTAAATATTTGTTTTGGGAAATATATATATGTAGTACAACTTGTTGGGTTTGGATTTATAGATATTGTGGTATAATGTTAAATCCTACACCATGATACAAAACAATTGGTTTTGATTCAACCATTTGGTTTTAAACGATCTTAATCGTGATTTTTTATAACATGTGTGTTATACCGGGTTTATTGGTGTAAACCATACGTTTTTTGTAAACGTTAAATTCCACAACGTTCGCGTAGGACTTGGTTTATTTTATAAACAATACGTTTTTTGTAAACGTTTCATTTTCTAACATGTGTGTTAGAAATGATTATATTAGAACAAATATATTGATTTGAGAAGTTTGTCTAAGCGTCTCGTTTCTTATAATGGGTGTTGGAAATAGTTTATTTTGATAAACTAAAAAGCCTTATAATGATTTTTGTAATCATTTATTTCTAACGAGCATGTTAGAACCGGTTTGTTTTATGTAAACCGATAAGTGTTATAACGATTTTTGTAATCGATAATGTCTAACAAATGTGTTGGAAACTGTTTTTTATATATAAATCAATAAGCATGACAATGATTTTTGTAATCATTTACTTCTAACGATGGTGTTAGAATTTGTTTATTGTATATAAATTGTCAAATTCGTAACGATTATGTAATCGTTTAATTCTAACGAGCGTGTTAGAACTGATTTATTGATAAGTTTTATAATGATTTTTGTAATCGTTTATTGCTATCTAGTATGTTTGAAATGGTTTATAGAACCTTCAACTTCAAGAATGATTTTTGTAATCATTTGTCTTCTAACATGTGTGTTAGAAACGGTTTAAGAAAACCATCGGTTTTTAAAATGGGATGGTAATAGTTTATTTTCTAACAGGTGTGTTAGAAATGGTTTAACTTTTGAACCACACACGTGTTTAAGATATTTCGTATTGAAGTTTTACTACTTCTAAATGTGCGTGTTAGAACTTGTTTTAGTTTTCTAACATGTCTGTTAGAAATTTTTTATCACTGATACGAGTTTAGATACGATTTATTTTATAAAACGAAATATTTGAAAATATATCATGAAAAAAAAATGACTCTAACGTGCGCGTTATGATCATTTAAGTTCTAACATGTTTGTTAGAAATGTTTTATTTGAAAAAGAAAATGTTTTATGTAAACATTTTATTTTTCTATTATGTTCATTAGAAATGGATTCTTTTATGAACTATATCATTGGAAAAGGTTTTATGTAAACGTCTAATTTTATAACGTGCACGTTATAACATGATTTTTTTTTCATGTGTGTTTGAAACCGTTATAGTACACGTGTAGTAAACTGAAACCATATAAAAAGTTTGCTATTTTGGGTTTTGGTATACGGTTTCATAAACCCGTATTGATATTATAAATATAATATATTGCAAAACTAAGGAAATGTTTTAAAATGATTATAAAACAAGTTTGGCATAGTTTTGATAATTCAAACGGTTCGTTACTTTTGCTAGATGTAGCATATGCTGAACCAAAGTAGTGTTCTTGTTGACACTATACGGTGGAAAACAACTTGGTGTTGTTGTGAACAAGATCAATTGTTCAAGCTTTACTACTTAATTGTAGTCTTTTTAACGACTTGGTGTTGTTTTGAACAGATTTGTGACTGTCCAACTTTAGAATTTCACGATCAAATGAGGAACTTGTACTTATAAGTGCATAGAGTTCTCAAGACATGTTGCAAGACGATATTGTTGTGATGAATTTGATCGGATGATAAAAGTGTTGAAGATGATAACACTATGAGATTTGATGTGTAGATATGTCTACTTATCCATTTAAACTTTTAAAAGTGTTTTGCACTTTATGATTTAGTTTCGAATGTATATTATTTATTGTTTGTTTTCAACATCTTCGGATAACACATGCAATTTTTATTTACAAAGAAACAAATCCGTAAGGTTTGTGACGTTTGAAATGTTATTTTTTTTAATAAACTATAACGTCAAATATAGAATGTTAAAGAACATTGTTATAAACGGATAGTATACGGAAAGAATTGGACATAAACAACTTAAGAGTTGTTGCATTGACTAAAAGTTGGAGACGAGACATCAAATGTCTAACCACATCATGAGAGAATCATGAAAGAAAGTGGTGAGTGTATTGAGATGAAATACACAAGTATGTTACATATCGATATATTTCATTAAAGATTGTCGTGAAAATTCGCAAGGGTGAATTTTAACATATGGAAGAAATTTATGTTAATACCAATCTTTAATGAATCAAGAAAGATTTGTTCCAAAAGATTTACGATTGGAAATGGAGGACATGTTGATATGACTACCACTTTCAAGTTGTTGGAAGTATGTAAATGTTTTGACTTTAAAATTGGGAGAGTGTCCTAAATATATATATATATATATATATATATATATATATATATATTTAAAAGAAAACAACAAGGCATTTCACTTAAAGACGCATTTTTGAAGTCGTTTTGTTGAGTGTGAATCTAAGTGATTTCATATCAACATAAAAGTAATTGTACACTTACACTATTCATACCTTTTGTGGGTGATGGATGTGTTCACCAAAGTTACTCGATATAAGACTTATAGTCAAGTACTTATAAGTTAATGGTGAAGCCTTTGAGATCAAAGGCAAAAATGTTATATTCTTAGACTGAATAATGGAAAATGCATGTTTATGTAACATACATATGAGACTATATGAAAAAAAATCTCATGGTCATGTATAAAATAAGAATGAATGTTAGTAAGAGATAATGCGTATATCTCTTAAGGCTGTGAAGAATCAGAATGATGCATCTTCTGTTCACATGCTAGAGTATTGTAGCCTAAAGCATGCTAGACTAGTACATGTTAATTTAGATGCTCTGTGGCGATTAAACTAACTTTAAACATTCAAATTATAAGATGGCATGAGAATGAATTTGGTGTCTAACAAACACTAAAAATATATAACTTCCTTCAGTCTAATGGATAGTGAGGAGAACACATACACGCAAAAGTGTTGGCATCTCATGCTAAGGCATATGTTGCCTTATTTAGCTTTAAAACCTCTTGTGCACAAGTGGAATATGAGGTGAACGGTATACTCGAATAACTTCAATAGTACAAAGATGTACATATTTGTGATCTAATCAAGGTGTTTAGTAGTCATCGTGAGTAGTATTACTTAAACTTGATCAAAGTGCAAGTACTGTGGGGGAGAGATCCATTTAAGGAATAACCATAGGTTTGTATAAATGGTGTTTGAGGAGTCTCTCAATCCATATAAAAAGATGACATTTCTTTACCTTTTATTTTGTGTTGGATTGTTTCAATCTAATAACGCTTAAATGTGGGGGGTAACTTGCATTTGATAATATGAAGTTAAAAGTTGGCAATAAAGGTTATGGTTGTAACGAGCCATCTGGTTGTTTAGACTCATATGTCATCTAGAATACACAATGGTCATAAGGAGTCAATCTAATTGATTAGGCTCAGATGCCAACCGGTTTGATATTAATGCCTGATGATTGAGCATCCATATGCATAATAAATATGTGTTCATATTGAAATAAGATTTGTTTTAGTCTAAAAAGAAGATGTTATAACTAGATCAAAGTTTAGATCACGAGTTATAGTCTTACGAGTTGACAATAAGGCATGAACGACTTGTGAGTCAATAACACGTTTGTACAACTAATCTCAATTGCAAAATTATTAGTAGTGACTTGACGAAGTCAATGATAATCTTATGGATCCAACAACCTAAGGGTTGATGAGAGATCAAGTTGTGGAATGAGACAAAAGCCCATAGAAAAAGGCATGTGAAGGAAACCTACCTTAGTTAATTGGAGATCCCAATATCTAAGTTCAATAGGAAAACTAATTCATACTCCTAAGGGTGGTCACTGTGGGGGCATGGCTAATATGTGTAAGCTAGTATATATGGTTATATATACCCCCTAAACTATAAAGGGTGTTTAAATACGTCCTTGTCCATTCCTATGACATTCAGTGACAAATTGTGAGGATAAGCATAATATATGGTAAATGATGTAGGTAAATCATGGTAACCATAATGCTTTTAATGATTTGAGAAAAATCACCTATGTTAGAGAGAAGTGGGGTAGCTTCAAATGGAACTGGGGGCACAATTCCTAGAGCTCTCGCAGAACCAGGAAAGTGTTCCAGGACCATTATTGGACACAAAAGTGAGGGGATGGCCCGGCTAAGGAGAGTATTGTGTGAAGTGTATTGTCGTCTACACAAACGGGTGTTTGTTCAAGTACATCGCGTCTACAAACTGCTAGGAGGCTAAGTATGCTTCACAAAGGAAGGTTTAAAGCTAATACCTACCTATCCTGCAATACTTAACTGTCGAGGTTGCATTGGAAATTTTGTGTGTTTTGATCAATCTCCATTCATGTGGGGGATTGTTGGAATTTTAACAGTATGAATGGATATTTAATTAATAAAATTTATTAATTAATGTATTCATAATGTGAATTGAAGAAAAACTCTTGAGTTGAGTTTTTTATTTCACTTAATTAACTTTTATTAGAGTGTTAAGTCTCTAATTAAGAAAAAGACTCTTCACTCATCCTAACTCTTGTATAATTGTAGGCTATGTGCCTTATTGATACTAGAGGAAATAATATACTTGAATACATGGAGGGTTCTTGAGAAAAATAAAGACTTCACTCATGTGTTGAGTACATAGAGATGAGTACTTTCTACCAAATTCCATAAGTTCTAACACTATAATTTACCTGATGTAACCTCCGGCGCGTAGCCTTCTCCGGCAGTACAGACTGCTTCGGTTGTTGTACCGTGGGAGACAGACGCGTTGTCTTTAGTAGAGGCGCGAAATCTGTTTTAAGGGAAGCGTGTTAAACACGTGCCTCGGCCTCAACCGTCAACATCTTGTTTGTTCATTCTTGCAGTTAAAAAGTTCACAAAAAGGATCATGTTGAAAACTCTATGTCTTGAAGATCTTGCCAAGGATTGTACAAGAAGACTTTGTTCAAGTCCTCGTTAAAGACGAAGAGAAAATTGTACAAGAAGAATCGGTTTAAGTTCTTATCAAAGACAACGGTTTGAATCTTTTGTGTATGTCTTTTTAATTTTCGTACATGGTCCGTGTACTACTGTTTCCCAAAATATGTATAAAGTGTATATCTTTATTATTTTGTTAATATTATTTTAATAAAATCGTGACCCTTGTTCCTACATTAATGATCATTGGTTCTAATTGACCATCGTTGTGCCTATTGAGCATCATCGGGTCTAATTCACCATCATTGGGTCTAAATGACCATCATTGGGTCTAAGTGACAATGATTGGATTTAACTGGCCATCATTGGATCCAACTGGTGATCATTGGTTTAATTAACCATCATTTGATCTAATTTATCAACATTGATCTAATTGACAATCATTGGTTCCAATTGACCATCATCGGGCCTAATTGACCATCATCGGGTCTAATTGGCCATCATCGGGTCTAAATGACCTTCATTGGGTCTAAGTGGCAATGATTGGATCTACCTGAACATCACTGGGCCTAACTGACCATCATTGGATCTAATTAGTCATCCCTGGGTGTAACTAACCATCATTGGAACTAACTGACCATCATTGGGCCTAACTGACCATCACTGGATTCAACCGACCATCAGTGGTGTAATTAACCATCATTGGATCTAATTGACCATCAATCGATCTAAATGACGATCATTGGTTCTAATTGACCATCATTGGATCTAACTGACCATCATTGGGCTTAGCTGACCATAATTGGTGTAGTTAACCATCATTGGATCTAATTTACCATCATTGGATCTTATTGACGATCATTAGTTCTATTTGACCATCAACGGGCCTAATTGACCATCATCGGGTCTAATTGACTATCATTGGGTCTAAATGACCTTCATTGGGTCTAAGTGACAATGATTGAATCTACCTGGCCATCTTTGGGCCTAACTAACCATCATTGGATTCAATTGACCATCATTGGATGTAATTGACGATAAAATATTTATAATTACTAGTTTTGTTTCTTTTAATTGAAAGTGTGGCAGGGTAGTTTTAGAAAAAATGTAGTTGTAGGCCTATTTTAGCGTAGTGTTAATTATCATGGCTAATATGGTAGCAATTTAGTCTCAAAATCTACCATTGATTAACTACCATATATATATATGCATTACGCTTTAAAATAGGTACCTAAATTTGATACCGCTAAGGTGGTCACAATTCAATAGGTTTGTTGTTTTTTTATAATTTATTATTTTTTTTACTTCTCTCTTATTATTTTTCTCACGAATTTACCATAAAAAATAAACGGTGTTAAAATTTGCAACCGATTAGTTACCTTATCTTATAATACATATTTTGGTGTAAAAATGGTTTCTAAATTTGCTACCATTTTTCTAGGTAGCAACTGTTGGTGACAATAGTCCAATTTTATCGTGGCTAGTATGGTAGCAATTTAGTCTCAAAATTTATCACTGATTAGCTACCATATATATATGCATTACGCATTAAGAAATAGGTCCCTAAATTTGCTACCGCTAAGGTGGTCATAATTCAATAGGTTTGTTGTTTTTTTCATAAATTATTATTTTTTAGTTCGTTCTTATTATTTTTCTCATGAATTTACCACCAAAAGCAAATGGTGTCAAAATTTGCAACCGATTAGTTACCTTATCTTATAATATATATTTTGGTGTAAAATCGGTTGCTAAATTTGCTACCATTTTTCTAGGTAGCAACTTTTGGTGACAATAGCCCAGTTTTCTAGTAGTGAATATCGTGATTGGAAATGGGAGTAAAACTCGTTTTTGGTTTGATCGATGGCTCAACCCTTCTCCATTCAAAGACCGATTCCTTGAGGTCTACCGATTAGCGCTGGACAAAAAAGTTAAAGTTGCTTACTGTTACTCTTAGGTGGGCGACGTGGAATGATGGAAATGGGAAAAGAATTAGACCCACGTACGGATGAGGAATGGATTCAAATTAGTAATCTGATGAATTTGATTCAAGGGGTCGCTCTTTCGGATGCCGATGATAAATGGATGTGGGACAATTGCTTCAGAACTCCGTTCTCCACCAAAGCAGTCAAACTTGAACTGTTGGGATCTGACTTCGCAGGTGCACAAGGCTGTAATGTGTTATGGAATTCCTAGGCTATTCCAAAAGTTGTTTATCTGTCGTGGAGGGCATGCTTAGGCAAGGTGGCATCCAAGGTGGCTTTGGAGATACGTGGCGTTATTCTTCCCAACAAAATGTGTGACAGGTGTGGCATTGCGGAGGTGGATAATAATCATGTCTTCGCTGGTTGTATTTGGCCTAAGTCAGTTTGGTAGCACACCTCCGTTTGGATCAAAATCCTATTCCGGATATC
Source organism: Ambrosia x helenae (assembly GCA_030844895.1). Taxonomy (NCBI): domain Eukaryota; kingdom Viridiplantae; phylum Streptophyta; class Magnoliopsida; order Asterales; family Asteraceae; genus Ambrosia; species Ambrosia x helenae. Next base: position 21,328,247 of record CM061225.1, on the reverse strand, counting down.
TTTCCAATCTTCGGAGGACATTTAAGATGTTTTGAGCAATCAGGTGGGCTCTAAAACATGGAATAAAATAACTCATGTGGTGGCTCTTGCGACTACTTGGAGAATTTGTCTGACGAGGAACGATAAGGTTTTCAATGGCAACTTCATTCCGGTCATGAAATTAGTCCAATTGATTAAAGAGGACGTTTTGTGTAGATAAGTAATCGATTTTATGTTAAATCCCTATCTTGGGATAAATGGTTAAATTTTGACATTGTGGAGTTGGTGTAATTTTCCAACCTCTGACTGTGTCTATATTTGTATATAGAAGTTGCCTTTCAAAGAAAAAATTAACCAAACCTAATATGGAACCATTAAACCAACCAAACCACTAAATCACCGGACAGCGTATTGTAGTTTTTTTAAGATTTATCATCATTGAGGTAATGTCCAAAAATTCAAATCCATATACTTATCAAACATCTTTAAATCTTTTACTTTTATAAAAAACAAATATGTATTAAAATTAAGTGTTTAGTTTTGGTCTCGGAACCTATTAGGTTCTAGATAGAGTGTAGCGGGTCATACACAATAATTTCTCGACCCCTAGAGACTAGAGTTTTGTTTTCAGTATGATAGGTTTTTGCTATTCAGAAAGGGGTTATGGTGTAGCTTATTGTCTGTTTACTTTCCATTATGCTGTAAATTTGCATAATTGGTGATCTTTATCATCCCAGTAGTTACCTCCCCAGTTGAAGTAGTCCCAATCATCCTCATTGCCAATTCCATTATCTGAATTCTCATATTCCCCCATGTGATAAGTGTGCAAACTCGCGTATCCCGGAACACTAAACGAGTCGTCATCATTGATATTATTTTGTAACTCATCAATGTTTGTGTTATATTCTTCGTAATAACCCCCTTGGTTCTGGTTGGCGGACTCAAATATAGGATTGTTGCGGTTTAAGACAGGTGATGCTTGGTTGGGGACACGGTTATTTGGGGTTCAGTTGTTTTGAGGTGGGGCATGGTATTGGTTTTGGTTATTTAATGGGTGTGGTAGTGTAGGAGGTCTTCGGTTGTTACTACCCGAATGGTTTGGGTAATTCACCATTTGAATGTTTCCAATGGAGGGGATTGATGTGGAAATTGTGTTGGATGAATTAGAGGCATGCGGTGCCTATAAATGGGTGGCTCGGTTTCTTCTTTCAACTCTTTCAATCTCTGATTCAAACACCAAAGGAGAAGTCCTCCGGAGTGTCGTGTATGCATGCACCACCTATGATCTACACAAAAATCACACGTTACGTAACACAAAAATATATAAAAGATACAATAAAAACCAAACAATTAAACAAAAATGCTAACTAAACTAAAACAAAAATGCTAACTCAACTAAGTTTACCTTATCACCTTTAACTATGCAGTTAGTGGTAGTAGAGTGTCGAACCACGAAGAGTTTGTAGTTGGTGTTGGTGCTTAAAGTTGATTGTAAAAATATCACTTTATGAAGTTATGCTTGATTATGAAGTTTGCACATTTTGTTCATTTAAGAAAGTTGGATTAAGAGTTGTGAACCAAAAGTGATTTGAAATTTTGATTGAAATTGTAAAAGTAATGAAATCAATGATTGAACAAATAATTGGATTGTAACAAAAATATTAATAAGAATCACACTCAGGTTCAACAAGTAAAGTCTAAGGTTTAACACAAATGGGTTAAATAGTTCAAATGCAATTTATTTTAACAGGTTGGTTGTTTCAATAGGCTTAGGTATCGATAATCATCAACATCAAGAGATGGACAATGTCACAACCCGCCTAAGGCGGAAATGCGAGGTGACACGAACATGGTGATCACAAACATTGTTTATATGAGAAATACTAAATGTCGTTTATTTCATTAAACAAACATGTGACATAGTTGAATACAGATTATAAATCCTAACAAGTGATTCAAACTACTTCATCAAAATAACAAAACAAGAGACTTTTGCAGGCATTCCTAAGCTTTCCTCCTTATTATCCTTACTTGGTTTCCTGAAAAACATGCTTACAAGTGTCAACTAAAAAGTTGGTGAGTTCGTAGGTTTTGTTGACTCGATAAAACAGTTTTTTGCTCAAAAAGTTTCGTTGTCTGTGTCCATGCAGAATATAGTTACCATGAACACCATAACCAAACCACGACGTTCATGTTCACCCCGCCCCAATGCCTTATCGCGAGACATTGTAAAGTATGGATAATATGCATTCATATGTGTTAGTGCGACTAACAGTGAAAGGGGGTGTCAACCCAAATAGTACTATTCATATGATCCACAGCTTATTGCTAAGCTAATGGTTATAGTTGTCCGGGGAATTTTTGTTGATCTGCGATATTTGTGGGTCTAACTCATGTAACACATATTGTTTTCATGTACATATGTTGATCTGTAGCATGTTTCTCCCCTGAAGTTGCAAAACTGTAAAATAGAAAAAGGGGCCACGAAACTCACCTAATGTCTCGTTATATGATCTAGCAAAGCAGAAGTAACTACTGTTCCGACAAAAAACTGCCCTATATTTTCAAAGACATCTTAAGTTGTGTGTACTTATTGTTTACCATACAAGTTGTTCACCCGACTTGTGGACCCTTATGTCATGTGTATGTGGGTCAATGTTTATGCACATGACAACTATTACGCATCTGGTTTGTACTTGCAAAGTGTATTGTTTTGTGTAATCCGGGAGTTTTGAATATGTGCAACATTATATATGATCGTGTATGTTTTGATCTAAAAATCGGTTCCTTGACAACTACTAAAGCCGAGTGTGGTTAAACATTAATCATGATGTGGGCGCATTCATTAAATTGATTTGTGTCACATAAGTGTGTGGTATGCGGTTACATATAAGTGTACATGTGTGTGTTTCAAAATCAATCAACAATAAACAAGACAATGCTTTTAGAAAATCATTAACTTATATGCAAGATATGGTCGATTACTAGACAACTAAGGATCGAAGGTCGGGTAATCAAGAGGGTCGATTATTATAGGAATTATAAGAAAGAAAAGGGCTTGATTACTTACCAAAGGAAACAAGGGATGTGGTAAGTGATAGTGAGGTTCTTGTGCTTCTTCCTTGGATCGTAGCTCAAGTGGCTTGAGTCCTCCTTGTCTTCGGTTGAGTGAGGTGAGGAAGAGAGGAGTCTTGTGAGGGAGAAAGAAGTGTGTTTGGTGCAAGAAATGATGGTGGTGGTGAGCTCTTTATATAGAGGTAATTATGGGTAAACAAGTCATCTTGGTTGTATAACCTTGGAGAGTACATACTAGTTTAGTGTATCATGAGTTGTTTATGCTTGTCCTTGGCCGAATACTCCCATGGGATCCTATCTAGGCTTCGCTCGATAATCATTGTTCATGGAAATTGTATAGTGTGTTGTGTAGAGGTGAAATCCATGCATGTGTATAGTCTAAATGAGGTAAGTTAGTGGCAAGACTAGGTAGTAGGTTTGTGCAAGATGATAGTGATGTTTCCTTTTCTCTCCTCAAATCCGATTGGTGCTAGGTAGTTTAGGAAGGCAATAGGTGTGTAAGTGAGAGGCTATCCTTGGTTGTTCTTTCCAATTCCATGTATCTTGGAGACATCTAGTTAGTAAAGGGACTTGAGAGAATGTTTTAGGTGAGTGTGTGCGTATAAATCGGTCAAGAGGAAAAGAACAAGAACATTCACTAGGTAGTTTATAGTCTAGATAGTGACCTTTCATGCATGCAAATCTTGTCATGTATGTGTATATATGTGTAGGATTAGTAGCTTGAGTTGTCATTGTCTCTAGTATATAAGATTTTGTCTTATCTATAATACACACATTTATATATATATATATATATATATACACACATACATATGTGTGTGTATACAAGTCTATTGTCGTGTCCCCATCAATAATATATAATCACATGGTAATATATATATATATATATATATATATATATATATATATTGTATTTGGCCTATCATACACGTGTGTGAAATGTGTATATGTATAATCTTGAACTAAATTTTTATTCTACACATTTGTATTTGCTTAAATATATATATATATATATATATATATATATATAGTCTCATAAAATGCATACACTTTTGTTGATCCTTATGATGGTCATGATGTTCGAGTAGAGTTCATAATCGTTCAGATAATGCGGCGCACCGATATACTTATTCTAAACACACAGTGAAATAAAAACAGTTAATTGTACAGTCTGGACTAGTGAATTCGGTGGGTGTCACAGACAAAAATATACTTTATTACTCTAGAATATGCAAACCCTAAGTTTGTGTTAAAGCATATAACCGTATTGTTTTCACTAGAAATTGGCACAAGAACAATTAGTCAAGAGTGAATTCATTAATACAGGATTAAAACATTCAACACAATTGTTCAAACAAATAATTGCAAATACAAAATAAGAATACCCAATTGTTATGAACCTTATAACTTCAAATATTTACCCCGAGAACGATACAAGGTTTTTAGCTAAGCATGGCCATGGAGTTCGTGTTCTTCTTTGATTTTGATCTTCAATGGAACGGATGGAGAATGATTGGGAATGATGGATTTAAGTGGTAATGAAAGTAGTCCCAATAATCCTCATTGCCAATTCCATTATCCGAATTCTCATATTCCCCCATGTAATAAGTGTGCACACTCACGTATCCCGGAACACTAGAGGCAAGTGGTGCCTATATAAATGGGTGGCTCGGTTTCTTCTTGCAACTCTATCAATCTCTAATTCAAACATCAAAGGAGAAGTCCTCCCAGAGTGTCGTGTACACATGCACCACCTGTTATCTACACAAATAACACACATTACGTAACACAAAAATATATAAAAGATACAATAAAAAACAAACAATTAAACAAAAATGCTAACTCAACTAAAACAAAATTGCTAACTCAACTAAGTTTACCTTATCACCTTTAACTATGAAGTTTGTGGTAGTAGAGTGTCGAACCATGAAGATTTTATAGTTGGTGTTGGTGCTTAAAGTTGATTGTAAAAATGCCACTTTATGAAGTTATGCTTGATTATGAAGTTTGCACATTTTTGCCATTTAAGAAAATTGGATTAAGAGTTGTGAACCAAAAGTGATTTGAAAATTTGATTGAACTTGTAAAAGTAATGAAATCAATGACTGAACAAATAATTGGATTGTAACAAAAATATTAATAAGAATCACACTCGGGTTCAACAAGTAAAGTCTAAGGTTTAACACAAATGGGTTAAATAGTTCAAATGCAATTGAATTTAACGGGTTGGTTGTTTCAATAGGCTTAGGTATCAATAATCATCAACATCAAGAGATGGACAAAAATATACTTTATTACTCTAGAATATGCAAACCATAAGTTTATGTTAAAGCATATAACCGTATTCTTTTCACTGGAAATTGGCACAAGAACAATTAATTAAGAGTGAATTCATTAATACAGGATTAAAACATTCAACACAATTGTTCAAACAAATAATTGCAAATACAAAATAAGAATACCCAATTGTTTTCCTCCATTTTCGCGGCTATGTCTTCGTTTTTCAATCCTCTTTCATGTCATACACAAATATCTTCATTTACATTCCATATAAAATCTCAAAAACACGTCCAATCTTCGTTCTTTGCTCCTGGTTGCTCGTTTCTTGCACCCGGTTCCTCCTAGCTTCAATCCAATGCCTCATTTAACTCCCAAAATGCACTTTAAACCTATCAAGTCCTGTAAAACATAAATCATATCAAAGTATATCATTCGGGACTCAGATGCACATCAAAACTCAAACTTAAGCACTAGAACTTGAGGCTTTTCAACCGTGCATCAGCAGTGCATAGGGTGCCAATCGTGTCGGGTTGATGGGTTGGCGGGTTTACGGGTTGGCAGGTTGATGGATTGAAATGTGCAATCCTAACCCGACCCACATAAATTCAGGTCAGCTCGAACACGGCCCGTTTAACCTGTGTTTTTAAATGAGTCATACATGTTCATGTGTTATAAGCGGGTTGGTGGGTTGTAAGCGAGTTATCAATAACATGTTTAATGGTGAGTATATAATTGTGACAAGTAAATAATATAGTGTGCCAAAAAATAACACAACTATAACTAACAATGTAAATAGAAATGTAAAAAACAAAAACATAATAGTTTTTTTTTTCTAAATACTTAAACGGGTTAACGGGTCAACCCATTTTTTATATGCGCCAACCCGAACCTACGGATCGACCCAAACCTGGCCCATTTTTAAACGGCTCGTGTTAGTTGACCAAAATCTATTTTTTTTTCGTGTCAAGTTCGGATCGGATTCAGGTCATCTTAATAATTAGGGGAATTGGATTATAATAACCCAAACTATTGGAAATTGGCCACTGGCACCCTGAACTAAAAAATTGGCCGTATACAACCTAAACTATTAACATGTTGGAATCTAGCACCCAACTAACTGACGCCGTTAGTTGGGTTGCTGACGTGGCATGCTGATTTGTCCATCATTTAATCCAATCAGCTTCTGATGTGTAATAATTAGAAGCTGACTGGATTAAATGAGGGACAAATCAGCATGCCACGTCAGCCGGTTGTGCCACGTCAGCAACCCAACTAACGGCATCAGTTAGTTAGGTGCTAGATTCCAACATGTTAATAGTTTAGGTTGTATACGGCCAATTTTTTAGTTCAGGGTGACAGTGACCAATTTCCAATAGTTTGGGTTATTATAATCCAATTCCCCTTTTTATATACGCGTCGGTATAAATATAAGTTGGTTTGCGTTTTGACGTAAAAAGAAATTCGAAAATGAGCCAGTTAATGGTCAAATATAATACGTTTTCATGCTTATTTTATGTATGTTTTCGGTTGGTATATGCTTTGACGTATACCGAATAAAATGTAATATGTTTTCATTCAATGGTATAAATTTGAGTTATTTTACGTTTTAACATTGTCGCTAACACGAGAAATGTAAAATTACTAATTTTTATCTTACATCAATAAAATTTGAACTGTTACTTGCTTCAAACAATTATATATCTCAACATGCTCTTTGCCTACAAAACCTGTATTTTAATATTAACTATCAGTACAACCATATGTTGAAAAAAAAGTAGTTTATCATTAATAAGAAAAGTGAAAAGGCGTGTAAAATTTATATTTTATATTTAAATATGAATATTATTCTTTAGGAATATATTTGTAGAGTGGAGTGGTTGAGACCTTCTAGAACAAAATGAAAGACAAGCTCATTGTTTGGATAAACTTTAGGGTTTATTCGGTTAAAACTTCAAACTCAATGTATTTTGCATCCTAATATTTTATTTTGTCTTATTAGTCTTTTTACTATTTTGGTTAGTTTCAAAAGTTTAATAATTTTACTTGCAACTGATCAAACTAAGCTAACACAAGGTACATACATACACCTTGTACAAAATTAATTAATGAGGTGGGTTAGAGTATATCTAAAAAGTATCAATGTGTAATTGGAATTAAACTAGTTACATATAATAACTTGTCTAAATAAATAACCCAACAAAAAAAAATTAGGTGGGTAGGAGTATATATTAAAGTTTTAACACCGTTAAAAAAAATTAAAGTTTTTAACATGTAAATATGAAACTAGTTCTTCTTCTTATTTTTATTATTTTTCTACAACATTAGCACAACTATTATCATAGCTAACAACAAATCCTTTATTAGATATACTATCATGCCCGACATGCTTAAAATCCAAGACCAACCACCCTATTTATGAACATGCAAAACACACATTGTTCAAGTCGTCTTCAAGCTTAAATCACTTGTAATGATTACAACGCACACCTCATCTGCACCACCCGTAACAATTCACAAGAACATCACGCTCATATGACGAATCCTCTCTTCCAAAATCACTTTCCAAAAAGATTATTTCAAATATACTTAATGTATAACAGTCACAATACCCCTCATATATGTCACATTTAAAATACAAGACACACCCATACCATTATATTTCGAATATATCCTTTCTAACTTGCTCCTTTAAAAAAATGTGTATTTTTAACTTGTTTTCTTTATTAAATATCACACATGTGACATGACAAACATAAAAAGATAACCAAAGATAAAATAATAAAATATTTTAAACAAAACCATAAAATGATAAATTAATTCAATAAACTAAAATAAATAAATAAATAAATAAAATATAAAAAAAAATAGTAATAAATATGATGGAAAGTAGGGCAGAGAGGTACCTACCAAATCAAGCACTAACTTCAATCACAACCACTCTTTCTCTCTCTCTCTCTCTCCCACCAACTCCTTATTTATTTCCCCACCATCAATCTTCCTTCCTTCCTATTATTCATTCTTCTTTCAATTCTTCATTCCAAAACCATATATTGTTATTATTATTATGGTGAGATCACCTTGTTGTGAAAAAGACCACACCAACAAAGGTGCATGGACCAAAGAAGAAGATGAGCGTCTTGTAACCTACATCAACGCTCATGGTGAAGGCTCTTGGAGGTCTCTTCCTAAGTCTGCTGGTCTTAACCGATGTGGAAAAAGCTGTAGGCTTCGTTGGATTAATTATCTTCGCCCTGATCTTAAACGTGGGAATTTTACCCCTCAGGAAGATCAACTTATTGTTAGTCTTCATGCAGTTCTTGGCAACAAGTACGTTTTTAACTAACTTTTGTATAAAGTGGCTCAACCAGATTTTTTTTTTTTTTTTTTTTTTTTTTTTTTTTTTTTTGTGAAAATGAAGTTTACAAAAATAAAAAAAACTTTTGTGTTCAAATAGTGTTTTAGGAAGAAATTTTAATTTGTTGAGTGGTTGGTTGATTAAATTTAGTGGCGGAACCAGAATATTTTTAGTGTGTTTTTATTATTAAATGAATTCGGATTTTATGAAAAAGAATCTTATGTAAAATATGTGTAAATGAGAATGAGTTTGTATTTTTAAATGGTCTTTTTAAGATTTGTATTTGAATAGTGTTGTAGAAGAAATTTTAATTTGTGGTGTAGTGGCGAAATCAGAACTTAGTGTCTCGTGTTTTAAAAAAAATTATAATAAATTCAGATTTGACATATGTAACTGTTTGTAAAACATGTGTAACTGATTATTTTTTTTTTGTTACAGATGGTCGATGATTGCGTCGAGGTTACCCGGGAGGACAGATAACGAGATAAAAAACTACTGGAACACACACATCAAGAGGAAATTGTCTGTCAATCATCCGAATGTAGTTACCAATGTTGTAAAAACCGTCCAACAAACGCCTATAGTAGCACCCGAGTATCCCGCACCGGTGTTGGAGTCGTCTAACAGCGGCGGTGGTGGTGGGAGTAGTAGTACTACTAGCGGACTATCGACCGAAGAATACACACCACCACCACCACAAGAGAACATCACACAACCCGAAATCAATCTAGAGTTAACCATTGGTCTACCAATGGTTTCAACTCCAAAGACAGTAGCAGTGGCGGTAGCAGCTGCAAAAACAGCTGCACCGCTACCCCTGTCTTCGTTTTCTTTTTATCAAGAAAGTAGTAGTAGTAATGGGTGTGGCTTGTTGTACACCAATGAGCATAGTATTAGTATATGGAGATGATAGTCTTTTTATGAAATCTTGTTATTGTAAGTAGCTAATTAGCTATTAATTAATTTAAATTAAATTAAGACATTTTTTTTTGGGTGTTAAAGTAATGTAAGGGCTAGTTGTGGGTTATTCTTTAGGACAAGAGTCACACCCTGGCCCATGTGGGCTTGGGCCGACTGTGCATGTTGGTCGACTTTAAATTACATGTGTACCTAACCAAAACCTTCCTATTAAAGACGAATCTTGAATGATTCAATGAATGCTTGACCTGACATACATGTATTTGGATAAGAAGAGACATTGTTTAGGTACTTTGACAAATCTTGGTTGGTAGGTTTTCCACCTACCTATCTGTTTCAATTTAATGATTCCTAGTTTAATAAACACCATTGTTATATTATTATATTTTTTAGAAAATTTTGTACCCAAAAGAAAACACAAGACTAACTCAAGATATATAAGGGTTAGCGTGTTGTCTAGACGCTTAAAAAAGCGCAAGCCTGAGCCAAGCAAAGTGCAAATGATTATCAGTTTTAGTAAAATATTGTTCAAGGCTAGTTTAGACTAGTGTCAAGCCATTTTTGTCTCGGGTGCGCATACTTACCTATTTTAGTCTTTTTAAACTTTGTTTTAGACTGCTTCTAGGCTATTTTTAGTTGTTTCAGACCGATTCAATCATGTCCATGGACCTTTTTGCGCTAAAGCCTAGGGTCACGTGCCCTTTGAGGCTTTGACTACTTAAGCAAAGAGTAAAAGAATGAACACAAATATTTTTTATATAAAAAAAATGTAATGAAGCTTAGATGATAGAGCATTCACAATAGCTCCTCCATTTTCTGTGAGTGTGTCCTCCAAATTATATAGGGTTGGTGTAAATGGTTGTGAGTGAAAAAAAATAGATAATCTACTGTTTACCGGTATATTTGAAGTTATTTGAAAATCTTTTGGGAAAAACAGGAAACTGTATTTATTTTTTAATATTTGTTGAAAGTGGTTGCGAGTGAAGAACAGAGAAACTGTAATGATTTTTAATGTAATATATAGTTGTGATTGGTTGTAAGTAAATGGGTGATGGGGTGGGTGATGGGGAAGCTGATGTGAATGCTCTAAAGAGCATAAAATGGAATGTTTTTATAGAAAAACTGCCGGTCTTTAAAGACGTGATTACAACACTGCAATGCTATGTTATCCTTTTACCAAAACAAGCATGAATTTTTATCATAAGACTAGCAACTAAGAAAGAATAGCCATGACATCGGAAGCACGAAGAGCAATGTACTCTGAACCATCGGCTCCTTTGAAATCGTTCCCTGCATATTTTGAGTAAAGAACAGTGTTTCCTGGAGACAACGGCAGTTCTGTTCTGTTTCCTTCTTCGTTCAGAAGGCCCGGCCCAACTGCAATCACCTGTGGTTCCAAAGTCCACAAACATGAAGTAAGCACAAGCCACAATGTACAAGCAATAAGATATAGATTTGTTTTTTTAAGCTAAACATGACATTGACTAGTCGCAATTACATATTAGAAGTAACAAGGTAGACAAGTTGGCCTTTTGATTGATGGAGCAAACGGGTTAGGGGAATTCATTGTTTAGTATGGGTCAAAACAGTCAGGTTGGGTGTGATCCGCAAAGACATTTTTGTTCATTTAAAAAAAAATTCTTCATAAACTACTGATGCAGTATGATTAAATAGGAGAGTGGGCAAAAGACTAGACTTTGGCAACTTTCAACAAGTCCACATGTTCCCTTGTCAGCTAAATTCTTCTATTTTGTCCCGCTTGAGATTATGCACAGCCAGAAGCGACCCATTCAAATGCAAGAGGGTCGATATAGACACCTCTAGACAACACACACACATACACTTTGTGATACAAATCTACAATCATGTGTGATTGGAAGTATATCATCATCATCATCATACTCAGTTAATCCCACCTATAGCTAAGGTAGGGTCTGAGGGAGGTAAGATGTAGACAGCCTTACCTCTACCCCTAAGAATAGAGAGGCTGCTTCCAGTGAGACCCCCGGCTCGATGTGGTTTGGTATCAAGCCTTGGACATAAGGCTCGATGTGATTGGAAGTATATATAAAAGCTATTACTCACCGTGCCAAACGATGGTTTCTCCTTGGTTGCTTGTGTAAGCAATAAACCACCAGCAGTTGTTTCCTCGGCTTCCTCAACCTTTTATACAAATGTCAAACATGTGAACATAAGAAACCTTTTGGGGCTTGATAAGAACGTAAAGCAAAAAAAAAGAAAGAGAGAGATTGCTAGAATGGGGCGTTTGGCCGTTTGGGTACCCCATATAAAACACATCATTATGTGGTTGATCATCCTACCAATCACTTATATAATACTATAAGGATTCCTAACCTTGATAAGAACTCTATCATTAAGAGGCTTTAAATCCTTAACATCATCTGTTTCGAGGATACCAACAATGTCATCCTCCTTCAGTATCAGGTGGCTTAAGCCGTTAAACTCAACCTCGGTCCCTGCATACTTGGAGTATACAACTGGGGTGCCAGTCTGCAATATAAGCACGTAAAGATAAGTAAGCTAACATATCCAATGCTATTATCCAATACACATCATTAAAATCAATCAACTAGTTACCTGCAGACCAATGTCGATCTTTTTGTCTCCAATTGTCCTACCTTCTCCAACAGCAACAACCTCACCACCTTGCGGTTTCGTCTGTGCTGTAGATGGCAGCAGTATACCGCCTACAGTCTTCTCCTCTGCAGCCTTGATTTTTACCAACAGTCTATCACCCAATGGTTTCAATGAAGTGTACTGCAGGATGAAACAAAGACCACATGGATCAAAAAGCTTATGAACCAGAACCAATTATGTGACTACAACTATATTCCAGTTAAAGAACAACATAGACGGAAACCAAAAAAAGGCTTTGATAACCAGTTTGCAAATGCAGAAGCAGCAAAACAAAATGCCATCACAAACTTTATCAATCAATCCCACTTACATGAAACTAACGAATCATTTAAGTGATTCATTATACTGATAGCAAACTTATTAGGCCTACAAAAGTTTAAAAAAAAAGGAATCGAACCTCGAGGCGGAATTAAAAAGTACATAAAAAAATTATACATCAACTAACTAATTTCATCACCAAATTCATCAAAAACACACGGAATGTTTGAGGTTGACACAAAAAGTCTAAAACGTCAAAAATAAACATGAAAAGCCACTGAGGCGCGCGAACAATAAAACCCCACGAGGCGCTGCCTTAGACTTGTCTTCTACCGAGTCCGTTTTTTTAAACTACGAAGACTACCACAAATAGTCTGAAACATTCAGAAATGGCATAGAACCATCCTAAGCTAGCCCTAAACATGTCTAGATCCCCTCAAATGTGTCTTTATGTTATGCGCCTTGCTTATCTCGGGCCTCACACCTTCAACAACAATCCTACCGCATAAAAAAAATTCTAACATTACCTTTCCAAACAAACCTACATCAGATCCATAATATCAAACTTGGCATACTCAAAACACAAACTTATAGCAAATTTAACACAAAATGTTAAACAATGCTAACTTAATCTAGAAAATTATATAAACCATTGCATAATCAATAAAAAAGTTTAAAAATAAAACCTTTGGAGCAACAGTGGTGGCAGCTTTAACAACTAAACCACGGGTTGACCTTCTAAAAGGCAAAGACACAGCAACAGATTGAACTTTGGATGATGAAGACCTCAGACCATCAAAAGATGGAAGGAAACAGGTTGATGTCAATTGAGCAGCTGCCATTACCTAAAGATAAACAGACCCACATAAAAAAAGATAATAAAAATCCAGTCTTTAAAAGAATTGAGATAATATTATTCATTTTGCATATACCTTGGAGGAAGAGTGGAGAGATGATGTGGGTGCTGTGGTATTATCGAATGGAAATGAAATAAGGATAACAATAACAAAACCCTAGTGAAGATTAGGGGGTTTTATTATTATTTCTTTATTAATATTATAGAATAGAGGTTTCTAGAAGCTTTTTGTGTAACTTGTAATTTGTTGATGATGTCGAGCTCGATTAACTTATAAGAGTTTAAGCTGGGCTTGGTTTGAGCTTTGTTTTTAAAGCTCAAGCGTGGGTTGTTAGTAGTTTCTTAAACTCAAGCTCAGCTCATTTAATATTTATTAGTTATTATATTAAATAAAAGTAATATAAAGAATAGACTCGTTTAGGCTTGCAAGTAGGGGTGTAAACGAGCCGAGCCTGACTGGGCTCGAGCTCGGCTTGTTATGGTTTTATGAAGCTCGAGCTCGGCTCGGTTCGAGCCTACAATCTTGAGCTCGAGCTCGGCTCGCTAGCAAAATCAAAAGCTCGAGCTCGGGCTCGTTAAGGCTCGGCTCGTTCGGGCTTTTTACCGAGCCGATCCCGGGTAGCTCTCATGCCGCTACGTGTCATTTACACCCCTACTTGCAAGCTTGATAAATAAAAAGCTCGGTTCGGCTCATTTACTAAACAACTTTAAATGTGAAGTCAATATTATAAAATATTAATAAAACTAATATTATACCAAGCTCGACGAGCCTAAAGCAGAGGCGAAGTATTGTTGGGGCCAAGGGTGCTGTTTTTTGGCGCAGTAGTGGAAATTTGCGATTTTCATAGGTAAATTGAGTCCGGGTTGAGTCCACCCCCGCCGATTTTCCACTACTAATCGAAAAAAATTGAGTTCGGTCCCCACCGATTCTGAAACCAAGCTTCGCCACTGGCCTAAAGAGGTTCAATAAAGTCTTTGAGTTATAAAATCTATGATAAAAACAGTTGCAACTTTATATTTTAATTTTTGTATAAAACAATATATAGACACTGAATTAGGAAAGTGTAGAGAAGCACACATTACAAGCCCAAATAGCCAACAAGCGTATCATAATTTAAACGTATACAAGTATCAAACATTTTACCAACATATTGATTCAAAATAAATAGCATATGTAAGAAAAGATCAAGCTGCAGCTAATTTCTTATAGCACCCTTGGTTGGAGGACAAACATGATTCCTTGTACGAGCATGATTGTCATTATGATTCTGTGTTCGACAGTCGTAGCCATACCAACAATCTTCCCTTTGCGCGGCATCCTCAGGTAGATGCTACAAGAGCAAAACCAGCATCATAAATCACTTGCAGTAAAGTACTAAGCGGTTAACATATTACTTACTTCTAAAGTTCCTAACTGACAGGCCTTAGGGTATAACATTAAACTCAAATTATAGTAATATATGCTACTTGTTATTAGTTTAGCATGTAGACATCAAAGGTTCCCTGGACGTTAACGATTAAATATCAATTTTGAATGTGTAAATTAATCGGTTGGACCTTAAAAGTCAAAGTGTATATGGTTGATGTGTACGTACATCTTTTGGCAAGCTGACCCGGAACCAGTACAACAGGAACGAAACTAGTTCTTCAAAGCAATCACTACACAAAAACAGCATTCAAAAACGTTTAAAAGATTGGCGAGTTTGACTATTGACAATCTGCAAGCTCAGAAAACATACTTGCAAATATGTGTTCCAGAAGTAATCATCTCTGCATGGTTCAGCGGCATCCTTGTAAGATCTGCATCGTTCATGCATCAGTTAGCCATAATGTTAACTTCAAAATACATGATTTTTTCAAAAGCGCGGTTTGCATTTTCTCTTAAATTGTACCTATTTCTTGACCATTCAATTTTGTAACCCATTCTGACACAACATCTTGCAGGGTAATTTCCATCTGCTGTATGCATCTTTCAGTGATCTGAAAGGTGAAGGTGATTATTGTCATATCAGGCATATTTAAGCGGCTAAGTAGAAATAAAATTTTCATACATCCTGTTCATGTTGGTTCCATCCGTGTGCATGATAAGGAATTCTTGTAATCGTCCGTTCTCCAATCTATCAACCATTTTCATATTCACTTACGAAACTTGTAACAATAATAATTAGCAATAACAAATTATATGATACAAAAACGATTAGCTCACAAATAGTGGGTCGTTTAATACAGAACCAATAAATACTTGTACTGCATTAGGCAATTATGTAACCACATAACCGCCTCTATTTCTCTCTCCCATTAAATCTTTATAGCGCTATGTACAAGCGTTTATGTGATTCTCAAAGTTATCTACTTCAAATATGGTTTTGTAATGAACGTGTCACCTAACAAATAATAAGATAATATAATAGCTTACTGGTTTAAATGTCTCGGGAGCACACATAGCGTACGAGTCATTTCTTGTAACCTGCTGGGAATGCCAAAAAGCACCGCAAAATGCTCTATCACACCCTACGCCTGCCGATTTAAGGGAAATGTTAGGAAGTTTTTTATCAACGATAACACTTCAAAATACTTCACTTGAACAAATAATTATTGCATTAAATATGATTACAAAACTATGATCAATCTTAACAATGAGTCAGTGAATATGTTATGTTGACCACTCACAGTGTTGTGGCACAACTATATTGGGGGGCACAACTATATTGGTTTGCATAGGCATCATTCCTCCACATGAATGACATTGCAGATGCAGCGGGTTCTTGTTGCACTGAAACCCGCCGTACTCTATGCCTGCGCAATAAAGGACCGACGTTAAAAGTAGAAGTGTCAAATAAAATTAAAAGAAGGGATAACACATGTTTATTTTACTCAAATACACTAGTGCATTACCACATTGAGCACATGAAAGATCTGTGCCATAATTATATTCATCTCGCATCAAACGCGCCCTCTTGCTTCTCGGCTTCTTTCGATACTTAATCTTAAATCATGCAGTTTTAGTAAGATTGTTTACATGACTTGAAAAATAACAATTATATGATATAATGAGTTATTTAACTCACAGGAAGTGATTTCATCAACGCGTAGGAGTTTACAACAGAAAGTTCTTCATCGCTACATCTTGCGGAAGACTCCCTTTTACATATTTTCTGCAAATTAAATATCAATGTTTAGTTGAATAGGATACACATTAAGTGACAATATGGAAAATACCTTTTCGATCCTATGTAGGAAATGGTTTCTCCCAACAGATTGTACATCAGAGCTGCAATGTGGACAAAGAACAATTGAATGTTTCTCTTGCGACCTTCTTGACCACTCCGAGAAACATCCATTGCTTTGAATGACACGAAAAAAAAAAACGAGTTTAATATAAATAGTATTTTTTTTCCAAGAAAATAACATCATCAAAGAAATTTTAAGTCTGCATACCAAAAGTTGTGTAGACAAGGGGAAACTGTGACAACGTCGCGCCAGATATTTAAACATATGCTGCATTTTACATGCTCCCAATCTAAAGAAACCTGGCATAAACAATAATATTTTCATCACCAAACAATAATCTAATTTTACCTACAAATGATTATTTTGTTACAAACTTACAAATAAATATTTTACCTTGAACACCTTCTTGGGAGACTCATTCATTGGCTTTATCTTAAATTTGTAACTTAAATGGCCTTTGAACATCAAGAATTCAATAGACTCAAAGTCAGAAGCTATCTTTTACAAAATGTAACTTTGGAAAAAAAAAAAAAAAAAAAAAAAACCCTAGTGTAAAGTCTCTATACCATCAGAAACAGGGCCAGGAATTATCTCACTTCCACACCTAATCATCATTGTATCTTCAGCTGGAACATCCGTCCCGTCAACAATATTCGCATTTAAACTGCAGAAACAAATAACGAATATCCACATGAGGTTCAGTTAAGTTGCAGTTAATATCAGTTACTATACCCTATTTCATGGAAGTTCATAGATGGGCAGGATTGAAACAGGTCAATTATAACGCATGTCAAAACGGGCCAGGTCGTTGGATAAAAGACTGAAACAAGTTGGGTCATCTTTTATATTACTACAATCACCATGATGAATAAAATGATTAGTAGATTATATGCATTAGACATCAGATGATGGTTGCTTTCAACCCGTTTGACCTTATTTCCGCATTTTAGTTTGTTTTGACCTTTTTGAGATAAAACACAAACCGATCTAACCCATTTATAAGTAAATGAGTCGAATTCGCCACCTCTAGCCTATACCTATCAAACTGTTACCATTTTGTCGAATGCTAACAAAAATAAGCCTTTTTCTTTATCTTTTATTTAATTCCACAGAGGCAAGAAACTTGTTTAATTGTTAAAGTTTTATGTAAACAAACAAATTTAAAAATTAAGTACCTCTTGTTTTCGGATGTTGCAGAACCGAGGTCTGAATTTCTTGTAATTTTACACCACCCCTGCTCTTCAGATGAAGAGATTTCGACATCTGAATGTATCTCCACCTCATCAGACCGCAGTTCGACATCTGAATGTCTAGGCTTCTCCGCATTACCAATGAGTAAAGACTTGAAGTCATCTTCAAGAGACTCTATACCATGTCCTTTATGATTCACACTTTGTTTATCTATCAGTAAATATTCCATTCCACAATAATTAGCATTTAACTAGTTAAATTACAAATAAATAAATAAATAAATAAATTACAAAGTGAGTCAGCAAAATAATAAGGGGTTGTTTGCATGTGCAGCCAAATAACTAAATGATTATCATTTTGATGTCCATCCATGTTAAATATGTCAAACTGATTTTTGGTAAAGTTACTTTAAATTTAAATGGTAATATGACAATTTGATATTAGAGTTAACAGGAAGAGGCACATGCAGCAATAAGCTCTTTAAACAACCCCTTAAATCAAGCAATGTTAAATTAGTAAGTAAAATAAATAAAAACTGAACTGTGTGCAGATTACTACAAGTTAGGGATGCTAAACTGGTCGTGCTTATGGGTTAGCGGGTCCAACCTGACACGAATCATTTTACAACATGAATTTTCATGGGTTGACATGCAAAAAAAAAAAAAAAAGTTTAACCTTTTTTTTTTTTTTTTTTTGGCATATTAATACGTTGAGATTACAAATTTGCAACCAGAAATGCATTAAACAACTACATTTTAATTACATAATTTTGGCATAAAATATTCTAGCCAGTTGAATTTCTAACACACAACACATTTTATAAAAATTAAATAGAAAATAAATGGGTTAAACTCATCAACCCGCTAACATGTTGGGTTGGCACAAACACGACCCCTTTAGCTAAATGTGTTATCGGGTCCAACCCAAAACTGAACAACACGTTTGTACTAAACCCAACCCCACGAATTTCATTTAGGTTCGTGTCATAAAAGCTCATAAATACTTTTAATAAAAAAGAGACCATGGAATCATGGACACAAATCAAGAATGTGATAAAAAAACAATTTGTTTAAGAAACAAAAGAGGGGGAGTACCAGGTTCTGAACAAACATGATGATAAGTCTTTGAGCCAGAACCCTGTCCTTGTTCCATTGATGTTTTACCTTGTTGTTTGGTTGTTTGTTTGTTTGCATGTTGTCTCATTTTTTTTTTTTGTTTTTATAGAACAAGAATAGAGAAGTGTGCTGAAGAAGGAGTATGGAGAAGAGTGCTAAACACAAGTAATCTAGAATGATTGTGACATGAAGGGGATCAAGAAATGGTCTTTTCACAAGCCAACTTGATAAACTTCACAACTCTAATTATATATTATTAAAAGGTCAACTGTGATTTGACAATCTGTTTTTGTTTCAAGTCAACCACAATAAATTCAGAAACTAAGATTCTATCTTAAAAAATATATAAATCGTTGTCTTCCCTTTACCACATGTAAATAGCACCCCAATTTCTAGTTGAACCTATGAATGCGTTTAGCTAATCAAGTTGTAATCGATTTAGCCTGTTCGGTTTAACAAGTTAAACCGTTTAACCTACTTATTTATTTTTTGTAAAATATGTTCATGTAATAACCTAACTACATGAGTTTTTTATGCCAGACAGAAAAGTTTATAAATATATTGACCGAAAAATGGCGACTTTCTGTGCATTTAATCCTTTATGCAGGTTTGAAATCATAAACAAACTTGTTTGTTTGGAAAGTTTGGTAGCGTTTGGTACGATGGAATGAAAGGGGGAATGGAATGGACCATTACGAGGTAATGAAAAATAGTGTGTTTGGTTGGTTAAGGGAATAGAATCACCCATTTCACAAGGCATTCCATTCCCTCAAAACCATTCCATCCACCCCCCCATGTTTTTTTTCATTCAATCCCTCATTCACCCTTTATTAACAAAACCATAACCCACCACCACCACCAACCACCATCGTCACCACCCACCACCACCGTCACCACCAACCACCGCCACCACCACCACCCACCACCGCCGTCACCACCCACCACCACCGCCACCAACCACTACCTTCACCCACCCACCACCGCCACCACCCACCACCGCCGCCATCCAACACCACCCACCGCCGGCCACCACCATCATCCACCCACCGCCGCCTCCACCGCCTACCGCCGTCACTCACCACAATTTCCTTTACCCACTACTACCGCCGCCACCCACCAGCACCCATCACCGCCGTCTCCTCCATCCACCACTGCCACTACTTACTATCGTCACCCACCCATCATCACCGCCATCCACCTCCACCCATTGACACCGTTGCCGCCACCCACCACCGTCGTCGCCACCACCTATCACCGCCGTCACCATCCACCACCACGCTACCGCCATACACCACCACCTACCATCACCACCCACCCACCACCACCGCCACTACTCACCATCGTCACCCACCCACCATTACAGCCATCCACCTCCACCTTCCACCGCCGCCACCGACCACCGCCACCCACTGCCGGCGCTACCGCCACATATCACCACCCACCATCACCGCCACTGACCACCACCCACCACCGCCACTAACCACCGATTTTATTCCTTCGTCTTTTCTTGTCTATCCAACCACACAAAGTAATGGTTTGTTTCATTCTCACATGACAACCAAACAAGACATGGAATGGTAATGATCCATTCCATTACCTTGTCCATTCCATTACCCCATACCAAACAAACCCTAAGGAATAAAAATATGCATCTTTAAAAAGTTTTAACGTTTTGATCGATTGAAAAAAGTTTGAAGTTTATATTGGGATGCCCATACATTTAACACTGTTCCGGTTTTGAACTATAATGACACATACAAAGTGGATAGAAGCAGGTGGTGGTTCCATTACAAACCATGATTCAGAAAACATCATCCTAAACATTCCAAAAAGTCAAAAACAATACTTTAGTTGCACTACCTACATAGGTGTGAAAACATCAAACTGCAGCTAATTTCCAATACTACCCCCTCTGGTTGGACGACAAACGTGGTTCCTTTTACGAGCATGGTCGTCATTGTGGTTTTGTGTTCGACATGTGTAGCCATACCAACAATCTTCCCGTTGCGCTGCATCCGCAGGTAGAAGCTACAAGAGCAAAACAGATTTTTGGAAATGAGAACAATAACCATGTTCAGAAACATGTAAAGATTAATATCAACTTTGAAGTTGTAAATTAATTTGCTTGACCTTAAAAGTCAAGAGTGTATATGCTTATAGGTAATGAACAAGATGAATAAGTTAAGTGGTCGAAGTGTTGGCGCACATACATATTTTGGCAGGCAGACCCGGAACCAGTACAAGAGAAACGATACTAGTTTATCATAGCACTCACTGCACCAAAACAGTTATAAATCAAAATATCTGGAATAAGTCAAAGGTACTAGAAATTGACGAGTTTAACTATTGATAATCTGGAAGCTCATAAAACATACTTGCAAAGATGTGTTCCAGAAGTAATCATCTCTGTGTGATTCAGTGGCATCCTTGCACGATCTGCAGCGTTCATGCATTATTATTGCCATAATGTTAACTTTAAAATGCATGATTATGTTATGAAGACAGGATGGTGGTAGATAGACATAATATCAAAAGCTCGGTTTTTGTTTTCTAAAATTAAGTTGCGGAAGGCAGTTGCTTTTACCTATTTCTCGGTTATTCAATTTTGTAACCCATTCTGACACAACATCTTGGAGGGTTTTCCCCATCTGCCGTATACATCTTTCAGTGATCTGAAAATTGGAGGTAATTATTGTCATATCTGGCATTTTTAGGGGGTGTAAAAGAAAATATTTTCATACATCTTGTTCATGTCTGTTCTTTTCGTGTGCCAGAAAAGGTATTCTTGTAACAGTCCGCTCTCCAATCTGTCAAGCATTTTCATATTTTATTAAAAAATAGGTTGCAATCTAGATATTAGAAGTTGCAAAAGAAACTTGTAACCATAATTTCAAATTATATGATACAGAAGATAAACCGGCAAATAACAGGATAAAATGAATAACTTACTGGCTTAAAAGTCTCGGGAGCACACATATGATGTGAGTCGCTTCTTGTAACCTGCTGTGAATGCCAATAGGCACCGCAAAATGCTCTATCACACCCTACGCCTGCCAGTATAAGTGAAATGTTGAATATTTTTCATCAAGAACACTTCAACTACTTCATTTGAAGAAATGGGTGGGTTGGTAACGGCTCAAGCTCAACCGCCCAATATGGTATAATGTGTAAAGATGCGTCGGTCAGGTGGGGTTGGAGCGGACACAATAAACACTTCTATTTTGCTGAGTTTTAGAAATAATATTACAAAACCATGTTATTAATAAAGCAGTTTTAAAGGATTTATGCATATGAACCAATTAAAAATAGCCCAAATCGACTAATTTGTATTAACTGGTCCAAATTGCCACCTAAAATTAATCTTATCAACGAGTCAATGAATATGTTGACCACTCACAGTGTTGTGGGACCCGTATATTGGTTGTTCTAGAAGGCATCATTCCTCCACATGCATGACATTGCAGATGCACGGTGTTCTGGTTGCACTGAAACCCACCATACTGTGTGCCTGAGTGATACAATGGCCAGAATGAACATTTGTGAACTAAAATTAAAAGTGTCAAACTAAAAAAAAAAAAAAAAAACATAGGCATGATTAACATTTATTTCGCCATTTCATAATTAGAAGTGTTCATATTTACTTTACTCAAAAAATACTAGTGCAGTACCACATTGAGCACATGCATGATCCGTGACATGATTATCTTCATCTGACATTGAACGTGGCCTCTTGCCTCTAGGCTTCCTTCCATTATTAATGACCTAATTATCATGGAGTTATTAACAACAGAAGTGAGACAGATAGTTTACATGATTAGAGAATTTCTGATGATTAGCAAACAAATAATATAATGAGTCATTCGACTCACAAGAGGTGATTTTATTAGCGCGCACGAGTTCAAAACAGCAAGTTCTTCATCACTACGTCTTAGAGAAGCATCACTTTGCAGTATATCCTGCCAGATAAGTAGTGTATGCAAATTTGTCATGCAAGTCCTAAAATGATAAGTATGTATATTTTTTTAATAAAACATATGACATTAAGTGATTTTATGGAAATATACCTCTTCAATGCTATGTAGGAAATGGTTTCTCCCTACAAATTGTACGGCGGATCTGCAATGGGGACAAAGAACAATTGCATGTTTCTGCTGCGACCTCTTCAACCACTCTGAGAAACATCCATTGCTTTAAATTACAAGAAAAAAAAAGAACGTTACAAAACGGTATTTTCTAAGAAAATAAAATCATAAAGAAGAATTCAAGTCTGCGACTCTGCATACCAAAAGTTGTGGAGACATGGGGCAACTGTGACAACATCATGCCAGATATTTAAACATATGCTGCACTTTGCATGATCCGAATTTAAAGAAATCTAGCATAAAAAGATATATTCATCAACATGCAATAATCTGAAACGAAATGTGTAATAACTAATATTTTATTTACAAATGATTTTACCTTTAACATCGTCTTGGGAGACTCATTCATTGGCATCACTTTAAATCGGTAACTCAAGTAGCCTTTGAATATCAAGAAGTAATTAATAACCTTATAGTCAGAGGCTATCGTTTCAAAAATGTATCAAAAAAAAGTGTTTTATACCATCAGAAACAGGGCCAGGAATTATCTCACTTCCACACCTAATCATGATTGTATCTTCGGTTGGAACATCAGTCCCATCAACACAAATCACATTTAAACTGCACAAGCAAAAAAGCAAATATTATTGTGAGGTTTAGTTAAATAGCAGTTAAAATCCCTTGCTAGACTTTATTTCCAGGGTTTATAGATGTGCAGGTTTGGCGGATTGGGTAAAGGGTTAAAACATCTCATTTCTAACACACGTCAAAATGGGTCAGATCGGTTGGTAAAATATTGAAATGGGTCATTTTTAATACTGTTACCATGCAATCACAGCCTAAGTCTTTAAAAAAAATGATAATGGTAATGAGACTGTATGCGTTTAAAATACACTTGGTGACTTTCGACCCGTTAGAACGTGTTCCCCTTTTAGTTTGTTTTGACACGTTTGAGATAAAACACAGGTCAAACTCGCCACCCAGTCTATACCTACAAACTTAGTAAGTACCTCTTATTTTGCAATGTTGCAGAACTGAGATCTGAATTTCTCGTAATTTTACACCATCCCTCCTTTTCAAATGAAGAGACTTTGACCTCTGAGTGTATCTCCACCTCATCAGACCGCAATTCAACATCTGAATATTTGGAATTTGACGGCACTAGAACATGACAATAACGCTTTATCAATATTGCATCTTGTAACTTATTCACTTAAAAAGCACAAATTCAAACACCCTCTATTTGCGGAAAAGTATAGGTTCGTGACAAGGTTAACTTATGTAAGGGTCCTTCAATTCCCAAAACATGAAACATTAAATAAACAAACATATATTGATCCTTTTCCACTGTATTACATTAATAATAGCAACAACAACAAAAATAATAACTACTTAATTACCAAGTAGGTCAGCAATATATGTTTGGATGTGCTGCCAAAATATATAAGTTTCACAAAACTGACTCATTTTGTATTTCTGATTCTTTAGGGTCAAATAATAAAATATTGTTTCACATCTCTATCCTAGTACCATTTACTTTAAAAGATCATATGACAATTTGATTCTTAAAGGTTGCAATAATTACTTCAAAACTCGCATTCAAACGGTTCAACCAATGGTCAAAACCAATACCGAAGCTTGAAAAAATAGTTGTGGGGGCCGAAAATCACGAGACCTAATTTTTTTCCTATCGGTGGGGGCTGGACTCAATTCACATTACGTACGAAAATCGCAAACTTCCACCACTAAGCCAAAAAACAGGGGGAGGGGGGACCCTCTAGCCCCCATTATCCTTCGCCCCTGGTCAAAACCGCATTGGCTTTTGGCTACAAGAAAATGTGTTTATGACTTTATGTGATTATAAAAATCAAAATAATCACTTCACATGGATGTCCCGAAACAACCTGATACAGATTAACCATGACACACTAGCAACTAGAGGAATAAGGCATCATCATATAAAATACAAATTTGGCTGCAAATTACTAAAAATGAGATGCACATACAACTATTAAAATAATCATCAACAAGAAACCTCAAAATGTTAACAATTTTGCATCAGGCAAACATGGAACCATTGGTGGCAGTCAGATACACAAATTACTAATGTGTTCAACAACAATTTGTTTGCCCTTTTTTACAATAAAGTGATGAATGCAATGGTCAGTGGAACACATAGCAATAATCACTTCAAACATGCACATCACATCCATACAACCCTAAATCAATCAATGGTAAAAAAAAACACACACACACAATTGAATTTGGTGCAGAATATGAAAAATGGGGCATGCCCCATAAAGTTGAAGAAAAAATCAAGAAAAACAACAGAATCATCGGTGGCAGTCATATACACAACAACTAAATAATGTGATTAAGACCAATTAATTTGTGAAATAAATTATACAAAGACAGATGTTTGCAACAGCCAATTGAGGAAGAAGATAAACAAGAAGTTTTTAAATGTTTAATCTTAAAAAAAAAAAAGGGGGGGGGGATACCAAGTTTGGACCAAATTTCATCATAGGATTTGGAACCAGAAGCCTCTCCTTGTTCCATTGATTCCTTGCTTGTTTCTTGTTTCTTGTTTTGTTTTTCTAACGTCTTTTTATGGAAGAAGAAGAAGAAGTGTGATAAAGACGAGTATGATTTAAAAAGGGGTTTTTTTTTTTTTTTTTAAATAAAGAAGTATCTTTTTTCGTTCTTCACGTTTGGCTGGTCTCGGTTATCTCCTATAACACACTTAACTTGTAAAAATAAGTTAAACTAAATCCTCAAGAACTCTTAAGATCAAAATTGTTGCCAATGAATTGTATTGGGGTATTGTGGGGAAAATCGGAAATAAAGATGTGGATTAAAGGGCACGAGTGTGTCTTTGTGTGGGCGGTTTGTGCTACCTTATGCAGTCTACGATTCCGGATGTATGGAGTTACCTTTTGCCATTGAGTTACCCCGAGTAGCCGGACTTTTATTAGTTGGTCGTTCAAAAGAAAAAGATCAAAATTGTTATTATGATTAGGGACAACGTGTTTTTTATTTTTAGGTCGGAAGAGGATAAAGTTAGGAAATAGGGATAAAAAATGATTTAGCCGTTTTGTTTTATTATATGACGGAAAATTTCCTTGCTGGACATTTATCAGGTTTAACTATGTAGTTCTTTTATCAATTAATCAGAAATGTGTAAAGACAATTTTCCTCCAACGATCCTAAACTAACTGAATGTTAACACAGTTAGTTTGTTTATGATTTGAGGGACATTTAAGGAAAATACATTAAAAGTTAGTACTATGTTAAATATTTCCTTGGTTGAGTTTAATCCGGATTATTAAAATCCAATAACACTAAATAATACCTAAAAATGACATGTTGCAAAACTAAAAGAGTAAAACTTTTAGTCGAGGTGACCCTCACCCTCGAACAATACCTATGCATCAGAAACTTTTACATGTGACTCATAAATGTTACCGAGTCAATTTCGATTAAATGTAATTTCACCTTCGAGTACCACGTGTGTAGGTTAAGTTTTAAACATATACTACAAACTAAATTGATTTGTATTATTGTACATGATTAAGATTGAAATGAAATGACTCGGTCATTGATTATCTATACTTTTTTTTGAACGGCGAATCGATTTTTATATATATAAAAAGAGCCAGCAAGGGGTTGAGAGAATACAACAAAAAAGAGGAAAAGAAAGAAACAACGGAACACGGGAATTACACACAACCCGAAACATTAAACATTAACCACTCGGCCCAGGACGGGCAAGTGATCCTAGCCCTGTTACTAACCCAAAGGAAGCTATCCTCCTTAATAAGGTCCATGATTCGCCTCTGATGCACAAACTTGCCTTCAAAAACCATCTTGTTTCGCGCGAGCCAAAGGTGCCAAACTGTAGTGTAGCCCACTGTGATCACCAAGCGCTTCCATTTCTTCGAACCCGGGTTCTCGTTTAAGCCGCGGATCAGATCAAACAGGTTCACAGTTGATGTGGGATATTGGATTTTCAACCAAACACAAACTTCCCACCAAATACTTTTAGCGACTAAGCAATTAACCAACAGATGGTTAGCATCTTCTAAGTCGAACCCACATCTAACGCACTTGCAGTCACTGATAGGAATTCCCCGAGCAGCTAGTTCGTCTTGACAACGATCTTACCCAGCAAAGCTCTCCAGACCAGGATGTTACACTTAGGTGTGACCCAAGACTCCCATCGAAACTCCACATCAGATTCCAGACCCGAAGAAGCAGAGACCAGATCACGGCGAACCGATTTAACCGAGAAAAACCACCCCTTCGTCATTCTCCCAGTGCCATTTATCGTCCTCTGTGAAAAAATTGAAGCTGTTGAGAAGCTGCAGCAAAACACCATGCTGTCTCCACGGCTCGGGATGAACTGGGAGACCTTTCCAAACCCAACTCCAGTGATGAGCCCCATTTAATGTCTACAAACAATCAGCCACAAAGGTGTATTTCTTCGCAGCCAACCTAAACAAATCAGGGAAGGCCGAATATAAAGGATCAACCGAAACCCACGGGTCCGTCCAAAATTTCGTAAGGGAACCGTTTCCCACTTTGACCTTAAGCTTATCATGGATCCGGATCCCGACTTTGAATAGAGCTCCCTCCACACCACTAACATCTTTCCACACTCCCGAGATGGTGTTCTTAACTGGGATTAGTTTTCTGCACCTGGCGAGTCGTGAATAGACCTGACCACGCGAGCCCATAACTGACTAGGGCAGCTCTTGTATCGCACCACCATTTCGCCCTCATTGCAATATTGAGATCCTCAATGCTCCCCAACCCAAGACCCCCGAGCGTTTTGGGTTTCATCATCTTATTCCACCTTATCCACCTAACTTTCCCCGCCCTATTAGTTTTTCCCCAGACAAAGTCCCGTTGTAACGCCTCAAGTTTTTTAATTACGCATTTGGGAGCGGCGAAAATGGACATGAAGTAATTGGGTAGGCTGCCAAGAACTGCTTTCGCCAACGTAACCGGCCAACAAGGGACAGAAGCCGAGCCTTCCAATTAGAGAGCTTTCTATGAAATTTATCAATGATTGGCTGCCAATAACGAGCACGCTTCATGTTAGCTCCAATCGGAAATCCCAGATACGAGAATGGGAAGGAGCCAGCTTTGCATTTCAACAAATTCGCCATATTAGAGACCTCGGCTTCTTCAACACCGACCCCAAACAACTCGCACTTCTGGTGATTAATCTGCAGCCCCGTAATAAGGTTAACCCACCTTAGGAAACGACATAGGCTACGAACATTATGTTCCGACCAACTCTCGATAAAAAGCACGTCGTCTGCGTAGCATAAATGAGTGAGATTCGGCCCTCCATTTGGTAATTGAACCCTTGAAACAGGCCCAAATCAGCGGCTCTGTTCATAAGCATAATGACGACCTCCATAGCTATAATAAATAAAAAGGGCGACAAAGGATCGCCTTGTCTAAGCCCCCTCTTGAACCTGAACTGACCCGTTAGCGTACCATTGATCAGAACCGAACCCGAGCCAGACTGAAGACAACGTCTAATCCATCCGATCCACATCATGGAAAAGTTCATATATACCATATGTCACACCCTCAAATTTCCACTGCGGGGTTTTACCGCGAGGCGCATGACAAACCCGGATATAAGTCAACGGTCACAATAAACAACACTATATGAAGTACGTAACCCAAAAACATAGATTTCATAAGCGGAAGCATTTAAGAATTAAATCAGCTACAAAACAGTGTTCCAAAGTATTCAAGACACTTATTTCAAAACATGCAACTAAGCCTATACGCCAATGTAGACCTGTGCGCCTAGTCCAACCGATGCTACCTTAGCGACCTGAGAAAACATGCCAAAAGTGACGTCAACATATATAATGCTGGTGAGTTCACAGGTTTGTTCAATATGTTACCAAATGATACCAAAATGTTACCACAGTGTTATTAAAGTGTTACCATGTCCATACTATATCAATGTTACCAAGTACGCTAGCTAGGCGTATGTTTTATTACTACTACGATTGGAAAACCATTACTAGACACGTTTAGCAATGTTCAGCCCGAATGTTGAGCATGTTACCAATTCGAGACAATATGCACCCGCCTGGCCCTCCAAGTCGTCGAGTGGGGCAGGTCACGCCCAATAGATCTATCCACATTTCCCCCGTTGTGCATCCCCGCACATTCATGGTTTTCCCTGGGACTTTCAAAGATCGTATAGCAATGCAAAGTTAAAACCATAGTATGACATATGTTACCAAAATAGTTTAGCGCATGTTTTCTCCCCAAAAGTTAAAGCAGTAAAAGTGGGGCCGTGGACTCACCTTAGGTTGCGTTCTTCAGTAATATAAGAAAGCCAAGCCCTTGATAATCCCACTACCGGAGATCTATCAAAATGTTCACATAAGTGTTCCGACTAATAACCATAAGGTTATCTAGTCCCCGATTGTCCAGATTGTGACCAAGTATGTTTTAAAACGTGTTTTGAATGTTCAACGACACACTAGACCGACCCGACATCCCGTTGGTGACTCATTACCCTAACTAATCAAGTATACATAGATTACACACAAGGTTCAAGCATAAAACACTTAGTTTGCATCAAAAATCTCATTTTTGATTCCATAGGGTCGAACCAGGAGTTTCAGTTCCACCTTCGCCCCTTTTTAACCACGTTCGACCCTTTTAAAGCCACCTTCGACCTATTGAAACAGATTCGACCCATATTGTCCAGGTTCGACCCTGGGATTCCACCTTCGACCCCACGACTGGTCGAAGGTGCCCAGGTTCGACCCATTCTCAAACTTCTCGTTTTCTCGTTCCCATCATGCCTCCTCTTAAGCACATCCCACAATTGCTTAGAGGTTGTACAAGTCCCAAATTGATGCAGCAAATCATTTGTGATTGCCTGAGTCAATTGGGAAAAGGCTTTCTTTTCCACCACATATTTCTTCTTCTCATCCTCAGTTAAGCTTTCCAACGGAATCATTTCACATGTATTCTCCAAAATCGGTGCTGTGTAACCTTTAGCAATCATACTCCATGCCTCTGCTCCTTCCACTCCCATGCCTTCTAAATGAATCTTGAACTTGTTCTGCCACTGATTATATTCTTGTATGTCCATGAGCTTCGGTGGCCTATTCCCGCTACCTGAAGACAAATCGTTAATCAATGTAGAAATAGCATTTGTAGTTTGAGTGTTTACCACCGCCGTTGCTACTTCCCAGTAGTCAGGTTGTGGTGCTGGAGGTGCTACACTTTGAGGCATCGAGCTCGTCATCGCCATGTAGTTTATCGGTTGCGAAGACTGTGTGCTCGTCTTTTGTGCTGCCACTGTCCATGGGTCCATCACTTGCTGTTGTGGTTGTGTCGTTGCTGGTCTCGGAGTAGTCGGAAAATTCCACATGATCACGAACTTCGAAAAATTCAACACTTAGACAATTTTCAAAACTAAGGTCTAGGTTCGCCCAAAATGTCCTAGGTTCGCCCGAATAATCCTACTTTCGTCCGAAATCTATCACTTTCGTCCCTTCAGATTCTAGGTTCGTCCAAACAGTAACACCCGAATGTAGAATTCACCAAAAAGTAAAAAACAATCTAACACACTTCCACTTTCGCCCAAAGAGAACCGGTCGAATGTGGAAAAGTTTACCCGAAAGTGAGAACTTCAACAAGAAATTTCAGGTTCGACCAACAACTAATCAGATTCGCCCAAAAACACTCAGGTTCGACCACTCAAGTTCCAGGTTCGCCCATTTTGCCCAGATCACACTTTGAAAAACGGTTACACTTTGAAAAACGGTTATTTTGATCTCTGATTTTCAAAAGTTTGTGGATTTGAATGATCTTAATCAGGTTATGCTTCGGAATTGATTTGGAATAACTTTAATTCTTGGAAAACTTGATTTTAACCACTAATTCAACTCTAAATCAATCAAAAACACTCAAAAACCATGTTTATGCAAAAACAGATGTATTTTGATCAAAAACATGTCCAAATCAGCTCTGAGTTTATCAAATTTGTTGTTGTATGATCCGTATGGCTCTGATACCACTTTGTAAGCGAAAGATTTTAGCTAAAACATGATTATATGATCATACAAGTCACAAAACCAGGTGCGGAAACCCTAGTTCTGAACAAATTGATAAAACTCTAATCAAAACACAATTAAGATCATTTTCAACATCTTTTCATAGATTAACTTTTGTCAAATAAGCTTTTACAACGACTTACACGTTAATCTAGATCAAACACACACTATTACAAATTGACCTCGAACCTGACCTTAACACACGCACAACTGAAACCTCTCTTACATTACAAAAACTCAAAACCTATTTATAGATGCTGCACGTTCGCCCACAAGCACTGGTCGAATGTGGAACTTTTCCACATTCGCCCACCACCATGGTACGAATGTGTTCTTCTGATCAGTAACCTTGTACCTTCGCCCAGTCTTCTTCTACCTTCGCCCCTTTTATCTACCTTCGTCACAAAAGCATACCTTCGACCAGTCTTTAACATATGTTAATTATGCCTATCCAATCATTAGTCGCAAAATGCATCTACAAAACCTATGTTTAATGATAAGGTTTAGGTTTAGAAAGATGTTTAAAAGGTTTTTATTGATAAAAACATCCTTAGAACAGATCTGGACATTTAGGGTTAGATGAAAACGAATTAAAATGCTTTGAAAAGGTTTAGGATTAAGAACACACCTTGGATTCTTGATTAGATGTTGTTTGTAGGTTAGATTATGAAAAACAAGAGCAAAAACTCATCCCTTAGTGGTTAAAATCGTTTGAGAGTGTTTAGAGACGGCTAGGGTTTGTGAAATGGTGAAAAATGACAAAGTGTGGTATTTATATAAACTCCACATTCGCCCTTGCATGGGGTCGAAGGTGCCACCTTCGCCCCTTTACAAGGTCGAATGAATATGTTTTGTGGGTTATTCCAGGTTCGCCCCTTATCCAAGGGTCGAACCAAGGCTCATGTCCAGGTTCGCCCACACGCCATGGGTCGAACCAGGACTTGTGTTTTCCATGTTTTCCAATTTTGTCGTTTAACGCCTTTAAACACATTCTAACGTATGATCATGCAATTCTAACACATGTTAAGCACATATAGGCACGTATAATCATGTTCACACCTTGTAGCACATATTATTATGTTTATGTTACACGTGTGTTAATAATCTACCTGTTCTACTTGATTCAGTTCATGTAATTTCACTAACAACGGGACCCGATACTAGTGTATTCCCAAAATGACTCCCAATGATCCTCCAGATCATTGAACCCTGGACAATCCTATCATAACCTGACTCAACTAACCTAGTTAAGTCCGTTTATAAATGTTTCTCGCTAAGGTAGACTTATGTTTTACTAAAATGTTTAAGCCGAACATGCCGGGTGTCACACCATAGTACGAAACAAACACTTCCAATTCAGCGTATCGTAAGCACGTTTGAAATCGAACTTAAAAATGAGGACCTCCTTTTAAGTTTCTTGGCCCACGACACCGTTTCGCTGATGATTAAGGGGTTGTCAAGAATGTATCGCCCTTCTACAAAGGCCGATTGTGTTGGGGATATAAGTGACGGCATCACCTTCTTAATTCTAATCATGAGAGTTTTAGCAATGTTCTTGTACACCGACCAACAAGAGAGATGGGTCTAAATCCGCCAACAATTGAGGGTCCGAATTTTTTGGAATAAGGGCAATAAAGGAGGCATTACTCTCAACGGACAAGGAACCATGGTTGTAAAAATCATTCATCATAGCGATCACAAGTGGTTTTAGAATATCCCAGTAAGCTTTGAAAAATTTCAACGAGAACCCATCCGGTCCCGACGCTTTTCCCCCATCGCAGCTGCGAATCGCAGCCCAGATTTCGTCACACGAAAAAGGCTGCACCAAAGGTTCGGCGTCCGACTCCAGTAATCGGAGCAAACCAAAGTTGTTAAAAATAGGCCTACGCCGAATCGGCTCCGCAAAAGCCTTTTTAAACCAAACAAAGTATTATCTAGTATAGCCCCGGAGAAGATAACCATCTACCATCGAACGATAACCTATTAATTCTCCAATTAGCCTTATTGAGATTTACAATACCGTGAAAAAATCTCGAGTTCTCGTTGCCATCTTTAATCCATCCGACGCGAGCTTTTTGTTTCAAATCTCTGGTTTTGGACATCTTCAACTTCTTTAAATTAAGTCTAAGTTGAACTCTTATCCTCTTTTTCGTATCGTTGAGAGCAACCGACTCGGCTTTCTTTTCAAGATACTCCACCCCTTTCTGCAAAACCTTAGAGCAGCATTCATCCGAAGTCGCAACCTGGGCCCTCCATTTTTTAATATCGGCTTTAATGTCTTTCAACGCCCAGCTGAGATACTTATCCGCGGGACCAATGATCACCCCATTACCAATCCTGGACGACACAATAAATTTAAGATCGTCCGAACGATCCAAGAGTTGAAGAACTTAAACTGATGGGGCCCAAAATCAAGATCCAAGCAAGAAAGAAGGATCAGACAGTGATCGGAAAGACCCTAGCTGAGCACTTCCAATCTGGCACTAGGCCATGTAGACATGAAATCGACACAAACCAATACCCTGTCCAGTTTGCTCAATTTAACCTCAGAGTTATCTGAGATATAAGTAAACTGACCACCAATCATACGATACTCAGCCCAACCGGTTCTACGTATAAAATCATTGAATCTCCCAGCCGCGTAAACATCGAAGGACGAATTAACTCTCTCCTCAGCAGATTTGACATCATTAAAATCCCCATCTCCACCCAAAGACCTTGGTGCGTTTGCCTCAGGTTAACAATACGATCCCAAAGTTCACTTCTAAGACCCGCATCATTAGGCGGATACACGTTGAGGACATTAACCCATTTATCAAAATCGTTCATAAATCCGAAAACCAACAAAAATGATCGGTCCGAAACAATATCAATAGCCTGAAACATAGCCGGGTCCCACATAGACACCAACCCACCCGACCTTCCCCTCGCATAAACAGCGGACGCAATGAAAGGGAATCTACCCCAAAATCGGGCCCAAGTGTTATCAGGGACATCAGACTGATGTGTCTCCTGAAGGCAAAAGAAGGCGCACCGATGTTTCTGTTTGAGTCGTCTGATCCAGTCCGGTTTATCAACCCCGTAAATCCCCCTAACATTAATTGAGATAAAATTCATTGAGAAACCTTTACCTCCTTTTCCCCTTTGATGAGCTTTCGAACATGGTTGTCAAAAGAACCCACTTCGATTCCCAGGCCCTCACCGAATTCCATGGTAGCCTGAACCTCCTGGTTAAATTCCTCGCCATCGGACCCATCCACATCGGTCAGGATAAGCCCCTCTTCCTTACCATCCTCGTTATCGGATTTCCCAAAAGCGACGAAACTCTTCATCACAACCTTTACCTCCTCTTTACGTTTAAGATGGCCAGCAACATCTTTCTCAATGATTTTGTTGAGACAGAAAGGATCTGAGTCAACTGGTGTGTTCAGATCAGGGGTGGTGAATTCTTTAGCCATGTTGGTTGTTTTCTTTTATTTCTTTTATCCTTGGCCCTAATAGTAACATAACTAAGCCCCATATGACATGAATCTCCTAGGCTCGGCGACATAGGCCCATTAACCTTACAAATAGTGGGACTATGGATAGGAGTATTGGGCCCATAAGAATTGGGATTGGATAAAAAGTCATTCTCCTTTATCGGACTGCCCGAGGAGTGGGACCCAAGACTACTAATAATGTTTGCATCACCCAACGCCTCCTTGGAAGAAGAGCCCCCATGCACGCCAGCCATGCATGACCTTCCATCTTCCGACCCCTCAGTTTCCTCAACCCCCTTCGGCCTTCTAACTTCCGATTTGATCCCTGGCCTACACTCCGGCAGCGTTTCATGACAACCATTGGTCGGTGACGACAGGTTCCATAGAGCCTCAGTCTCATTCACCCACACACTGAAGGTAAAACCTTTCCACGTAACATCGAGCTTAGAGGAAACCCGTTCCCCAGAATTCACGAGAATGACCATAGTATTTTCAGTGAGCACAGTATCCTCTGGTGAAGCATCGGATCCTAACACCAGTCTACCACAACGTTCCCCAATTTTATTAAAAAACATGCCTGTCCCATAAACACGGTGGTACTCTGGTAACTTTAATCCAAGCCAAACGTTCATATACCGGAGGGCTCCCGTCCCAAACATATAACCTATGAAACCAGGGTGACCACGCTAAAATAATCACTTCATGTCAATTAAGATGTCAATTTCATGTCAAGGTAAACAACTATTTTTTTGCCAAATACTTCCCTTTATGCCCCTATGTGCAACATTTGATTACAATTGTACAAATGACTAATGCAAGTCATCTCGATTATTATTTGCTTCACCTTTTCTTTTTTTTTTTGTCTTGGAAGTTGTCATCGAATGATATTGTTCAACACTTGTAGTCTTGCACTATTGATTATTATGTCGATAAGCCAACACTTGTAATCTTGTATATTTATTTATTTAGTTATTTAGTTTTTAAGCTTTTTGTTAGTTCTTATATATGTTTTTTTTCATTATTTAGTCCGTGTTTTCTTTAACATATTTTCTAAGAACTTTATACAATAAGTCGACCAATACGAACCAAACTTTAAGGAATACATGTTTGTCGACAGGATTTACCCGCTGCAATGCGCGATGGAAAAACTGCTAACGTATTTCAAGTTATTTTGAATCCCGCCGCAACGCGCGGGTAAACCCACTAGTATTCCTCTAAGTTGGAAACAAGGGGTTTCTTAACTTTATATAGTATAAATTTACTAACGATTAAAATCCTTACCCACTTCTGTTTGGTATGGGGTAATGGAATGAGAGAGGGAATGGAATGGATGTGACACCCGGCAAATTCTGGTTAACAACGTTGTCTAGATGAAAGTCTACCTTAGCGAGTCACGCGTATATTATACTTAACTGGGTTAGTTGAGTCTTGTTACGGTTCGGGAACTGTTAGTTTAGTATAGAGGATCATTAGATGTCAGTCTAGAGGCTCATTAGATGTCAGTCCTTAACCAAGTGTAGAAGGGGTGACGATTCGTAGAATCGTCAGAGCATAGGGAACATACAAGTCTCGAGTCCCGGGAATTGGTGAACGAGTGTGAATGTGTTTGTTTGCAAGTATTATGTGTTTACAATCATTATGTGACTTGTCGGTATGTGAAAATGTGTTAACATATGTTAAAACGGGGTTTAACGCGCAAAGTACGCAGAACCAACCCCTATAGGCGATTAGGGTGGGCTAATCGCCTATAGGGGAGGCGAGTAGGGTTCCTCTATGGGCGAGTAGGCCCTAATCGCCTATACTATAGGCGATTAGGAGCCCTATTCGCCTGATGCTGCTGCATACTCGCCTATAACGTGCTGGACGACTAAAAACGACTATAAATACAATACTTGACCTCCTAAACTTCATATTAACAACCCTAGTCGTCCCACAACTCGCCCCAACACACACACAACCTCTGGAACACGATTTTGGATCAAAACACAAGATTTCAAGCCTATTACATCAATCTATCATAAATCTAAGGTGTGGTTTTCATTCATGCAACCTTTAATAATGTTTTTATTGAATCCCTAATGGTCCAGACCTGTTTATAAACGTATGTGTCTTCTGAAAATTCGTTAATAATCATTGTTAATTGGATTATAGCTATTATGCATGTTGTATGTGTGTTTATAATTAAAAGCTAGGGTTTTTGTGATTCAAGAAGGATTGTTAGCATGATATTAAGGTAGTTACAGATTGATGATGATAGCATGTTGATGAAATCTGAGTAATTGTTCATTAGGGTTACGGTTATGCATGTTAATGTGATGTTTCATGCTATGTGTATTGTTTTTGGGATACATGGTTGCATGCAGGGCTGATAGAACGAGGTTAAACGAAGGATTTTGATTGAAATATATTTGGTATGGTTGTGTGATTGATATTTGATGTTTACACACGTTCTGGATCTGATTTGGAGAGTTAAACGCGCGAAAAACTGGAACAGCTGGGCTAAAGGCGAGTAGGGATCCTATTCGCCTATGCTATAGGCGAATAGGAGGCTATTCGCCTGATATGGGATCCTGTTCGCCTATAGTATAGGCGAGTAGGGGCCTAAATGCCTTTACTTCATGCGATTACGATCCTAATTGCTAGTTAAGCCCTGAATTGCATGCTTTACGACGTAATCGCCTATAAACTCCTGATTTGCATACTATATGACCCTAATCGCCTATAGTATAAGCGATTAGCCTTCCTAAATGCCTGTTGACTTTCATAATCGCTAGTTGACTTTTCCTAATCGCCTGTACTGCTGCTGTAAGTGTATTTTGACATTCCGAGACCCGATTTGACACCTAGGAACATGCTAGGAACCCCGTAACATACCTAGTAACTTGGTAACATGTGTTCGGACTTATTTAAGTGATACTTGAACTACGTGCTACAACTTGTTGGACTTTAACGTATGTTAAGTGTGATTGCATGATTGTATGTTTGAGAGTGCAAGTATAACACGGGGAGTCTCGGGTCACCAATGGGATGTCGAGTCTTGTACATTGGGTTAGTTTAACAATCACAGTGTTTTCAAACGAACTTGGTTATGGTCTGGACATCTAGGGACTAACTAACCTACGGGTTATTAGTCTAAGTACTTGTAACTGTCATATGTTAGGTCGCCGCTTTACGGGGCTAGCATAGCTTGCTGATCTTATTCGTATTTCGAAGTAACGCAACCTAAGGTGAGTTTACGGCCCCTCTTTTAACTGGTTTCACTTTTTGGGGGAGAAAACATGTGTTGAACTTATGTTTTGGTAACAACTGTCATACTATGGGTTTCTATGGTTTACTATACGATCTTTGGAAGTCCCGGGGAAACCATGAATGTGCGGGTTAGCACAACGGGGAAATGTGAATAGATCTATTGGGAGTAACCAACCCCGCTCGTCGGCTTGGAGGGCCGGGCGAGTGCATATTGTCTCAACAGGAACAGGTTTACTATTCGGGCACAACATCTGGTTTGCGAGTTAGTAATGGTTTTCCAATCGTGGTAGTAACAAAACATACGCCTAGCTAGCGTACTTGGTTTACAAATTGATATAGTATGGACAGGTTGAACTTGATACTTTGATTACAAAACCTGTGAACTCACCAGCATTTTTGTGCTGACGTAACTCTTACATGTTTTCTCAGGTCGCTAAGGTAGCACTACGGAACTAGGGCGCACGCGTCTGCACGGCGTCTAGTTAGGGTTGCATGGTTTTCGAACATTGAATAATTTGGTTTACTTTTGGATTATGTTTTGAGAATAAGCTTCCGCTGTATTTGGGGATTTTAAACTATGTTTTTGAAATTGCATATGTTCATTTAGATTTGTTTATTGTGATCCTTGACTTGGATCCTGGTTTGTCATGCGCCTCGCGGTAAAACTCTGCAAGTGGATTTTGAGGGTGTGACAGATTGGTATCAGAGCCAATGGTTATAGTGAACTAGGACTGCATGTAGAGTCTAGTCTATAGCCGAGTCGCACACACTAGACAATCACATAGTACTAAACATTATGGTGGGTTACGTATGGGCTTGTCGGGGTGTCTCTAAATCATCTGACCTTCCTATGTTACATCATCCGTTCTATCTTAGGTCGGGTTACTTGCTCTCTAGGCAGTGTGGTATATTGGGGTAAATCGTGTACTATTGAGATTTGTCCAAGGCTCGGACATCTCCCTTTCATACTCCAATAGAAACATTTGCCATAAACTACCGTAGCATTACGGTATATAGCTAAGAGTCTATGTTCGGTGATTTGAACTTTGAACTAGGAGAACACTTGGAGGACCATGTAGAGCGGTTTATCATTTTGGGTGCACACAAAATCCTAAACCGAAATGCATGAAAGCCCTAGTGAGCTCTGGGTTTGAATGGATAGTCCTGAGTTGGATCTAGCTTTGATCTTGTGAATGCTAGTGGTTACCATTAGCTGTGAAACTAAACTTTTCTCGTCCTTTCTGTCAGAATCATGTCTGGAGTACGAGGTGGACGTGGAGGTGGACGCGCTGGTGGGCGTGGTGGTGGTCGTGGTGGTCGTGGTCGTGGAGGTGTAAACCTATCACAGGAAGATCTGAACAACTTACTGCAAGCTGCCTTTCAGTTAGGGCACAATGGTGGTGGCGGTCCTGTTAACCCACCCCCACCTATGTGTACCTACAAGATGTTTCGGGACTGTAAGCCCCAGGAATTCTCTGGCACTGAGGGTGCGGTGAGCTTGCTCAGGTGGCTGGAAAAGGTGGAGTCAGTGTTTCTGATGTGCAACTGTCTCCTAGAGGATCGAGTCAAGTATGCTGCTGCGTTATTCCAGGATGTTGCTTTGACCTGGTGGAACAATATCACCCAGAATATGGGTATAGGTGAGGCTTATGCTATGCCTTGGGAAAATTTCGTTCAACTACTGAAGCGAGAGTACTGTCCAAGGGAAGAAGTTCAGAAGCTAGAGCACGAGGTGTGGAACCTCAAGATGACCGGGTCAGAGATTGAAAAGTATACGGTAAGGCGTAATGAGTTAGCAGTGCTGTGTCCTGATCTGCATGTGCCGGAATACATGAGGATTGAACACTATATCTCGGGGCTAGTACCAGAGATCGCAGGATTGGTGGCTGCGGGGAATCTTCCTATATACTCAGAGGTGGTCCGATCGGCTCACAGGATGACAAACTTGAAGGTGAATGAGGGTATCTTGCCTGCTAAGGGTTCGACTGTCAGGGCCCGGAGAATAACAAGCGTAAATGGGATAATGAGGGGAAAGGATCCGTGCCAGCACAACAGGGTAAGAAGTTCGATAGCGGGGGTTCTTCTTCTAGCACCAAATCGGGTGGTTATGCGGGGAAATTACCTAAGTGCAACAAATGTGGGCGTCATCATCAGGGGGACTGCGACCGTAATCGTTGCCATCGCTGTCAGCGACTTGGGCATTTTGCTAAAGATTGTCGGGCGACACTTCCATCGACCCAGGCCCCAAGTACTACCCCGGCTACTACTGCTCAAGGAACTACGGGGAAACAGGGTTGTTACAACTGTGGGGAGACTGGGCATTACAAGAAGGAGTGCCCGAAACTGAAGCAGGGCGGGGATGTGGGGGATAGAAACGGTAACGGGAACAACGGGGGCGGTGGCAGGAATGCACGTGCCTTCGTCATTGGAGCCGCAGAGGCTAGACAGGATCCTGACACAGTTACCGGTACGTTCCTTCTCAATAATCGCTCTGTTAGTGTTTTATTTGATTCCGGTGCCGATAAAAGTTTTATATCTATGGAAGTTAGTCGACTGCTAGATGTAGTACCCGTACCATTAGAGGCTAAGTATGTAATTGAGTTGGCTGACGGTAAAAAGATTGAAGTTACTTGTATCCTTCGGGAGTGTCAACTAGAGTTGTCGGGTTTGTCATTCCCCATCGACCTTATACCGGTACCTTTGGGTAGTTTTGACGTTGTTGTAGGCATGGATTGGTTGTCTTTGTATCGCGCTGAGATCATTAGTTACGACAAGATTATTCGGATTCCCCTCCCTGATGGAGAATTCCTTTCTGTGTACGGTATCAAGGGCGGTGCTCTGCTAAATCTCATCTCCAGCATGAAAGCCCTTAAGTATCTTCGAAAGGGTTATTCGGCCGTTTTGGCACTTTTATCTGTTTCCTCTACCGATGAGAAGAAGATCGACGATATTCCTGTTGTACGCGAGTTTCCTGATGTATTTCCCAATGACTTATCTGGTCTTCCTCCCCATCGTCAGGTTGAGTTCGGTATTGATCTTGTACCGGGGGCTGCTCCTATTGCTCGGGCCCCCTACCGTCTTGCACCTCCCGAGATGCAGGAATTGTCCAGTCAGTTACAGGAACTCTTGGACAAGGGTTTCATCAGACCAAGTTCTTCCCCTTGGGGAGCCCCGATTCTGTTCGTTAAGAAGAAGGATGGAAGTTTTCGGTTGTGTGTGGATTACAGAGAATTGAACAAAGTGACCATCAAGAACCGTTATCCTCTTCCACGTATTGATGATCTATTCGACCAACTCCAGGGTTCTAGCTACTACTCTAAGATTGATTTGAGGTCCGGTTATCACCAGTTGCGCGTAAGGGAAGCTGACGTTGCAAAGACTGCCTTTCGTACACGTTATGGCCATTTTGAGTTCTTGGTCATGCCTTTCGGTCTCACAAACGCATCGGCGGTTTTCATGGATTTGATGAACCGCGTTTTCAAACCGTATCTTGACAAGTTCGTCATCGTGTTTATTGATGACATCCTGATTTACTCCAAGAACAAGACCGAACACGAGGAACACCTGCGTTTGGTTTTGGAACTTTTGCGACGGGAACAACTTTACGCTAAGTTCTCAAAGTGTGACTTTTGGTTACGCGAAGTTCAGTTCCTAGGACACGTGGTTAATGAACTAGGAATTCATGTCGATCCAGCTAAGATTGAAGCGATCAAGGACTGGGAAGCACCAAAGACGCCAACTGAGGTGCGGCAATTCCTAGGCCTTGCGGGCTATTATCGTCGTTTCATTAAGGGGTTCTCGAAGATCGCTCAACCCCTCACCACTCTTACTCAGAAGGATAGAAAATTCGCCTGGGGTGAACCACAAGAGTCAGCATTTCAAGAACTGAAGTCTAAACTTTGTTCTGCTCCTATTTTGTCCTTGCCTGAAGGCCTGATGATTTCGTTGTTTACTGTGATGCTTCTATTCATGGTCTCGGTTGCGTGTTGATGCAACGCGAGAAAGTGATTGCGTATGCTTCTCGGCAACTCAAGGTGCACGAGAGGAACTACACCACCCATGACTTGGAGTTGGGTGCAGTGGTTTTCACGTTGAAAATCTGGAGACATTACTTGTACGGTACCAAATGTACCATCTACACCGATCGCAAGAGTCTTCAACATATTTTCGACCAACAACATTTGAACATACGACAGCGTCGTTGGATTGAACTCCTGAACGACTATGATTGCGCCATTAAGTACCATCCTGGCAAGGCGAATGTAGTAGCAGACGCCTTGAGCAGGAAGGGATCAATTAATCCTCGTCGTGTTCGGGCATTGCAGCTCACCATTCATTCCTCTCTACCTGACCA
Source organism: Ambrosia x helenae (assembly GCA_030844895.1). Classification (NCBI taxonomy): domain Eukaryota; kingdom Viridiplantae; phylum Streptophyta; class Magnoliopsida; order Asterales; family Asteraceae; genus Ambrosia; species Ambrosia x helenae. The sequence continues at coordinate 21,286,059 of CM061225.1, read as the reverse complement.
ACTCCGTTCTGCTCAGTTAGAAGCTTTGAAGGAGGAAAACCTTAAAGCTGAGACTATGCACGGTGCCGACAAGCACCTCGAGCGAAGGCCTGATGGCCTGCACTACTTCGTAGAACGCATATGGGTTCCCTTATTCGGGGGACTTTGGGAGCTTGTCTTAGATGAGGCTCACAAGTCCTGGTATTCTATTCATCCTGGTTCGGACAAGATGTACCAAGATCTGAAGGTGCTTTACTGGTGGCCAAACATGAGGTCGGATATAGCCTCCTACGTGAGAAATGCTTGACCTGTGCAAAGGTCAAGGTGGAATACCAGAAACCGTCGGGTCTCTTGCAACAACCTGAAATTCCGGAGTGGAAATGGGAACGGATTACAATGGATTTTGTCACGCAACTACCTAAGTCACCGAGCGGGAATGATAAGATATGGGTGATTGTTGATCGGTTGACGAAATCAGCCCATTTTCTCGCTATTAAGGAGACCGACACCATGGATCGTTTGGCCCGTCTTTATCTGAAGGAAGTTGTTTCTAAGCACGGGGTGCCGGTTTCTATTATTTCGGATCGTGACTCCCACTTTACTTCTCATTTCTGGAAGTCTTTGCACAAGGCTTTGGGTACTCAGCTGGACATGAGTACAGCTTATCACCCACAGACTGACGGTCAGAGTGAACGCACGATTCAAACCTTAGAAGACATGCTGCGGGCATGTGTGATCGATTTTGGCAAAGGTTGGGAAGCTCACCTACCGTTAGTAGAATTCTCTTACAACAACAGTTACCACACGAGCATCAAGGCAGCTCCGTTCGAGGCACTGTACGGGCGGAAATGCCGGTCCCCTCTTTGTTAGGCTGAGGTGGGTGAGAGTCAACTCACTGGGCCTGAGCTAGTGTACGAAACTTCGGAAATGATCGTACAGATTCGTAACCGGTTGGCAGCGGCACGGGATCGGCAAAAGAGTTATGCCGATCAGCGTCGCAAGCCATTGGAATTCCAGGTTGATGACAAGGTACTTCTGAAAGTTTCACCGTGGAAGGGCGTCATACGCTTTGGGAAGCGTGGCAAACTCAACCCTCGGTATGTCGGCCCATTTACAATTCTGGAACGGATTGGACCGGTGGCATATCGTCTTGATTTACCGACGGAGCTCGGCAACGTACATAACGTCTTCCATGTGTCCAACTTAAAGAAGTGTCTGGCTGACGAGTCTCTTATTGTTCCACTGGAAGAGATCAAGGTTGATGATCGTCTTCGGATTGTGGAAGAACCTGTTGAGATTCTTGATTACAAGATTCGTAGCCTACGTCATAGCAAGATTCGCATTGTTAAGGTTCGCTGGAACTCGAACCGGGGACCAGAGTACACTTGGGAACGGGAGGATCAGATGAAGTCTAAGTATCCTCATCTCTTTCCTAAGGAAGCGTTCGAATCGAGATATGTTACCACTGTAGCTGAATGAATCTCGGGGCGAGATTCCTTTTTAACGTGGGGATGATGTGACAACTCGGGTAAATCTCTCTTGGTTTCTATCTTTTTGTCTGTTTCTTTTGTTATTCTTTTGGTACTTGTGCAATTTTCAGGACGAAAATTCTTTTAACGTGGGGATGATGTGACACCCGGCAAATTCTGGTTAACAACGCTGTCTAGATGAAAGTCTACCTTAGCGAGTCACGCGTATATTATACTTAACTGGGTTAGTTGAGTCTTGTTACGGTTCGGGAACTGTTAGTTTAGTATAGAGGATCATTAGATGTCAGTCTAGAGGCTCATTAGATGTCAGTCCTTAACCAAGTGTACAAGGGGTGCTGATTCGTAGAATCGTCAGAGCATAGGGAACATACAAGTCTCGAGTCCCGGGAATTGGTGAACGAGTGTGAATGTGTTTGTTTGCAAGTATTATGTGTTTACAATCATTATGTGACTTGTCGGTATGTGAAAATGTGTTAACATATGTTAAAACGGGGTTTAACGCGCAAAGTACACAGAACCAACCCCTATAGGCGATTAGGGTGGGCTAATCGCCTATAGGGGAGGCGAGTAGGGTTCCTCTATGGGCGAGTAGGCCCTAATCGCCTATACTATAGGCGATTAGGAACCCTATTCGCCTGATGCTGCTGCATACTCGCCTATAACGTGCTGGACGACTAAAAACGACTATAAATACAATACTTGACCTCATAAACTTCATATTAACAACCCTAGTCGTCCCACAACTCGCCCAACACACACACAACCTCTGGAACACGATTTTGTATCAAAATACAAGATTTCAAGCCTATTACATCAATCTATCATAAATCTAAGGTGTGGTTTTCATTCATGCAACCTTTAATAATGTTTTTATTGAATCCCTAATGGTCCAGACCTGTTTATAAACGTATGTGTCTTCTGAAAATTCGTTAATAATCATTGTTAATTGGATTATAGCTATTATGCATGTTGTATGTGTGTTTATAATTAAAAGCTAGGGTTTTTGTGATTCAAGAAGGATTGTTAGCATGATATTAAGGTAGTTACAGATTGATGATGATAGCATGTTGATGAAATCTGAGTAATTGTTCATTAGGGTTACGGTTATGCATGTTAATGTGATGTTTCATGCTATGTGTATTGTTTTTGGGATACATGGTTGCATGCAGGGCTGATAGAACGAGGTTAAACGAAGGATTTTGATTGAAATATGTTTGGTATGGTTGTGTGATTGATATTTGATGTTTACACACGTTCTGGATCTGATTTGGAGTGTTAAACGCGCGAAAAACTGGAACAGCTGGGCTAAAGGCGAGTAGGGATCCTATTCGCCTATGCTATAGGCGAATAGGAGGCTATTCGCCTGATATGGGATCCTATTCGCCTATAGTATAACATTTCGCGTTTAATAATTGTACGTTACGGAATTAAAACGACAAGTATTATTATTTTTGGTGATATTTTTTGAACCTTAGTACAATGATAATTATTCACACATATGCATATATATATATATAAGTTTATAATAATAATAATAATAATAATAATAATAATAAATGTAACACAAAAATCTGATTTTTTTAACAATGCTTTAAGATCAAAACCACACCAAGCCCACCTTAAATCCTCTTAAGTTTGCTGAAGCCCAAAACAGATCCTGCCCAGCCCAAGAACAAAACCCGGCCCAACAGCAGCCCACAGCCAAGGCCCAACCCCCTCCCCTTTTTACACGTTAAATAAAAAAAAAGGAACGCCTCAGCCGGGTTTCGAACCGGGGTCACACCACACACACACGCGCGCACTATCCATCTGCACCACACGCTTTATTTGTTTTTAACCTAACTTAATTTTTATAAAAGGCCACCCTCGTCTTTTTCCTCTATTTCTCACTGTGGACGAGCAACAGCAGATATGGGCTATAAATCCCATTTTGACCAGCTAATTAAGGGAAGATTAACCCAATTCATTGCTGTTGACTTGCCTTCCTAATCACCCCGCGTCCATTACAACGATTAATCATCGCTAAAACATTCCAATTATACGTGAAATCACGCGTATTATCAATGGTGTGGGTCAAACATTCCTAATCTATGAATCGCGGGTTATAGTATAAATTGAATCCTCATCTCAACATATACTCGCCGATAATCAAAACCACACTCCCAATTTCTGTAAACAAATCGTTTCTAATCCAGAAGCATTCATAGTTGACTTTTACGTTGACTGGACATTTATCCTTGATTTGATTCGAAGGTACCAATTAATTACATGTTTTCTGTTCATCGTCATCAGCCGACCAATAACCCTATGGTTACTGGGGTTATTGGTTGCTAACCTGATTGATTAGAAAATTAGGGCTTCGATATTGAAATTTTGGGGAAGAACACGATTCTTGTCTGATTATTTATTTTTATTAAACAGAAAGCAAACACAACCACTGGTCTAGACCAAGTGGTTGTGTCTGATGCCTTGTAACCTGGACCACACAGGTTCGATTCCCACCATGTACACTCTTTTTTTTTTTGGCTTTTCAATCTAAAGGTTTAAATTACATAATCATTCACTTTAATTATTTAAAATACTTATAAGCCTTCAAAAATTCCCAAAATTTTACAAAATGATGTTTATACCCTAAATATCATTATTCAGATTTTTATTTCTGAAAATATATTTATTTAAAATATATAATAAATAATTCAAGTTTAATCTAGTTTATTTATAAAATTCTATATAAATATCAAAACGATTATATAAATTTCCACAAAATTTATTATGAGTTTCTATAACATTAAGCTTTTCAGAAATGATTTTTATTCTGAAAAATCATTTATTTAATATTTTTAATTAATTTTTGTTAGTTTTAATCATAATTAAATCATAATAAATCCAATTTTTGGTATTTTTGCACCAAAATTTTATACAAATTATTTCTGAATATTTAGAACAGAAATATAAATTTTAAACTAATAATTCTTTAACTTTTGTATTTTTAAATATTAAAGTTAAATTTTGACAAATTTTTATAAATAGAATTAATATTCTATTTTAAAGAAAATAATTTTATAAAAATTATTTTTATACTTTAAACACATTATTGTGACCATCTTAAATTAAAATTCTTATAAAAGATTTTTGGTTATTTATTTACTAAAATTCTCTCATTTATCAAACAATTTTCATATTAATCAAACAAGCATTTATCCCCAATTCGAAGCCCTAGAAACTTATACATTTATAGACTTGATAGACTTAGACATATATATTACCTTATTATAGGGTGATACTTGACACATTTGGGCAACACACTATTCTATTTATCAACAAATACAACATTTTGTTAAGGTGAGTTTTACATAGCCCCTTTTCTATTTATCACCATTTTTGGGGTGAAACATGTTACAACAATATTTATGCAATTCAATCATCAATGTGTCTTTGTGTATTTCTATGTTGCATTATGTCTTGAACATGACTAGGGTAAGCACAATTCTAGCATAAACATTCATCAACCAAACGGTATACATTGATAGATCTATTGGACTGACAATCCCACCCGGATACGTGCCTCCTACAAAGGTTACGTGGGTGTTTGTTACTGCAATATAAACGAGTGAACCATGAGCGTATGGGATGTACCATAATTACAACAGTCAACACGGTTGATTATGCACTCGATTTACTTCTAGTATGTTTTCGCATATGGACTAGATTGCCATGACACATGAATTGCACAACAATTTTATTCTATTATCAAAACCTATGTAATTCTCACCAACTTTTGTTGACCCAAAACATTTTCAACTTAACATGTTTCAGGTTCTACTTGCTTGAAGATTTGAATTGATGCTTGAAGATATTTGCATAGTTTTATTCAATTTGATGTACAAATTTTTAGAACAATTGTATGTAACTTACTTATATTATTTAATGAAATTTATTATTCACCATGAGCTACTGAACAATCATCAATACGTGACATCCCGATGTTTCCGCCATCGGTTGGGGTGTTACATATAGTATAGGCGACTAGGGGCCTAAATGCCTTTACTTCATGCGATTACGATCCTAATTGCTAGTTAAGCCCTGAATTGCATGCTTTACGACGTAATCGCCTATAAACTCCTGATTTGCATACCATATGACCCTAATCGCCTATAGTATAGGCGATTAGCTTTCCTAAATGCCTGTTGACTTTCATAATCGCTAGTTGACTTTTCCTAATCGCCTGTACTGCTGCTGTAAGTGTATTTTGACATTCCGAGACCCGATTTGACACCTAGGAACATGCTAGGAACCCCGTAACATACCTAGTAACTTGGTAACATGTGTTCGGACTTATTTAAGTGATACTTGAACTACGTGCTACAACTTGTTGGACTTTAACGTATGTTAAGTGTGATTGCATGATTGTATGTTTGAGAGTGCAAGTATAACACGGGGAGTCTCGGGTCACCAATGGGATGTCGAGTCTTGTACATTGGGTTAGTTTAACAGTCACAGTGTTTTCAAACGAACTTGGTTATGGTCTGGACATCTAGGGACTAACTAACCTACGGGTTATTAGTCTAAGTACTTGTAACTGTCATATGTTAGGTCGCCGCTTTACGGGGCTAGCATAGCTTGCTGATCTTATTCGTATTTCGAAGTAACGCAACCTAAGGTGAGTTTACGGCCCCTCTTTTAACTGGTTTCACTTTTTGGGGGAGAAAACATGTGTTAAACTTATGTTTTGGTAACAACTGTCATACTATGGGTTTCTATGGTTTACTATACGATCTTTGGAAGTCCCGGGGGAAACCATGAATGTGCGGGTTAGCACAACGGGGAAATGTGAATAGATCTATTGGGAGTAACCAACCCCGCTCGTCGGCTTGGAGGGTCGGGCGAGTGCTTATTGTCTCAACAGGAACATGTTTACTATTCGGGCACAACATCTGGTTTGCGAGTTAGTAATGGTTTTCCAATCGTGGTAGTAACAAAACATACACCTAGCTAGCGTACTTGGTTTACAAATTGATATAGTATGGACAGGTTGAACTTGATACTTTGATTACAAAACCTGTGAACTCACCAGCATTTTTGTGCTGACGTAACTCTTACATGTTTTCTCAGGTCGCTAAGGTAGCACTACGGAACTAGGGCGCACGCGTCTGCACGGCGTCTAGTTAAGGTTGCATGGTTTTCGAACATTGAATAATTTGGTTTACTTTTGGATTATGTTTTGAGAATAAGCTTCCGCTGTATTTGGGGATTTTAAACTATGTTTTTGAAATTGCATATGTTCATTTAGATTTGTTTATTGTGATCGTTGACTTGGATCCTGGTTTGTCATGCGCCTCGCGGTAAAACTCCGCAAGTGGATTTTGAGGGTGTGACAATGGAAGAGGTAATGGAATGGGAGGGGTAATGAATGGACCATTATCATTCCATGTCTTGTTTGGTTATCATGTGGGAATGGAATGAATTCTTACTTTGTGTTATTTGGTATGTAAGAAAAAACGAAAATATAAAATCGATGGTGAGTGGTGGGTGGTGGCAGTGACGGTGGTGGTGGGTGGCGGCGGCAACGGTGGTGGTGGCAGTGGGCGATGGCGCTGACGATGGTGGGTGGGCGACGACGGCAGTGGTGGGTTTGCAGCAGTGACGGTGGGTGGTGGTGGCGATGACAATGGTGGAGGCAGTGGGTGGCAGTGACGCAGGTGGTGGTGGTGGTGGTTGGACGGTGGTGACAATGGTGGGTTACGACGATGGTTGTGGGTGGCGGCAATAGGCGATGGTGGTTGGATGATGACAACGATGGTGGGTTGTAATAATAATAATAATAATAATAATAATATATTTGTTTCCATTCCTTGAAGGAATGAAAAAAAACACCACCTTATCAAGGAATGAAAATTCTTAAAATGGAAGGAATCACATTACTTATGGAATGATCCATTCCCTTACTACATGGTAACCAAACATGTTTAATTTCATTCCATGGGAATGATCCATTCCATTCCACCTTTGATTCCTTCATACCAAATGCTACCTAAGTAACTAAGATATGCAAAATGGGCTTATGCCTAAAATTAACTCCAGGCTTAGCCCGAGAGCAATTAAATTGGGTACGAAAGTCCATTCATAAGTCAGTGAATATAACCAGTTTAGGCCCAAGCTAGTGACCTAAGTTGGTTACTTATTTTGTGAGGCTTTGTTTTAGGGTTATTGGATTTTAATAACCCAACTATCACATGTTGGTTGTTGCCACTCACAATTAACCATTTGATCACCACCACCCCCAGTTTGGAACTTATTTTCCTTTGTCATTTCCAAACTAGTTAAACCATGACCTCTTTTACTTGTTTTGCTTATTTACTGGCCGGCCGTGCACTCTACATCGATGTTTGGCGGAGTTTTTTGCGGGGGCGTACAGGCGAAAGAAGCGGGGTTATCTTTACTGCGGTAGGTACATCACGGTTATTGCACGAGCCTGCGATCGATATTTTCTTTTTGTTTCATAGTTGGTGCCCTTTCCTATATCGGGTGATGGGTTCTAGCATGCTCTATGGGATGAAGATCGTGAAGAAGTTTGCTGGGGTCGGTGTTCGTTTTATAGATGGGGATGTCCAGATCCTCGTCCCTCAGCCGCTTCCTCAGCTGATACCATTTGTGGCTGCTAAGGTTGAGGTTGTTCCTAATGCGGAGTCTGAATCCCCTCCCCTTCCCTCCCCATCCCGACCAGCAGGAGCCGCCTTAGCCTCCTCAACGTGTTTTACCGAGCTCTTAGGTTGCCTGCTCGAATGCAACGGCAGATCCGATCCACTGCCCATCGGGTCTCCCATGTCGAGCAATTATGTGGGTAGCTGGTTGATTGGGGGATGGACATGATGCGGCGACAGGGTGTCCGCCCGTTGCCAGATTTACCGTCGCCAACACAGGTTTCGGATGAGGACGACGCGGATGAGGGTTAGGATGGTTGGTTGGAGGTTTATTTAGTTTTTATGGTATGTCATTTTAGTTTGCTTTGTTATGTACGAACTCGAATTATTAATGGATGTTTTATATTTTGATTGTGTATTGTTATTTTTTAGTATAGTTGGTTTGGTGTGATTTGGTTTGTTTCTTAAAATTAGGGATGGTAAAAAAACCTGAGCCCGACGGGTATACCCGAAACTCGAAGCATTTGGGACGGGTATACCCGATACCCGACGGGTATGGGACGGGTTTGGTATTGAAAAAAAATATTTCGCGGGTATGGGACGGGTATGGTATTAGGTGATACCCGTCCCGATTACTCGAAATTAAATACCCGTCTACCCAAAATATATACCCGAAGACTTTTAAGTTTTATATATATCTTTTCTTAACTATTTTTTTAGTAATGTTTCATTCTAATAGATTGATTATTTGAAAAATAAACTTTTCGTTTAAAATATATATTCTAATAACATTATTATTTATATTTATATGCTATGAAATATATAAATAGTTTTCAAAATTCATACTATAATATATATTTACATATTAGATGTTTCAAAAATTATTATGGTAATGATAATATATATGTTAGTTATTACAATTTCACATATTCTAGATTTTTTAAAACATAAGACTATAAAAGAATATATATATATATATATTATATATATATATATACATGCAAATACCAACGGGTATACCCGATACCCGCGGGTATGCTCTATACCCGACAAAAACCCGACGGGTAATGGGACGGGTATGGTATGAGATTTTATAACCGGGTATAGGTATGGTATTAGCGAAACCCGACCCATACCCAACCCATTGACATCCCTAAAAATTTTGTTAAACTTGTAAAAAATGTTAATAATGAACAACAAACATCTAAAATGATTTATTATTTACTAAGTTAAACACTACAAAACGGATAACTATCAATTATAAGTTGGAAAATTGTTAAGAAAAAATAATTCGCATAAGTTGTTTGTAAAATGTTTAAAATAAAAAATATATGTATGTCGTTAAAAAAATAATTCGTAACATGACTATGCCGGAAAAAAAAAAACAACTCATATTGCGCCTATACCGAACGTTTAAAATTTTTAAAAAATAAACATGCCAACCAAGGAAAACCATAGTTTCTCCACACACACACACACAAAAAACATAGTTATATGTCGCGTATGGTGTCATATGAAGCGTATAGAGTTTTTGATATTGACTAATTAGACACCCAATGACTGCTAACACAAAAGTCAATAAAGTATGGACTTGTATGGGGCGTATGAGCCGATACGCCCCATATGAAAGTCGCAGGGTGTGCCTGTATATTTTTGGGGTGTGGCGGATAAAACAAAAAAATTGCTTTTAGACATAAAAAACCCAAAATGGGCTTTTATTACGATGTGTAAAAATTTGACGTGATAACTTACGTGCAAATGCGTGAGTGTTTTTTTGTTAGCATTGTGGATCTCTAAATGAACAATCAATTTCTCGATTGGTCCGCTTATTTCGATTTTGTTTTTCAGATCGCTCTGTTCCAGAGTTTCATTAAAGGATGGAAGAGAAAGGATTGGGAAGGAAGTAGGGAAAAAATGTGTTCCAGAGTTTTTTATAGGAAGGAAAGGGAGGGAATGAGAGGGATAATAAGAAGGATTTTAGTGTGATTTTCAATCTTTCCAATTTGGATCCTTTCTCTTCCATCCTTTAATGAAACTCAGGAACACAGTGTAATTCGATTATTAAGTTGTTCTTGCTCACATCTTATGCAAATCATCTCTCGGAACTCCCATGAACGAGGCCGGAGCCGTGGAAACACCGGTCCCGGCAGCCTGGACCAGTGGATCCTTATTCTCCGGCCTTTATATCACTTTAAAAATTCCCATTTACAGGTAACAGAGTTGGTGATGAAGATTTGAGGCAACTGCAAAATCTTACTTAAATCATGCAGAACAACAATGGCTGAAAACAGTAAGATTTCAAAAACAAAACCATCATAACCGCAGTCGAAAAGAATCGGGTTTTACTCAAATCCACAAACCAAACCATACATCAATCAACTGCTGTCACCGATCCCCGAAGACTCACCAACGTCTTCAACTCTAACCACCTGTTCAACCACCTTCCCCCGGTTCCTACCGCCATCAACCACCTTGTTAAAACCGCTCGACCCAAACATCATAATCAACCGTATACGGTGTCCCAACAATCCCATCAATGTAATCAGCAAACGCCTTCAGTAAAGACGATACTTCACCGAGGTATTGTTGGATCACCCTTTTCCGCCAACATCTTTCCCGCCACTTTAACGCTGATTCGATTGAGTCAACCTGTTCTTGACTCGCCATTTTCCCGCCACATATGTAGTAAAGAACATAAACCAGACTCTCAGCGTCTGAAGAAGGACAAAGTTTACCATGCTGTAACGCGTATGCTGATGAGAACTGTAGATTCACTGCAGGACACGTGTCTTTCTCATCCAAAACCGCACGACCCCACGAAACTAAAACGTAAAATCCGTTTGTCGTTATGATGTTTTCGGGACAAATGTCGCCATGCTGGACGTTTGCTGACTTGGCGCTTTTGAGAGCTGACAGGCAGTCACGACAGCAACGGACTGCGTCGTCGGAAGTAAAGGGGATGGATTTTGTGGACAGCGGTTGGCCGATGGGATGCACGACTAGTATTGGCGTACCGCATGACGGATGATCACACCTCCCTTTAGGACTCTGTCGTGTACATGTACCGGAATGTAAGATTCTACCGTTAGAAACGATTTGGGGAAGATTCTTGCTACAGATTCCTTGATCCGCAAAAATATTCAAGATCTTTGTTTGCCGTTGGACTTGATACCATAAACTCATATCTTCCCATGACGGTTCTAATCGAGTCGGGTGTGCACCAACGTATAGCATCAACGGCTCTGTCGGAAATTCTAACGAAAACGCTTCATAACAACACCCATTCCAACCTTGCAGCAATTCCTGTACCTGAAAACGATCTTGAATCGCTTCCAGTTCCAGGATTTCTCCTTTCTCGAGCTTCAACCGGTGATCTTGAGCGTGTTTCTCAACAAGTTTAACACTTTCAGCATCATGATCAACGGGTATTATTGACTTTTCACTATCTTCCACCTGTCGCCTCTCAACCCGCCGTTGATGAAGACGACGGCCATGATCCGTTGCTAATGACGTTATCGATGTTCTTGACTCTCCACACCACTGAACAATCGAGTAATGCGTTGCTAAAATTATCTGCAAACATCCCAAATCTCTCCAGTTCGCATTCCCTAACTTGTTCCAAACCCGATCAACCTGCGAAACTTTAACTTCTGCATGATTTATAATCCAGTTTACCATTGACAAATACGGATTACCCAACGTTAGTTCAAGTTTTCCCATATCACCTTCAAGTTTCACAACACCACCGAAGTTGGAATCAAGAACTAACACATAAACGCAATCGTTGCTAGCAGATGTATACTTGCTTAATGTTCTCGACAGCAATATACGCGCTGCAAAAAATAGAGCTCTACATATAGAAGACGACGACATTATTAACTCGTTCTCATTTATAATACTGTGTCTGAAAACCGCAAAGTGGACAACCTGATCCCACCGCACATGCGGGTCAGATTCGTTTCTCGACACTAAAGCAGCGCCACATAAAGAATCAAGTCGTCTTCTTGCAATCGCTTTCTCCACGGTATAAAATTTAGATCCAGAATAACGAGGACACCATATCGAATAAGGGGATGGCCCGTTTTCATCCCATAATGTATGCCATAAAGAATCGGTAATAGCATGTAAGAAATCTTCAAGTGCTAAGAATTCTTGTTCTTTTGAACTGTAAGTGGATTGAGGGGAGCATGGCATACGGTGTAATTGTTGGAATAACACGGATTCTAATGCGAAATCGAGGTTTTGTAACTCATCAAGTGCAAAAGGTGACATGAAACTGTGATCTGTGACCCATTCCTCAAGGTGTTGTGTGAATAAATCGATGTCAGTGAGATTTCTTGCGATTTCTTTTGTTGCTTTGAGTGCTTGTTTCGAGCTTGATCCACTGCGCGAGGAGATAACTGCATTTGGTAGGATTTGAAATGAGTTATGAAAGTTATAACTTGGGTAAATATAACCCAGATTAGACTAATGAGTAATGACGCAAACCTGATTCAGTCTTTCGGAAACTTCCATCCAAACTCTGTCCACCAACCGAACCCAAATCATATTGACTTGAACCTAAACAAGTAAAGATAACAAATCCCCGTTTATTCGTTTAAATGGTGAAACATATACATGAGAAGAAATAGGTTTATGGCAACAACCAAACGAGTTTGATCTAACGGAATCAAAGGTACTTTGCCAAGGGCAGCACCAACAAGGGGTTCAAAGGTTCAAGTCTAAAGGTTCTTTCTTGACCTAACTACAAAGATGAGGAATTCTGACATGAAAAGAAAGTGCTTTAAGAATGTTTAACCTGTAATGCTAGCATATATTCTGCTTTTGGGTTATTAGGGTGTGGAGTGGCGCCTCCACGCCACATTAGCTTTTAAATCCCCCCCCCCCCCAATGTTAAAAGGAGCGCTAAAGACCGTCTCTACCAATGCATTAACGGGCGCTAAAGCCTGATTTAGTGGGGCCCACTCTCCTTCAACCAATAAAATATTTTTTCCCTTAAAAGGGAGCGCTAAACATCACCCCACTAATGTTAAACGGGGGGGGGGGGGGGGGTTGTTGCTCCAAAACCTGCGTGGCGGCTTTATCCCACACCCCACAGCACAGCCATACGGTGGTGTTTGGATGTGTGTTTCCAGAGTTATCACTTTTAGGGTAAGTAATGATAATTATTATTTTTGATTTATTAGTGTCAAAGTAACCAAATATGTATAAGCAGATAAGAAACTGTGTATGAAAACTTAGATAAATGTGAATTTACCTACCTGTCCTAGCTCTATTTAACTAAATTACCTAATTATCCATTTCTAAAAGACATTCATTGGCATATTCTAAACCTTATAAAGGCATTAAATGTCTCTCAAATGCATCTTATTTTACAAGTTAAACACTCATTTCCAAACATCCCTTTAGGCCAAAATGTGCAGGTATGGTATAAATGTATAACCTAACATAAGCAATCCATTAGCTTTACACACTTGAAAAAACCACTCTAAATCTAACAACCCAAAAGATGCTTACAAGAATCAATAACACACACATAAAAAATAAATAAAAAAACAACAACACAGAAGCCAAGAAACATGATAAGAACTGACCTATTTGCATATTGGTGAGTGAAAACATAAAAAAGCTGCAAGATTTATAAACCCCAGAATGGGTTTGGTTGGAAATGATACAATATTAAGCATACTCCACACCACAAACTCAGATGCAATGACTCACCATGGAGCCCAATGTGCAACAAAGAATGAACCCCTGATAATAATAATAATAAAGACAGATAGATAGATATGTTATTATTATTATTATGATTTGAAATGACAGAAAGAATGAGGGAAAAGAAGTAACATGCCAAAAAAGAAACATGAAGACATAAGAGCTTACAATGATGAAGATGATGCTGATGATGCTTCCCACTCTTAACTCCACCCACACCCACATGAGTTTTAGACTATTATTATTATTAGTGGTAGTGAAGGAATGAATGTAATATAATATTTGGTTGTTTAGTTTGGTTGTGTTTGTAGTTTTCTTGTTTCTTTGTCTGGTCTTTTGCTTTACCAATCTTTTGAATCTTTCTTTTGAAGCTCTCTTGATTCCAAAGACACCCCATTTTCAATGACAAATATATATTTTTTTAGTCACAATTTTCAAGGTTCATAAAGTTTAAGATGAGTTTGTTTTTTTTTTTTTTTTTTGGTTCATATATATTATTTTTTTATGATTATGATAAATGGAGTTTGCTTTGCTTGTATGGTAGGATGAGGAATGGAATTGTCAATTGTATGTGTGGACCATATGGTAGTTAACTAATACGTTTGTCATAGACTCATAGTGAAGATATTATTTATATTTTGTTTTTTGGATTGAAAGTGAAAGGAAAATGAAAGAATAAGATCGGTATCTTTACTTTTATTTAGAAGATAAAAAGAAAAAAGAAAAATACTTTTCATATTTTATAATAGAAAATATACCTTTGTTTCAAAATTATAATTACCGGTAATACATATATTTATATAAATACTAGATTATACCCCGGGAGCGTCCCGGGTTGAGAAATTTAATATGATACATCAATTTTAATAAATAACTCTAATATTAATATCTAACCTAAAACAATATACAACTCCAATGCTAACACCTAACCTAAAAGAATGTAGAACTTTAATGTAACTCTAATATTAACACTCATCCTAAAGACTAAACAAATGTACAACTCTAACATACTAATATTGATACCTAACTTAAAACAACATATAACTCTATTAACCTATTCGGCTCTGGTTGAAAAAAAAAATCATATTTACTGATTTGAACATAATTAGTGAATTGCATATACATGATTAATGATTTACCTGAACACTTTGTGTTTTTTCCCTGTATGAATAAAACCCCACAAAAAAATTTCTCCGTTTTTTATATAGCACTATGGTACTTGTTGGAAAGATAATAAAACGCTCATTAATTTGGTGTATTTTTTTTCTTTAAAAAATCTTGTATATTAAATATATTATCGTTTAAAAATTATGGGAGGAAAAATGAGGGTGAAAAATCCAATTTTGTTTTTAAATTATTTTTTTTTTCCTAAAATATCTCAATGCCATATGGGATGACACATGGCACACTCAAGGAAGAAAATGCCTCATTGAGTGACATGTCATTAAAATGGCTTTGGTTTATTAGACCATTAGGTGTGGAGGAGGCCCAACATCCATGCCTTGCCTCCACCTCACCTGCCACGTCAGCGTGGGGTAGGAGCATCCTTAGGATGATGCTCCTAGGGGTGTGGAGGAGGCCCAACAACATTTAATGCTATTTCATTTTCTTTTTATTTTTTTTTAATTAAATAATATTATCATATTAATATAAAATGTGAAGATGTATTTAAATTAAAAACAAACACTTAAATTTAAAAAAAAATACACCTAAATAAAAAAAAGTACAATTTTCAAATAAAAACAAACACTTAAATAAAAAAAAAAAACATAAACTACTGATTATATTTTTTTGCGATGCTCTCCTTCATCTTCAACAAAACGGGACGGTCTTCTTCGGGGTAGTCGTTGATGTTTGCCGTCATTATTCGCCATTCTTCTATTTGCCTATCCTCGTTCTTTTGGCGAATGCTTTCCTCCACCCTCTTTTGCTTCAAACGAAGCTTTTCTTCGACTTCCCGTTCCTTCAATTTCTTCTTCTCCGCTTGACTTTCACTAAAAGTATTTTTGAAGGATGCCAATTCAGCGACCAAACCGTCCAACATTGACCCGCTCCCGCTCCCTGACGCGGCTTGTTTTTTTGCAGCCGCCGCTTGTTTTTTTGCTCTGTCCCTCCCTATGGGTCGTGGCTCCTCTTGAACGGGAGTATCCTCGAACTCTGGGTCTGGGTCATCGTTTATATTTATTTGACAATGACCGGTCGACCCGCCTCCCACGCTATAATCGCCCGACTCCGAAGTCTTGCTTCGTTTGGCGCTTGCAACCTCGTTTGGAACCGGTTGCCATTTGCGAGATGACTTCAACACCGTCCAAGCTCGAACATGAGGAAAAACATGGCCATACTTGTCTTCATATTTTCGCATCGCCTCCTTGAAAATCATTTCCTGGTTAAACCCGCTTGGAGGGTTCACATACAACGGATTATAAAAGGCGATGAACTTCCCGATTGTAGTACTCATTTTCCTCCATTTAGAACTTAAAGCCTCATGCCCCCGATACTCTCCTTGCTCCATCAATTGGTGAAATGTATCTCGCACTTGGGTGTATAAACTATCGCCCGTTTGATTAGTCCCTACATTTAAATAAAACATATATTAGAGAATAAAAAAAATAATTTTTTTTTATTGTATACTACAAAAAAAATTAAATTTTTTTACCAACTATGGGATCTTTCGAACTAGCCAGATACGCCTTCGCTAACGCTTCTTCTTCCAATTTCGTCCAAAGGCTTCGTTCGGTTGGCTTTTTTTTCCCCTTCCCCTTCGCACTCGCACTCGCCTTCGCCTTCCCCTTCGAACGTTGGACTTGTGTTTCGGGGACAACCTCCACCTCATCATCTTCTTCATCTTCGAGTTCAAAATTGGGTTGTCGTTGTGGTGGTAGAGATTGACGGAATGGCGGAGTTTGTAAAAGTTGGGTAAAGGATTGAGGGTTATGATGCATTTGCAAATTATGGAATTGGTTAAAGGTAGTAGGGCTTTGGTGCATTTGAGGATATTGGGTGAAAGGGTTGGGAGTTTGTTGAAAACCCGCAAAAGTAGCCCAAGATGGATCCATTGGCATCGTGAACGGGTTTGGATTCGGGTTGTTTTGGTTATATTGTGGTGGTTGATTCGGGTTTGGGTTGTTTTGGTTGGGATCCATTGAATAATGTATAAAGTATTTTTTATATAAAATAAGGGTTGGTATAAAAAGTGGTGTTGGATTTGTGTTGAAAATGGTATAAAATGAGTGGGTTTAAATAGAGTTTTGAAAAAAAATTTGTTTTTTTTTTTTTTTTTTAAACGGTAACATTTAATCCCCAACGGTCAAATCACGCGTCCCAATGCACCTCACCAGCCCCGGCATCAACGGCAAAGGGATGCCGGCTAAGCCGTTGCCGCGCCAGGGGGGCGGTGTAGCCCGGCCCGGCTTGGCATCGCCGGCCCCTTGCCGGTCCCCATACCGTTTGGTCTTATATGTATAGATTATGGGTAGGGATCCTAAGAGAACCAACCCCTATTTGAGAACTGAGAGAACAATTCTGGGCCACACATTTCATATAAAGACAAAAAAATTTTTTTTGCTTTAATCGCACATTTTTATGCAAGGAAAAAAAAAATTATTTTTTTTATTTTTTTTTCATTTATACATATGTGTATATAGCATTTTTCAGCTATACATATGTGTATATTTCAGTTGTACATATGTGTATATTGCATTATACATATGTGTATAATGCAATTATACACATGTGTCTACTGAAAAAAAAAATACTAAAAACATTAAAAAAAAAACTTCCTTACATATAAAGCAACGATTTTTGCAAAAAAAAAAAAAAAAAAAAAAAAAAAAAAAAAAAAAAAATTGCCTTAGAGAAATGTGTGGCCCAGAATGGTTCTCTCAGTTCTCAATTTGAGGAAAGGTTCTCATTTGAACCAAATCCTAAATATTATTTTATTTTTTTTAAATAATACTAGTATTAATGTCTCCGCATTGATGCGGAAGATATAAAATTATACCTATATATAGGGGAGGGATAAAATGAAAACCCTCTTGAGAAAACCTTTGAAAACCCATGTAAAAAAATATTATTTTTTTTTTGAAAAAAATAACCAATGTAAAATACATGTTGTTAAGCATTTTGGGCACAAAAAAAAAGCGCCAATGAGATTTTTTTAAAAAAAATAAACAAAGTTGTTAAAAAAACATATGTTTTCAGCTATTTAGCTTTTGTAAACATATGTTTTAGCAACTTTGTTTATTTTAAAAAAAAATCTCTTTCGGCGTTTTTTTTTTATTTTTTTTGGCCTAAAACGCTTAAAAACATGTATTTTACATTGATTATTTTTTTCAAAAAAAAATAATAATATTTTTTTACATGGGTTTTCAAAGGTTTTCTCAACTCAAGTGAGTTTCCATTTTATATTTGACTTATATATATATGTTCCTGTACAAAGTACATTTTTTCGTACAAAGTATGAGAAGTTTATATAATCATTGTGTTTTAAAGTTTGGCTATAATGTTTTTGATTCCTTTTGCATTGATTTATATAGAAAAGCACCAAACGTTACAATTTAAAACACAATCAAATGTATTATAGACATTAAATTTAAAATACACTGATTACTTTCTTCATAGGTTGTTTTAGATTACATGTCGAGAATATATTAATTAGTGTTTTAAATTGTTAATTTTTGTGTTTTTCTATATAATACTATGCCAAAGGAACATAAAACATCATGTCTAAAATTTAAAACACAATGCCTATATAGACTTCTCACACTTTGTACGAAAAATGCACTTTGTACAGGAACCCAAACCTATATATATATATATATATATATATATATATATATATATATATATATATATTACTACATATTTTTAAGACAAAGTTACATTTTTTTTTCTTTTATAAATGAGTCTGTTAAAAATAGACGTTCATCCTTTGTCCTTTCTTTCACTAGTTTGTTATATATTTTGTCCTTTAACACTAACTCTTTTAAATAATGTTAGTTAATGGCTTCACATGCTTGTTAAATAATGTCATGTGAGGGTATATTTGAAATTTCACCAGGCCATCTATTTAGAATCCCCCCCTTTCCAAAGTCTCATTTCAATTTTAGGGTTTTAACATAAGAACACGTTCCAGGTCGACGAGTTATAGTGTTTTGTTGGTGTGGCCATGTTGCAATTATACGCACTTTGTGGACTGCAAGATATCCAGGTCGACGTTTTTATGGGTGTCCTGATGAGGTAAGTAAATGCATTTCAAGTTATCAAAAGTTTATTTTTGTTCTTATATCAAAGATTTATATTTAGGGATCAAATTGTCATTTTATTGGATGGTGTGATCCTTATACAGTAGAACCTCTATAATTTAATACTCGATAAATTAATAACCTCAAAAAAATTAATAATTTATCAGATCCCAACTTGGGACTAGTACAAAATTGGACCCCGATCGATAAAATAATAAGATAGTAATTTTTTTTGAAATCCCAATGTAAATATATTTGTCCAAGCAAAATTATAAATTAACAATTACTAAAATGTTCCAAAATTCTAGGATTGTTTATTAAAAATGAATCTATAGTCACTTGTTTTTTTTGTGAACTTCAAATCTATATTGAGTTCATCTTTAAATCTCCCTCATTGCACTGAAGAGTTGAGGCACTGTATACTCGTATTGCAACAAAAAGTTGTGAAGAGTTGTTGCCATTGGCAATGCTTATTTCCGAGTGACCGGTTCCAAAGGTACCGAATCATTATCAACCGGATTTTGAACGGTATCCACCATAATTTCTTCAATGCTTTGAACCTCGTAACATTCATTATTTTCACTTGGATAATGTGACAACATGTACCCTTCACTTTTCATAAATGTGCATAATTGGTTCCTCAACTATTTCAAAATTTTCATTTTTAACCCTCGTATTTTAATAGGACCAAAATTCACAATTTAATAAAACTTATAATTTTTACAAGTAAAAGTATGCATGTTTTATACTCACATCTACACCCGAGCACGTATGTTTCAGACCTTGATACTCAAAGCCCTTAATTTTCGGTCCTAAAACAACTTAGAAACAGAAGGAAACAAGTCTATGACTTAAAATTGATTAAATTAGAAAAATTATTTTTTTAGCCCTCGCGGTCCGCTAAGACAGTCAAACAGTCAAAGTTCCAGTCAAAGTTCTAGTCAAAAGTCCTAGTCAAAGTCTTAGTCAAAATCCTAGTCAAAATCCTAGTCAAATAGTCAATTCATCTTAAAACCTTACTTTATTGTGTTGACCAATTTTAAAGCCTAATTGAATCCAAAACTAGTATAAAAACCCACCTATGACCCATTACACTTTGCACCTCTAAATCGATTGTTTCAATTCGATTAAACTCTCCCTCATACCTTTCTTCTAGAGTATATTACTTCTACATTTGAAGCTTTGATTATAAGCTCTTGTAATTGGCGAATTGGAAGTTTGATATTTTTCCTATTCGGTTTCTTTTCTTCTAAATTGGACTAGTTTCGTTGTTGAATCTTTGGATTGCTCGCATTTTCACGCTCGCTTAGTCATCTAGTCATTTGGCGAAAGTGAGTATTTCCTATCCCCTTTTTGCTTTTATTCATTTTTGGGGTGTTACATGTACACTTATACAAATTACAAATACAAGTTCACATTTTTACAATACAATTCTAGTACTATGTGCATTTGCTTACAAACGTGATTTATGCTTAGACATTTCATGTAGAATACATTTGTACTTAGTGAAATCATTAACATTGTACAAGCCGACCTTAACATTGGATAGCGCTATTGGATTGACAACCCGCCTAGGTTGATTCTCCCCCTTTTTCATCGGAGAATCAATGGTCATTGTTAAGTTATTATCCATTTATTGGATAGTACACCACCGTTCATTTAGTACATTATACAGTCACAGGATTGATTTCGCTCATTTATATGTTACATAGTTTACATAATTGCACTGTAGCTTTGCACTTGAATTGTATAACATTTTCCAACTTATTATATATATTAAATCTAGGAATGCTCACCAACATTTCTTATGTTGACAAAACCTATTTTGTACATGTTTCAGGTGCAGTTTGATCTTAGTTCCATAGCATTGGATTTTAGTGCTTGCTTTTAATAAGTTATTTCAATTTCATGTTTCGTTCAGATTTTGTATTTTTCCCATTTCATCTATGTAAGACAATTTAAAATTATTCAATAATATATTTACATTTTAGTACCATGTGCTTTTGAACAATCGTCACTACGTGACACCTCGATGATTCCGCCATCGGTTGGGGTGTTACAGATAATCCAACAATTCATTCACATCCATTTTGTGTCGATAATGCATTCCCATAATCAAGTTTTCAAGCTCACAAATGTCTTCTCCAGAATTTACATCGTTTACATCATTTGACCCGGTTGGATTAGCTGAACGAGTTTTACAGTGTCGAAAGCAATTTGCTATGGACTCTTGTTTCACATTTCTCCAAGCCGAGACAGCCAAATTGATGGCATCTAAAACATTTATCTTTTCTGGGGAAAAAATGTCCAACTCATAACCTTCCAAAATCTTACGATAAAACCTTTTACGGTAGTACATTTTAAATGCTCTAATTATCCCAGCATCACGAATATAAGCCAACTCTTTAAATTAATAATTTATTAATTTGTCGATGTAATAATATCTCGCTAAATTAATTAAATATATCGTTCCAAACATTATTAATTTGTAGAGTTTTACTGTATGTGTGAAAGAGCCAATACATCATCCCTTGTTTGTTGAGGTTCATTAATGAAATGGAAGAATATGTTAGAAAGAGTCGATCTATTGCAAAGAAATTGAAGATGTTCTTAATTGACGCTTTAGCCTTTGCATTTGCTTTTCTTAGCTGCCTTTAATTTTCTTTTCCTAGCACTCTTTCTGAATCACTATCAAATGCTTCAGTATTCAACATATCATCTCCTATCGCTATCTTATTTAATTGATCATTATGGTGGTGGTTATCAACATTTGCTTCAGTATGCAATCTAAAGTCCATCATATCTACTTCAACGTCATGCACAAGATTATCATCGTCCACTATGAAGTCACTATCCTTATCAAAATGTTCATCATCAAATTTTTCATTATCAAAATTTTCATCATCATAATGTTCATCACTATACAAAGACAAAATTACAGAAATCAACATTTATGTTCCATCAAAATTGCAAGTTCCACCATTTATGTTTACTTTTCAAGGAGATCAACTTTTCACTATGGTTTTTTATGTAGGTTTCAACCTTTAACACAAACCCATGGTTAATTTTTTTGGTTAATTAAATCCTTATTTAATATTTATTTTTTCTTAATAAACTTCAAATAAAATAATTTCCCAATAAGAGAGAGAGAGAGAGAGAGAGAGAACTGCGGGAGAGAAAAAGAGAGTTTCGTCTGCCTTTCTCTCTCCGACCAACCTTCAGATTGAGTTCGTTTTTAGAAATGATTCTAACTACGACGAAGCTCTCCATAAATGGTGGTTGTGTCATGACGGTATTAGGTGTCGGCGGAGGGTTCATCCGGCCAAATCCAGTCTCTTATGAACTGAAAAGGGTAACAAAGAAAAATGTAAGGTTGTAAAGGGTGATACTTTGAATAACTTGATAGTAAAACTAACACCAATAAGTTATTTGTTTTGAAATCTTTTAACATTTGCAACTAAAACTACCCTAGTACCCCACTTAAATCACTATTTCTCTTAACTCGTACCCAACAACTGTTTTTCTTTACGAGTACATTCTATCACACCCAACAAATCATTACTCCAACGCATGATTTCCCTAAGCCACAAGCACTCTGTTCTTTATATATTATTATCATTGCAAATCCATATAAACATAAACTAATTTCGTATTTTATTTTTTACATTATTTATGATGTTACTTGCAGTGGCGTAGGTTTGTAGGGGCGGGGAGGGGCGGCCGACCCCCCCGGATTTTTGCGCAGAAGTTCCGATTATATAGTATCCGTATAGAAAATTTTGAAAATATTGGGTTTCGACCCCCCGAAACTGGTTTTCGACCCCCCGAAACCAGTGACTTCCGAACCCCCGGTGACTTCCGACCCCCGAACCTTCGGGTCAAGCTTCGCCACTGGTTACTTGATTCAAGAAACATTAGCTAGTACAAGAAGCTTGTTTTAATATAAAAGTATTTGATATAATAGATTTTATATATACAAAAAGACTGGTAAAATAATAAAAGGATGAAAACTAAAAACTCTTCGATGAGTTTTTTCCTTTTAGAAATGGTATCAACTTTATTGGTTATTTTAGTGTCATCATCCATATACCACAAACTACTTTAATTTGAAAGTAAGATCATATGATCCCGAAAGATATCCAGATGATTAATATACTTTTTATTTTATTTTTCTTATTTTTTTTCATAGTAATTTAGTTTTCATTTCATGATTGTGAAAAATTACATTAAGATAGCGAGCAGGCGAGCAACAAACTGTATCTCCACCCCTTTCTGAATGACGAACACTAATCTACTGAAAACAAAACCTTGCCCCCCAAAGTCAAGACATTACTATGAATAACTTATTGAACCCTGGTCCAGAAACGAGTAGCTTCCGGTGCCAATGAGCCAAAGGTATAAAAAACCCAAGGGTACAAAAACGTGAATCGAATCACAAGATAGAAACTAGAAAGTTAGAAGATGGAAAAAAAAAAAAAAAACTTGTAGAAGAAAAAAACGTGATAAATTCAATAGCTAGGAAGAAAATCATATATAAGGGTAATTTCATATTTTATTTATTTTTGTTCCAAATTGTTAACAAATTTCCTAACCAAAGAAAATAATTTAAATTCTTTATCAAATTCTACTTTCTTACAACATTATCACATTATGTGTACCAAAAAAACATTATGCGCGAATTTTACGTAGTTTATTTTTTTTTTCTGATATGCACCACTGTAAAAAAAATGGAGCTTTTAAAAAAAGTCATACATTTTTTTAAAAGTTTTATTACAAATGCATTGGTTTAATAGAAGTAGCTATATTTGGATTCATTTTATGCTGATGGAGTTATGGTTATGTATTTATATGCTATCTCATCAAAAAGTTAATATAATTATTAACATAACGATTGTTGGAGCGGGTTCAATCTTGTGGCCATTCTATCTTTCTGGACTGCTAACAGCTCGGGAAATGATAGATGCGGTCACACGGCCCTAGGGCCGCCCCGATAACAGTTGCTTTTACACTTATAAGGCTATGGGGTGTGGTCACCCTTCCCCCTTCCTTCCCCCTTGTCCACATCAGCGCCACGTCATTTCCCCCTTCCCCTCCCCCTTGTAGGGGAAATGGTTCCCCCTTCCCCCTTCCTTTTTTTATTATTTTATTTAACCATTTTAATTACTTATTTTATATTTTAAAAAATCCATTACATAAAGATATACATATGTGTGTTACAGAACAAAATCAAAACCATTGTGAGACAAAAGCTCCACCAACAAAAGCTCCACCACCTGCCGCCGGAGCTCCACCACCACCTGCCGGAGCTCCACAAAACCTTCAACAGATCCGACGGAGCTCCACCACCACCCATCTTCTCCAGCCTCTCTCTCTCTCTCTTACCTCTCTCTCTAAAACCCTTCTATCTCTCTCTCTCTCTCTCTCTCTCTCTCTCTCTCTCTCTTCCAACGTTCTTTTATGGCCCAACGTTCAAAAAAGCCTCGAAAAATGGGACGGGGAGCTCGGTGAAACTTCCCTGTCTGTGCCGATCTTCCTTCGGTGGGGGCGGTGTTCCCCGTCGGCAGAAGGTGCCAAATCACCCACCGATCCCTCCCCCGACCACCACACCCCTCAGCCTAATTACCATCACTTTAACTTTGATAAAATTATATTTTTGAACTGTGTAACCAAATAATTGAATTTGGTACTTACGAAAATGGAGTAACTCATGAAACCAAGGGAATATATTCGTATACTGGTCCGTTTGTCCCTATTGAACATTGTTGGCTGACTTAATTAAGTTCTCCTATTGTAGTTGTAAAGAAAACAATGTTATATTTAATACAATATAGAATACTATATACATTTAATTATTAATTTCTTTGTTATATATAGATGTTTTTTTTTTTCCAATGCCTAAACACTTGCGCTAGGAAACGAATTATATGTTGTCGTTTGTGCTAAAAGCAACGAAGACTATCATTTTTTCTCAAAGAACCAAATAGGTATAACTTAAGTTGTAATTTAACAATTTGAAAACAAAAATTAGTATCTAATTATATACATACAATTATTCAACTTGGTATCAATGTATAGAAGTTTAGGAACAATTTTGATATCTAAAAAGTAACTAAAAATCGAGGACTTTTGCTACAAATTAATAGTACCAAGTTTTTTAACAACCTTTGTGGATAAAGCAAGTGTTGGTCAGGTAGCAAAAACGTTGTAGTATAGACTAAAAAGTATATGACAACACGTAGGCGAATAAATGAATGCGAGTGAAATGTATAAGACGCTACAGGCAGATTGAATCACATGTATTGGAACCTGTGATACCAACTGTATGAAGGGCTTTGGAAAGGGGTCATAGGGGCAACTTGAGGTCCAAGAGAGACTTGTGAAGTAGACAAGCATTATTTGATTGTTGTGAGTCAATAAAATAAAACCACATGATTGCTCTATATAAATAGTTTACTTGAGATTACCATGAAGGGAGACATTGTGAACATCAATTTGATAAGCAGAAAATATATTCTGAGTTACCGCAAAAGATACACCACCTTGTAAGTTATTGATTTGACGATAAGGTTAAAAGTTTCATGAAAATAGATACATGGTTGTTGTCAAAAGCCTTTTGACAACAAATCACAATTTATATTGAGTGATAACTTAGGTGTTATCCCATGTCAATGTGTAAACTCGCTTACAATCAATAACGCGTGTATCATGGACACCAGAAATAAGAAACTAGGTTTGGTTTTTTAATAAAAGTGTAGTACTCTTCAACGGTTTGACCCCACAAGTGGTAAGCAAGATTGGTATGGTAAGTAGGACAGAAGGCAACCCCATGTATGGGGTTCAACCAAACATTAGGACTTTTGACTAGTAGGTGGTGGTGGTGTTAGGAGGGTGAAGGGGGAAGTGCAATACGATAATGAATGTGAGGATAAAGATGGTGTACATGATTAAACATTGTCTAAGGATTAAGGGTTAGGATGGTGGATTGGGTACATCGATGATGGGATGAGAGTTGAGGTAGTCTTTGTGACCATATGAAGTAATGCGGAAAAAGTGTAGGGCACAAGGTGGGCGATAGTGAGGTGGCCGGTTGAGTTGGCCGCGGCAAAGGGAAATCACTCATGCTCAAAACAAATATGGCTAATGAAAAATGTTGGGTAGATAAGCCAAGGCATCAATAGTGTTAAGGTTTGATTCTAGATGAACTAATCTCCAAGAGGTCTACACGAACAAAATAGAGAACGAGACAATTTTTATATTTATTCAGAAAATAACACTTTTATAGGTCTACACAAAGAAACTAACCCACTACTCTACTTAGCCCACTATGTACGATACTAACCAACAAATAAAACAAAGAGAAAATAATTAGAAACTTGCAAGTAGATGTAAACCCATGATGTGCTCCATTTGCCATGCATGTTGTACTGTTGTTTCATGAGACGTGGGATGGATCGATGAGGAAATGGATTATAGCCAAGAAAGACACATAATCAAGGCATCGATAATCATGATGACACGGATTATAGTAAAAAAAAAAAAGACACAACGGGTTTACCTAATCCATATGACGAAGACGAAGATAAGGAAACATAAACACAAAAAAAAACACAGTAAAGTGTTTTTAAAAATATTTTGAACAGAAAATCGATTTGGAACAAGAACATGTATAAATAAATCTTCATGATCCCATGATTATGATTTAGTAGCGTCTAATGTTTCAACTAAAATTATCAAGGAAAATTATATATCATGACATTGTAATATTGTACAACTAGCTATTACTAGATTGTTGGACAAGGACAGTGCCACAGTGGACTGGACTAGACTACACTAGACTGGAGTGTAGGCTTAAAAGGTGTTGGGTTGGGAAACATTAAGTGGGTCGAAGACCAAACTGGCCCCAGTTGGTTGGAATGCTAAGATAATAATGTCCCATATAAATAAACAACAAGAATTCATTACATAGGCCCTTCAAACATGAAATCTAACATTATAATAAATCATAGCTTATAGTTTCCTTGCTATATCTACCATCGATGTATACGTACCAACACTTGCGATCAAGATCCCAATGAGCACAACAAACCCGATCATCATCAACTCAAGTCCAAATACCCTATAAGTGCCCGAGATCTTCAAGTAACACAACGATGGCAATATAATCGACACAGTAACAGTTAAAAGCGCCCCAACAATAGACATAAGATACCCGAAGAAAGGGAATGTAAGTGCAACAACTATTGTGCTTATCACAAGTGTTGTTCTAATGCATAGGCTAAACTTTCTTGTATTGAATGATGGGAATCGTTCTTCGATTGTGTTCACTATTGGTACCACTAATAGCGCGTATTTAACTATGGGGCTCACCAATGTGGTGAATATAGCCGCTTTTGAGCTTGCTTTGTTAGTAGGAAGGTTTAAGGTAATTTGCGACTCTGCCTTTGAACCAAACATTCGGTAACCAACAACTGCCATCGAAGCGTATGTTATTGTGCACAAGACAAAGCACAATAGCAACACCTAAAAATATATAACACATTAAGATGTTAGGAAACTTTAGAATTAAGATATTTGAAAATTTGTAATATACCTTAGAGAAATGATGCTTGTTCTTCATGGAATTATACAAAGTAGGGAAAACTGGATGAGCTCCATAGCAAAAAGCATACAAACACAAAGCAGAAGGCATCCCATTCCAGTTTATTACTGTACCCTTTTCACGAAACCCGACACCATCAAACTTACCAACCCAAAGGATCGAGCCTAAGATGACAAAAGACGCGAGAACACCAATTACTGATATATACGAAAGAATTCTCATATTCTTAAACCAAGTTGTAGGGAGTATGATCGCAGCGGCCATGATAACAAAGCTCTTCTTGCTACTTACGCGAAGTCCATAAATATCAAAATGCATTTGTGGAAACAAGTTGCTTAAATTATCGCCTTCGAGGATCAAGAAAGCTGTAGCGACCAAATACAACTCTAGGTTTGTGGTGACTAGTACTATCATCCTGCCGGTTTTACCAAAGGCGCGGTCTCCAATGTCGGCATAACTTCTTATAGTTGGATCAATATCCATACATCTTTTGATGAGTAGCCCAGTGAAGAATGTTGAGATGGCTATGGTTAAAAGAAGTAACAAGCTTAACCATCCCCCTGCTGCCACTGCATATGGAACTGTTATAATTCCAATACCTAGACAAAAAAAAAAACATATTTGGTTGTTATACATCTTTATAGATTTTACTATCAACAAATCTTTAGATTGTTTAGGTGGTTAATTTAGGGTTTTAAAGAGTGCGTGTAGGCCGGTTTATGAGAATATAAGTGTTTCTAAGTAGTCAGCTACTGGTATAAACTAATCCGAACTTTGTTAAGTTGTTTGGACTTTATCTAGCGTGGGCCCCGGAGAAATAAAGTGGTTAAAGTCCGTGTGTACCACCAGCACACACTACCTAGAAACATTTATATATTCCAACAAACAACCTACAAACATTGTTCATAATCCTAAATGACCAAAAAAGTCTACAATCCATATCTTTTAAGGGTGTAGGTGGCACTCTAAAATGAGCCCACCAACGAGGGAGTGCCACCTCGTTTTCACCCAATCTGAACCTGATGAATCCAAATCATAAGGACACT
This sequence comes from Ambrosia x helenae, assembly GCA_030844895.1. Taxonomy (NCBI): domain Eukaryota; kingdom Viridiplantae; phylum Streptophyta; class Magnoliopsida; order Asterales; family Asteraceae; genus Ambrosia; species Ambrosia x helenae. The sequence goes on along the minus strand of CM061225.1, from coordinate 21,257,346 downwards.
AAAAAATGAACCCCATGAACCCAATGGATACATAACCGTTTCCCATTGTCACTCTTCGGTATCACTCCCGGGTTCACCAGCCAAAAAACCCATGGCGATTCACACCAAGAGGGTCCACTTCACCGTAAGGACAGGTTACACATAAATTAAAACAACGTAACGTAACATACCTGATAGAGCATTGAGACCATTGAAACATGTGTTGAGGAAAGAGGAAGTGATTGTAGTGGTTAAGTGATGGTGTTCCTGGTATTGTGCTTCCATTATGTTTGAGAGAAATTAAGAGTAATAATTCTTGAAAGTATTTACGATTTTGAAGGAAGGGGTTTTGTGAATATGCATGAAGTGCTTTTAACACGGGATTATTTCCAACATAAAAGGGAACTGTTACTGTTACACCTATAACAATTTAATGCAAACTTGGGGATACGTATTTCAAAGGTTTAGGAAGGGGTTTTAGTCAAACACTTAGGCTATGGGGTGTGGAGACATGAGAAAGGTCATGTCTCCATGTCACATAGGATGCCACCTAGGCAAGGTTATGTCTTCATACGCTTGAGACATGGGTGGGGTGTGGAGACATGAGAAACCCATGTCTCAAGCATTAAATACTATTATTTTTTTATAATCTGATTGGCCCATCCTTTAAAAAAAAAAAAAAAAATCTGATCTGATTGGCCCATCCTTTAAAAAAAAAAAAAAAAAAAAATCTGATTGGCCCATCCTTTATGTTCTCTGAGGGACGTGGGGGACGGGGGAGGGGAGAACGGGGCAAGGGGCGGTGTGCTGGGGGAGGACGGGGCAAAAAGTGAGGACGGGGGGGGGGGGGGGGCGTCTCCACACCCTTCAGCCTTAGTAGCTCAGTTGGTTGAGATCCTAAAGCCTTCAATTCCCACTAGCTACATTTGGAGGACATTGGTAGAGAGGAAATGAGGGATGACCCGACCATTGGCTTGAGTTCGAGTCCTGATCCCGACCGGTTTTACCGATTATTTCACCGTCGTGCCTTCAGGCGGGTGAGTGGTCGGGTTTTCCTGGGAATTGGTGGCAATTGATGGCCCGGGTACTCTCGAGTACCTGATTCGCCAAAAGGGTGTCCGAGAATGCTCGGAATTGATTCGTTGGCCGTTAAAAAAAAAAGGAAGGGGTTTTAATGTCCATCATTGTCATTCGTCAAATATTATCGGTTATATGTTTCTAACAAAAGTTAAAACAAACAATTTGGGTAATTGTAGTCAAAAGACTTTTATGACTTATAATTTTGGGATAATTGCATAAATAAACATTTGATCAAAGTCATTTGCAAAAATAAACATAGTATGCGTCTAAACAACAGGAACGAGACACTATTTGCGTCTAAACAACAGGGACAAGACACGTGTAAAGCCTTCAGACGCCTTAATTTTTAAGGTCCATGTGTCTAATCTTTAGACGCGAAAAAAGATTGCGTCTAAAGAACAGACTCTTAAATTAAAGAGTCTAAACCTTTTTAGACTCTTTAATTTAAGAGTCTGTTGTTTAGACGCAATCCTTTTTTGCGTCTAAAGTTAAGACGCAGAGACCTTAAAAATTAAGGTGTCTAAAGGCTTTACACGTGTAATCGTCTGATTGGTAGACGCAAAGAGTGTCTCGTCCCTATTATTTAGACGCATCCTATGTTTATTTTTGCAAATTACTTTGCTAAACATACCCCTTATATGATTGGAATGGAAACCTTCTTTCACTTAAATTAATAAAGAGATGGCTTATTCTTATATATCATTACAAAACAATAAAAAAAAATTAATCACAGTATGATGATTAAAGTGTATTTAGTAATTAATAATAAAATGAAAACTACTTTGTGTATCTTTTTTTTAAACGATTAACAAAAATTTTATTCACCCAAAACTAGCGGGATACTAGCAATACACCATACATATAAGAGTACACCAAACATCACCAACCTATTCTAGAAAAGTTAAAGTTACACCAAATTTTCCAATTCAAATCTGTTTGTTTCACCCTTGTTTTAACCCAAAATAAACTAGTCGCTTTAATGTCACCAAACACCTTTGAGTAACCCAAAATAAACTAGTCACTTTGTATATCAAATGTCATTTGCAATACACAGGTATGGAGAAATAATTAGTTAATCCATTATAGAAGGTTAATGATCAGTATAACATAACGAATCATTTATGTGATTGGCTATGACGTTAAAAGATTACTAAAAATATCAAACATGGCTACTAAAGATAATAAAAATAATTTTGTTTCTATAACGTTAATAATGCAAAAAGCAAAAACCTATTTGATAGGTTTGAGATAGGAAATTGGGAACACGTATTGAAAGGTTTGCAGAAGAAGGATTTTAATGTTAATCAAACAAGCTGAGCATGTTTTCACTGGCTGTTCGTTTACACTAGAAGTATGGCATCAACTTTTGTTGTGGTTTAAAGTCCCGAGTTTTTTCGCCTTTCACATCAGCGACCTACTGAACTCACATTTGTCTACTTTGGCTGGAGTTAAAGAGTAGGAAAGCCTTCCCGCCGGTTGTGTTGACGACTATGTGGAGCATTTGGAGAACTAGATATGAAGCGGTTTTCTGTCAAAAACAACCAACGGTGGCGAAGATTATGGAGGAAACTAAGGTAATGAGCTACTTATGGGTGCGAAATCGGACAAAGATAGTAGATATGTCTTGGGATTCATGGCGCAAGTTCGATACCGGAAAAATGGGGTAGAAGTTGTTGTTTCGCTGCTGTTATATGTTTCTCTCTTTGTTTTGTATTGTTCTTTTTTGTCTCTTATTCGGAATGTATGAGTCGGCGTATTCGGGAACTTGTTTGCTAGTTTCTTGCTAGTTGGTGGTAATGAAATAAGATGTTTTGTTTTTCGTTAAAAAAAAAACAAAGTTTAACAATTAAAAATAAAATAAACAAAACTTTTTGGGTTAAAAAGTATCTACTTCTTTTTAGTAAAACAAAAATAAAAAGAAAGATCACAAAAGAAGTTTTTTTTATTATCTAAAAAATACTAGTTTTTGTTTTCATTTTTAAAGAAGAATAAAAAATTATATTCACTCATTCACATGACAAAAATATAGTTCGTTTTATATAATCGCAAACCTTCTTATACTAAAAATGCATATAACATTATTATGTTGAATTGATGAGATAAGTTAAGGGTTGTTTGGTTGATTAAGTGCTTAATGGTTTAACTATGCACCAAGTCTAAATGGTTTAGCTCTTAATCATGAACCGTTCAGAGCTGAATGGTTCAAAGCCTCATTAAGAGGCTACCAAACAGGCCCTTAGTCTTAAACATCGTGATTAAGCCGGTAATCTGTCGATAAGACTATTCTTTTAGCGTATGCATATAATTAAAAGTAGGTTCGAGGTATTACCTGATAAAGATTACCTTTATGTTTATTACACAACTTAAACTCAGATAGCTGCACACTTGATTGCATTACTGGAATAATATTATTCCCCAACCCCCAAATTCTGGCATCCTACACTATTTTATAACAATCTAGACCAATAATGCATTCAAATAAAAACAGTATTCATGTAATCAATACATAATTAAACTCGCAAACGACGATTGCAATTGGTTCGCAACACGCCCTTGAAAAAAATCTCGCAACATTAACTCTCTTGATTCCTTACCACATTGACAAACTTATCTAAGCACTTCAACACAGTCACAAACAATATGATAAATTGATAACATTGTAAGAATATATATACCTTCCAAATTAACAAATGTTGTCCATAATCAAATCATTCAATCTCTTAGTTTATCCTTTTCGGGTCACGAGCCGCAGCAAGATGATCCTGCAAAACCATCATAAAGTTAAAGACAGCAAAGATTACTGACATCGGATAAATTTTACAAAAGCTTACAGATATGAAATCAAACGCTTTGGTATCATCTTTCTTTGAACTGTTCATTGTTGAAGTAGGAGGCTGAGTTGCGATAACCGGATTAAAAATGTCCGGAAAAGCCGAAGAACTACTTGCTGGACCAAGATTCTGCGATTGCAAGTTATTCATGGTGGATAAAAAACTGCTGCTGGGCTAAAAGGTTGCTCATTGCAGCGTAATTGATCTGTTGGGAACCAAATAGCATAGGATTCAACATCATAGCATTGTATGCACTAGGATCTATAGGGAACATAGGATTTGGATTCATCCCATTCCCATGTCCCTGAAACTGAAGCATGTTCGTCAAAACATCGTTCATCTGTGGGTTCGAATTAGCTGTAGAATCTGAAAATGCTGTTTCTAGTGAGTCCTTTTGAGCAGGACCGTTTTGTGGTGATGACTCGTTCTCGTTTACAGATAAACCAGACATCAAATCGTTGACGTTATCTTTGGAACTAAGTAGATCAAATAGTTCTGGTTGACTTTCGCTTGTTTTGTCAACAGTAGCTAACCCTGAAAAGATATCGGCTGGCTCATGTTGTTCTATATTGTTTTGGTCATGAAATGACACGTCAGTAAACGGGTCATCATTGTTCACGGGTTGAATGTTGTGCATGTCAGTACCGGAATCACCAAAGAAGTCATCCATGAGAGAGGTTGTTGACGCTGACAACGATGCATTGTTCTCATTTTCATTCCCGTTTGGATCGTTGGTGTCTATTAGATCAGGCATCTGAATTTTGGGCTTCTCGGTTTCCACATTTTTGTCTTGCTGACGCATCCTGCTACCAGTTTGCTCTCCGGTGAGAAGGCTCAACACCTGGTGGTCGTAGTGGAAGAAGAAACCAAACACTTGTTAGAATTAGATAAATTAGTTATAAACTTTACTGAGAGTCTGCAATACCTTATTTGCCTTTTCCCTTGCAGAAGCTTGGGGAGATTGAGAGCATTTTATCACGACGTCTATATTTTCAGCGAAGTATGAAGCCACTACATGAAAATGTTCTTCATCTTTCTTCCTCAAGATGGCCTCAAGCACACATAATCCTCTTACACAGACCTGCCATAGTTATAAAAAAGTAAGATTTAGGAAAATGGAAAAAAAAATCTTTAATTTGATAAGAATAAATAATTCTCTTTTTTTGAGGATTAAAAAGAACCGAGAAAAAAGAAGGGAACGAGGGAAACATGTTCCGGTACTTATTCAGAATGATACAATAAAATATAAAGAATTAAAGCTAACTTATAAATTAACGGTCAAGTAGAAGTAAAATTTGAGGTAATAAATCAACCTAGAGTCCAAAAAGTGAGAATATGAGTCGGTTGGGTAACAGGTCATAACAGGTTGGATTGAGTCAACTGGATTTTTTTTGCCAAAAAGTTCTAATTTATTTACAAAATATATGTGTGCGCATATAATGTATATATGTAGCCCTTGGGGGCAAAAGTAAAGTTGCACTAGTTTTAACGTTATTTTACTAATTTCGTGAAAATAACGTTAAAAACGACGGGCGGTTAATCATGTATCATGTGGTGGTGTGGATAGTCAAAAGACAAAGGGGTACATGCACCGATCGGGTTTGTCCCGATTGCTAAATGTTTTGTGCCTTATGTCCAAGGCTTGATACCAAACCACATCGAGCCGGGGGTCTCACTGGAAGCAGCCTCTCTAGTCTTAGGGGTAGAGGTAAGGCTGTCTACATCTTACCCTCCTCAGACCCTACCTTAGCTTTGCTATAGGTGGGATTAACTGAGTATGATGATGATAGTATGCCAAACATGATTACAAAAATCATATTATCTAATGTTTTGAGTAACTAATTATAGGAGGTTCCGGGCAACTATCAACCTGTACGACCCATTTCCTTTTAACTAAATTTTTTTTATCACCCAAATCAATTAGTCAAAAGTAAAAGGGTTGAAATTTCCGCTTCTACATGTTACGATATGTTACACTAACCTATAAAATTAAGAGACTTTAACAACATGCATACGCATACCTGCCACATATGTGATTGAAGCTTTGCTTCAAGTGCTTGACTTAAAGCTAATGCATCTAATTTGGACGCCTCAGTCAAAAACACCTGAAGAGCATCTCGAGTGGGTTGTAACCGGATTCCACCAGATGTTACAATGGTCTCAAGCAACCTCTCTTCGCGGCTCTTTACACCTGAATAACGCGAACCCGACTCGCCACTTGAAATATCTGTCTGACTTGTTTTAACCTCTTGACCCCACGGTCCCGACACTTCTGTAGACAACCGGGCAGAAGGCAGGCTACCACTGTAACTACTTTCATTAGCCAATGATCTTCTCAGATTCGGGCTCTTGTAAGTCTCCATGTTATTATTCTTGTTTGCGGTTTGATTTTGTGTTAAGTTATTCAATCCCTGTTTAATTGTTGCGCTTCCAATGCCAACCACCTCGTTAAGAAATGACTTCTTATCATTCGACGGAGGGTCAAAGTTGGTATTTCCAAACCCTTGTATTCTTTGGGCGAGACCTTCGTTAGGTGGTGGTTTACTGGTGTCTTCTCCAGAAAATAAAGCTGATAAAGCTTCTTGGGCAGTTTCCCTAACAGCTTTGTTAAGGGCGTCACCTTTTAACGGGTCGGGATGACCCTTATGATGAATTAGCTGACGGATTGCCACAGAGTTTCTTTGCATTTCTCTCTTGAAATCTGCACCAGACTTTCCTACTGCATACTTGATCACTCTCAATGCCTACAAACAAAAATCGCACCAAACACTTAATTCATATATAAAATAGTGTGTACCGATAGAAATCATAGTGTAAACTATGATGTGCTTCTGAATTTTAACTGATCAAGCTTTAGTTACGATTCCAAAATTCAAATTCCATGATATTAAACACCACCTCAACTATGATTTATCTACTAATGATAGGTCAAATGAGGCTGTTGGTTCTATAAGACATAAGGCGCTCCGATGCCCAAGGCACGCACATCACATATGGAGGCGTTAAATGATTATAGATAACATTTTAACTTGTAACTTTTAAACACAAAAATATAAGATACTCTATTCATCTCTAGTTAGATGTGTTCAATCGATGGTCTATTTTGTTCAAATTACATGTTTAGATTTGCTATATAAGATTCAAAAACTCAGACCCATTGCAAGCAAGAAGCAACGGTTTAATTTGATCAAATACTAGTCAACTGCATAGGGCGTCGCATCATGCATTAGACCTCATTATCCGACGAGAACTCAATCCAAAAGACTAGTCTGATAGGTGAGAGGCCATCTGGACTATAAACCTCAAATTTGTTGCTCATACAACGGATGTGCGACCAGTCCCATACCATAACATTAACTAAAATCACACTAAAGACAATTCTTGATCCACTTAAGAATCATAATCATATAACCATTTGATCAAATCTAGACACATTTAGGTCATTTCACATTTATCTCAGTAACCCGCTTATCTAAATTCGATAGTTTCGACCCTAAACAATCAACATGATCATAAACATTAACCACCACATCCAATCACCTACCCAAACAATCTGACCCAATTCCCAACACAATACACCCAAAAATTCTAGTAACACAAACAAATGTAAATCAATAATTATACCTTTTGTTTAACAATGGGGGACTTATGTTCCAGACGTTTAAAAATAAATCCAGAAACTTCCTTAACAATGGAGGCATGAGAAGACCGAAGAAGCTGACAGATTTCATCCATTTTATAAACAGGGGTGACTTTATCTTCATCAGAAGTGGCCTCATCGATCATCTTCGACCTCCAGTATGATTCCACTGCTCTCCTGCTTTTATCCATCGATCCGTGTTCTATACCAATAAAGATACAAGACCCTTAATTTATTGCAGAAACCAAATGGGTATTGATGTTAATTGGGAAAGATTAGGGCTTTTTTTGTTGGGAGAGATTGGAATGAGAGGAAGATGATGATGAAGAACAGCTGGTCAGGCACTACAACACTGGTTGTCTGGAGTGCTAAGTGGAATAATTTTTTTTTAAAGAGATAATATATTGTATTTTACTTTCATGATTTGGGTCTAATTTGTTTTTTTCTTTTATATTTAGCTGTCATGTATATTTTAGTTTTATGTTAACTAGTCTGTAAGTGCGCCCGCGTTGCGGGGCGGTGGCCGTAAATCCGTGTCACCAGCGTTATAGGATGAAAGCGTAAAACCGTGTTAAGTAGCAACGAAACAACGACCAAAACCAGGAAAACCGTAAAGAAAAAACACAAACTATTAACACCAAGTGACGCATATAACGTTAAAATATAGAGGGAAAATGAGTCGTAAAACCATGTTAATTACTAAGCGAACCAAGAACAAACCCGTGCAAAATCGCAAAACAAACCGCGTTAAATGAGAAAGCACTAAATTACAAGGGGTGTAAATGGAAAAAAAACTCACTAAAAGACGAAATAGACTACGAGACAAAGGAGTTAAGAAAAGAGTATTGTTTCAAACTTTCGTGATCAAAATACAAAATCACAAACATAATCAAAACTTTTTGTAGCCAAAGTGCAAAATTAGAAACATGACTATTGTTCGTCATGCGTCTAAATGTCTAATTAACATATATAATAATTTTGTCGGAATAAAATAAAAAGGACAAAAAGCTAAAAGCTAAACGATTTTAAACATTTAAAGATGAGACAGGCAGTGTTGAGAGTGAAATCGAAGAAAATTGCGAATATTGGTTGTTTGGAGTGCTGATAATAATAATATTTATAAAAGGAGATAATCTATTGTGTTTTATTTTCATTATTTGGGAATAACTAGATTAGTTGTCATAGGCCGCGCATTACGTGCGACGCCAATTGTTTATAGGTAGTGCCGTAGGTACGTTATTGATGTGTTAACTATATGAAAATGTGCAATAACTCGATTTTATACTGTTGTATGAAAATATTTTATATTTGAGCCGACTCATTTCCGAACTTGATTTTATAAATGTCAATTTCAAAATGTAAGTGGTTGTTTGTGTATTTTTTTCATTTTTGTCTTGTTATGGTTTTTGTCCTCTTGTGGTTACGGACCATCTGTTTTAAGAGTATATATAATTTTACATCGAAACGTTTGGCAACTCAAATTTATACTGCCAAATCAAAACGTATTACATTTGATATAATTTGTTTCCAAACAAAATTTACGTTAGAATATCACATTTATAACTAAACCGAATCGTTAGAAACTTGAGGGGTTAATATGACATTTACAAAGTAAAAGGGTTACATTTGACATAATAGAAAAGTTGAGGGGGTCAATTAAACAGTTGCTAAAATGACCTATACTCTTTCTAAACAGTCTCTTTGATCTGCTAGGTTTTTGCCTCTATCGTCCCCCTTCATTTGCTTCACAATCTTCTTCTTTGTCTTGCTTCGTGACCTGGTAAGTATGCATATTAATTATGTTATTAAACCCACTTCCTATCATATGTTTTGTTTCTGTTTATTAGTCGATTTGTACTTCTTCAGTGCTTGGAGTTCTCTTATTTATTGATAATATCAATCTGTTTCTGTTTCATGTGTAATTCAATTGTTTTGATAAACTTAATAATCACCAAGAATCTTTAAATCAGTTGAATAAAACAAACACATTATTAAACCCTAGTTTTGTTATGTTTCCCCATAGTAGAAACACTGTTTACTGTTTGTTGATTTTATTCATTTTATTGTTTACTGGAAGAACGGGCAGGGGAACGGGTTCGGGTCAGAACGGGTCGCTTTAAAAATGATTATTTTGGTCTGGGTTTGAACGCGTTTGGCGAAAATGGATACGGGTCATAATGGGTTATTCATAACATGGTATAAATTGGGTGTAGGCTACGAACAAACGAACAAATAAATACACAATAATATGCGGAAATTGAAGTGGAAGTACCATTACAAATCAAACGCAAAATCTTTAGACAGTTCAATAAGTAAAAGGATTTCTAGTAGAAACCAGATGAGATTTCGGCAATAGTTTTTGAAAAATGGTATTGTTTCAATATTTCCTAAATTCACACTCTTCGATCGAAAATAAAAGCTTTGCGGAAACTATTTATACTATAGAAGTTTAGGAATATGTAGGAAGAAGGGAGAGGGGAGAGGGGGAATGGGGGATAATATATTTGGAGAAGATGATAATTGCAACAGACATCGATGCTGAATGCCGGTGAGACACAGAGATCACTGCTGGCGACCTGGATAAGATGAAGAAAGACTTTCAATGAGCTATGTGGACTCCCATTCTGACCCGTTCATCAATTTACCCCGGCTCACTCTGACCCGTGGATGTTTAACTATAGTCGCTTAAGTTTATTTCTAACCAGTTCATAAATTTCTCTAGATACCAAAACAATCCAGTATACGATAATAATTTCCCAAAATGATCCAAAACTAACTACATGGGTTCCTTTTGCCAGGTCTAATATTAACTATTTGATGTATAATCTACTGTGTTGTTTGAGTGTGATCTTTTTATGTTTTTTGCTATATTCATGTTATGTTATTGGTCATTCTATGGTGTTATTATGCTATATACGATTGAACGCATGAAAGGAGAAGTTGATTGCTAGATAGGAACATACAACTTGAGAAACTTATAAGCTTTGATTAATGAAAATAAGTCTTAGGGGCTGTTTGGTAAGCCCCTTAATGAGGCTCTGAACCATTCAGCGCTGAATGATTCAGCATTCAACACGTTTGTTTCAGCTTCTGAATGGAATGGTTAAGGCTGAACCATTAAGACTTGGGATGTAACAGAACCATCAAGCACTAAACTAGGCTGAACCTTAATGAGGCTCTCCTACCAATATGGGACAAGAAAACTAACCATTAAGAGGTCCAACTTAATCATATGTCTTAAATAACCTCACCTAAAGAGGATGGTGAGAACGGAATTGTGTGGCCCCAATTTAATATCATAACCTTCAAGGGGGTGGCGTAGTAGCAAGCTCTTTAGTTTGAATCCAACTTCTACTTGTTTTATACCTTTAACCCTCTTAGGCCACCTCCCGAGCGAAAACATCTATTGGTTAGCAATGTACTGGTGGGATCCGCTGTTCTCACGGTTACCAAAGCAAAAGGTCAATATCGTTATGTCCTTGTATTGATAAAAAATAATGAAATAATCTTCTCAAAAAGTTGGCAAAAAGGAAATATTACAATTTCTATTAATGTATTGGATGATTGTGATGGTATTTGATATCTCGGTTTTATCTGCAGAGGCAGAAACTACAATGGCACTGTTATCCAGAGCTCGTGCTGTTTCTTCAGCTCTATTTGGCAAGCGGGCTTTTAGCTCTTCTTCGAGTAAGTTTCTCTTACACGGGTCTCAACTGTTGGTTCATAGTAGGGGTAGAAAAGGGACGGTTGGATATCGTGTCTAAACAGATCCGCAAACACCTCTTCTTTATTGATATATTTGGATCTTATTATAAATAATCATTGTGTTGAATATGATTTTAAAGGTTATATTGTTACAAGAATTGTTAAGTTCTGACAGCTGGGAGTTTTTTTCTAACAACCGTTTGTTTTACAGCTACCTACAACCCAATGTTCTCTCTAGACATAAGTTCACAAGTTGGCAGCTGCATGCCCATATCCATGATGCGAATCGGAACCATAATTCATAACATTGAAATGAACCCGGGCCAAGGAGGGAAGCTAGTCCGTGCAGCTGGCACCTCCGCTAAGATCTTAAAGGAACCAAGCGCCTCTAAACTGTGTTTAATCAAGCTGCCTTCTGGTGTGGAGAAACTGATTGACACTCAATGCAGGGCAACCATTGGGGCGGTGTCAAACTCAGAACATAAAGACAGAAGGCTCAGGAAGGCTGGTCACAGCCGGTGGCTCGGGCGCAGGCCTACAGTTAGAGGAGTGGCTATGAACCCTGTGGACCATCCTCATGGTGGTGGTGAAGGTAAAAGTAAGAGTGGCGGGTGTAGGGGTCGGGGGTCGCTTACTCCGTGGGGAAAACCGACAAAGGGTGGCTACAAAACCGGTCCACTCAAGCGCAGGAAATAGGTCAGTAGTGAAGTTTGAATGGCTGGTGTGTTTTAGTATTTCAGAGGATGTTGATGTTGCAGATTGGTGCAAATGTTTTGAGATGCTTTTGATTTTGGTCATTTTATGGTCTTCCATTAATAATATTTTGGATTTTTTTTAACAATTTAGATAATTTGACAGGACCTTTTTTGGCTGAATGAATGAATTACATGTGAGCATTTTTGTAGTATAAGAGTTTATACATGTGAGTATTTTTATGCATTTGATTTTTATTACTGGTAACAAGATAAGTTGAGGGATTTATCATAATGTATGTTGTGACAAGTAGGGAAGAGCGAATTTACCGAATATACCGGTACTATACTGATACCGATGATAATCATACCGGTATTCATTTTTAGAAATTTTGGTTTCAGTATTTTTGCACTACTTGTAATGAACTGATACTGCATCGCTATATTCAGTACGGTATTCAGTTTAGATTTTTACTCATTTTCAGTAACGGCACCTTTGTGGTACGGTACTGTGCTATGCATGTGGTCTTCTAGGTCCTTTGATTTACATTTCACCGGTAAACTTCTAGAGGTAAGAAAGTTGGCTCATTTACTTACGGATTGAATTGGGCGAAGTTTTTCTCATACGTGAAAAATCCAAAAAATTTAGTTTTAATGGAAAAGTGGGTTGAATGTTGTCCAAGCAATTTTTATATTTTTCTTAAAAGCTGAAGGCTAAAGGGTGTGGTTCACTTGTGATTTATCATCATCATTCTCTACTACAGCCTCACGTCAACATCCTCCTTCACTATTACTCTTCCACTAAACATGGGTGTGGTTTACTAGTGGAAATCACCGTTACAGGTCCCACCCCAACAATTCTTTCTCTCCTCTTTCAACCGTGGCCTTCTTGGGATTTTTCATGATTCACCATCACTAAGGCTAGGGGTGGTGTTCCACTAGTGGCCATAAAGCCACCTAAGCTCCACATCAGCTCATGATGGTGATTCACTAACCCACACCACGTGTTCTAAAACCTTCTAATATATCTTAATTAAAAAAATATAATTGAATATTTCTAATATATCATAATTTAAAAAAAAAAATGGTTTTATATTTTCAGTCATACTCGACACTCTAATTATTTATTAGAGATGCAATAATTTTCTGCGAAAAATTATTTCTGAGTGTTTCAAGTAACTACATATCTAGACATATTTAAGAAACGTCTAGGTCTTTTCTTGGTGATTCAAAGATGATCTAGGTTGTGTTTGGACCATAATGTATATTCCACATATCTCAGACAACCCTTAATGCTTCTAAATTATTCCTTTTAGAATCCAAGAATAGCATCTTGATTGTAGGTGGTACGAGACATCCTCCCTCACCTAAATTCATGACGACTTTGCCGTGAGTTTTGAGTGAGACCCAGTACCTGTCCTTGTGAGTCGTGAGGCGTATAACATCTTCCCTAGGCGGCTAGTATCCCTCTCGGTTGCAGTGTGGACTTTATCACGCTTGATGACGTTCAAAGCTTTTCAGAATGTTGCCAAAACAACGTTTGCTTAGTATATTAGTATGACTAAGAAATTTAACTTGCCACTCAATGTTCCAAACTTGGCTCTGATACCACTTGTCATACAGTAATCTTCTCATTCTCATACTCGAGTATCTTGACCTTTCAATGCAACCGGACAATCGTATTGTGCTCGTTTACAATGTAATATATCCATGGTCACCTCACGTATCGTATCTTACATTTCAATGCACACAGACTTATCACTCCCATCAAATAAATCCTGTTAGCATAATTACCACTGAGAAATAAAGAACAGATAAGATGTCAACAAAATTGGGTAAAAATAATAAGTGTATACAAGTCATTATAAATTTCCCTTAATAACCAAACACTATATCTTACAATTTAAGATAAAAAATACTATTAGATGCCAGTGTCCCCAACCAACAACAAACACAGCCATCATCTTCAACTTCTTTTCAAAGAAAACATTAGACCATCAAAGAGCCCACAAGCCAGTACAAGACACCAAAAACTTGTTTGTCATCTCCTGGTTACACGATGCCGTTCTCTCTTTCTGAAACGCTCTAGCATAATCTGATCCGTCGCTGCTTGTCTTCCACCACCACCTCCACCACCGCCGCCGTCACCTCCCTCTACAGCAGCAGGATCACTGGCTCTAGATTCCCCATTGTTATTTGCAGCTTTGTTCTTGTAAAGCTCAGGATGGTCTGCGAATCATCCATTAATACCATTAGAGCATATAAACCGATATAATAAGTGTGGTATAGTTGGATGTATGAACATTTCAATAAGACATACCTCTCCTAAGTTTTTCTGCATAGTCTTTGCCACGTTGGAAATAGTCGGCACTATAACTTGAAGGTATGGTAGATTCGGTTTTGGTTCGGCCCATTAGCCTCTTCTCCTGCAGAAGCTTTTTGGCAGCCTCTGTTTCCTCTATATTTTTCAGCTTAAATCTGCAAAGTTTTAACCAATAACAAGTTAAAAGTGTTGTATAGGCGGTATATATGTGGCAAACCAATTCATAGCCAATAACATTAAAGTACATACTCAAACCAATCACATCAGATAAAAGAAACCCTAAAACACCCAAGATCTTTCCATTTATTACCAAGTTTTTTTAATATAACAAAATTCATTGTTTTAATATAAGGGAAGACAATGTGTGTGTATCTGTGTAGAGAGAGAGAGAGAGAGAGGCATACTCAATGGGAAGCTGGATTTCAGCGATTCCAGTGGTCCACTGAGTAGAGCTTTCCTCTGAGTTCCGTCGTTTGACCTAAGTTAACAAAACATGACATTGTAAAAATTAAGTATACCAAGTTCATGTACTATCGACCCCCATTGAAAGTTCACTTGACCACTTATGATTTTCTAAAACACTAACAATAGACAAATAGGTGAACTTTAAGTCTTTAACATCAAAGGTTATCTTATATTAAGCGCATTTTTAAACACCAAAACCGGACAGTGTAATTAACTGCAGAAACATGAACTTAATCCCTGCTTAACCAAATAAACACTAGGCATAAGTCAATTGCATATTGTTCTTATAGAGGTGACAATTTTCTTCAAATTGATATAATCCCAGAGTATGCTATTGCGGTCAAATCAGTAAAAGAGAAGGTCTAATATGAAATCAATATATCACCTTAAGATGCTCTGGAATTTTGTATAGTTCATCCTCTGCGTGTTTTAAATCGTTCTCGACTTGATCAGTCACATCAATATTCTTCCCTTTTTTCTTTGCCAACTCTTGTTCAATATATTTTAACCTGCACATTAGACAAAACAAAACCGTTATGTTTTGTGTTGTGTTGTATACACAATAACAGTAAAGTAGTTCTACAGATGGCAATCCTGACACGACACGACACAACACCAACACAAACACAAAGACAAGCGGGACTTAGGCTGTCATGTCTACCCGTTTATTAAACGGGTTGAATTCTGGCTGGCATGTTTAGCCCGTTTAATTTAAATGGGTTGTGCTCCGATTGACATGTTTAATCTGTCTATTTATACATGTTATGCCCACGCCCGGGAAAAACTAAAGCACAATAAAATAAACATATATTTTATAGGGTCAATCCACCAACCGTTGATGACCCATTTCAAGTTTGATTACAAGTTTACAACCCATAGTTGATACTTGATAGTTCTACCAAAAATGTCTTTTTAAGTTCTATTTTCTTATAAAGCTACCTAAGAGTTCAAATTATTTACCTCAATAAAATTTACAAAATAATCGAACATGTTGTAGTAGTCAACACAAGTAATATAATATAGAGAGAGAGAGAGAGGGGGGGGGGGGGGGGGGGGAGAGGGAGGGAGACTTCCAAAAAGTAATAATTTAGGTTTTCAAATTTGATAACCATAAAAGTTGCATCAGCTTTCTTAGATATTTAGAGCATCAAACTACTCTCATCTAACTTGCTATACATGGCTCCTACTTTCTTCTTTTCACTCAACACATATGCAGCTAAATGGTGCCTAACTTTGTTAATGATGACATGCAACTAGCTTTATTAGCATACATGTAACACAACATAGCTCAATCTTATGAAGTGGCAAAAATGTGACTCGATAGTAGCTTTATTAGCATACATGTAATACAAACTTGAAGGCGACATTCAAGATAGTACTTGCATAACTTCTTTTCTGAAGGCAGTAATTGTATAACTGATACATAGTAAGCAAGTCCAAAACATTCGATATTAGCAAAGCGCCAAAGTATGACAGAATGATACGACACTGAATTGGGCATACAGGGCAAATTTCACACTAGATATCTAGAGATTAACATTATTGATACTTTTTAATTAAATTCATTAAAAAGATGTATTACCAACAAAAAATGTCTAAACGTCTAAATGCACATAATAAGACAGCGAACAAAATACATACATATGCGGATCTTCATCCAAGACAGCAGTCTCCTGCGCAAACGTATCCTGCAAAACCAAAATCATCTTTTTCCCCATCCGCATCTCCCTTATCACCGCCTTTCGTAACCAACCCAACCGCAATCCCACCGCCACTAGCAGCAGCAGCCTGCCCTGGTTTAACCACCGCCGGGACTCCCGACTTCTTCTCCCTCAGTTTCTGTAAGAACTTAATCTCTTCTAAAGCCAATCTGCACACACCAATCATCATTAAACACCCATGACCCATCTCTTCAAAATCATCTAAAAAACCCTCTTTTATATAAAATAATAGAAACCCAACTACAAAAGTCTGTTAATTTGAGCCTAATAAGTGAATGTTTTCTACAATTTTATATAGAATAATGGAAACCCTAAATTAATAAAACTAAAGATGGATAATATTATTAAAATAAGTATGAGAATATTGTAAGAATGTACCGCATGTCATTGGCATCTTCTGCAACATCTGTATGGTCTTCTTCTTCCTCTGCTATGCTTCTTTTACGAAAGTTTTTGTTTTTCTTCATCTTTACTGATTTTTTTGGCAAACCCTTTTCAAGATATTACTTGATTGAATCAACTAGGGTTTGATTATGTTCAGGAATGCTCTTCGTTTCAGATTTTAGAGAGCTTTTTGCTGCATCTATACAGGTTTAAGTTTATAACTTTATCTTATATGGGTTGATTACAAAATTATCGCAAGACAGGTTAAATATTTTTTTTGCACAGGAAAGGAACGACGGGCAAACCACCGTAACACCGGACGTTATGGTCATGGTTGACTACTCGACCGTCGCCAGCCCCTTAGCTCTCCTGGATGTACGGAAACCCGACCTCTACCCGCCTAAAGGTACGTCAATGGAATAATCGGTAAAACTTCGTCTCTTATCCAAGTCTTAAAACAGACCCATTCTTCTAAGGTTGTACACGAAGAATCTTTGTTCGTGTTTGGCTCATTTTTAAGAGAGCCAAAATTGAACGAGCATATTTTTTGCCTGAGCATTATTCGATTGAGCGTTGCGAAATTTGGATGGCCCTAAGAAGGATTTGGCCTGTGAAAAATCATTGGCCGATGAGCGACAGAGAACGTCTGCAAAGGGATAAGAGACATCTGGTATTCACGTGTTTATTGGATTGGGTATTCGGGTTATGTATTGAGCTAACTTAATACTATAAATGTATAATTTTCTATTTGTTTGTATGTGTGTGTGTATAGAGAGAGAGCAACGAGAGAGCATAGCTTTACTCATGTTTAGCTCATTTACAAACCGAACAGAGCGGATCAAATCGTTTTCAAACGAGTGTATTTTCACACAATATTTTTATTGGTTAACTTACACGCCATCTAATCCTACTCATAAATCTACACTTTTGTCCATCATGAGACTTGAACCCTCAACCTCATAAGAACTGACACATTTCCTTCACACCTTGATACGCTACGCTACATGCCTTTTTGGTGTCGAATGATTTGGTGATGTGTTTATTGAATATGTATTCGTATGCATATACGAGCTTTGTATAGTTTAGTGTAAATGAATGTTATAATATATTTTGGTCCATCATGAGAGCTTAAAAATTGTAACTATATTTGGGTGAGCCTTGGGGGGCATTCATGCATTATAGTTCAAGAAAATTAAATGATAGGTGAATGTTGCCTTGGCAAATAATAGTAAGAAGAAAGAAGCAAAGTGTTGTTGGGGAGCTATCATACGAGCTGACCTAGAGTTCAATGAGACCTTTT
Organism: Ambrosia x helenae; assembly: GCA_030844895.1. Lineage (NCBI taxonomy): Eukaryota > Viridiplantae > Streptophyta > Magnoliopsida > Asterales > Asteraceae > Ambrosia > Ambrosia x helenae. Next base: position 21,239,226 of record CM061225.1, on the reverse strand, counting down.
ATTTTCTTGTTCAATTTTAAGGTGGTAGATTGGTTAAGAAAATATAATTTTGAAGTGTTTAGACGCCGGTTAGAGCATCAAGTAGACGTTGTAAGCGTACTTGTTCACCTTTCTAGCCACCCTCGAGCATACATGTCCATCAACATGACACCCCTAGACAATGAACTCATTCACCAACTTGACTATCAACCGTATAAATCTTCAAAAAAAAAAAAAAAAAAAAAAGGTACGCCCATCATTACGTATTTAACATTAAGTACTTGGGAATGTTATATTGACACGCCAAATGGAATGAAGGGTCGAATCTGTTCTGATACCACACTGGTTGTCTTTGACGAAGTTGTGCAATACCCATCTCATGTATGATCAAGTTTCACTGATTGCGTCTTACCTTGAACTCATAAGGGGGTTTCCGACTCACATACAGTAGGTTGCTGAGAAGTGTGAGCGCTTCTCAAACACATATTCCCTTAATGGTTAGAACACTATCCTGGCGTTTCACACACAACTCTTTCCCCTGTATGATCATATTGAACTATAACTACTTACTCTGTGTGTTCACTTCTATCTCTATGGTGTATGTTGCTTGTAACACTAGAAGATGTTATCCATGTAAACGGCGCTTCAAGTTATCTAGCTTGGTGTTTGGCCACGAAACCTTCAGTCCTGAACACCTACTTATCGGAAACTGTGAATTCAATGTCATCAACATTACAAGTCACACCACAGCGCGCTCAACCTAGGCCAAGACATCATGTAGAAGGATGTAAGGAATATAAGAGAGGGGTTATTATCGTAAAGAGATGTTCAAGAAACTCTATTTCTCATTCACAGACTCCACATATTTGGCTGTTAAGGTAGGTACCCTTGACTCGTAAAACCACCCAAATGGGTCACTTCATAAAATTTGATTATTGTTGAAAAATATACATTTTTCTTGTCACGTATATAATATTATTAAAAAACACTATGAACAAATTTTTTCTCAAGTCACAACCAACTAACCCGGCCACCTTCAGAAAACCAACCTGTCGACCCATATTCTCGCTTGCCTTTGCACCGATGCTTTCTTGTCAACATTAATCTGGTACACATTCATCAGCCATAGACATCGGCACCTGCAAATGCAAATTTTATTATGTGGTGTGTATTTGATCGAGTATTTGGAATATTTATAATGGCCGTTTGGTTCTGGTAAGGTGTGTTACACACTTACACATATGTGATATGACCAAGCCTATGTTTATGATGGATTGATCTGGATTATCTTTTATCTTTCAATGGGGTCAAATGGATAACATAACTAAAATGACTTAAAAGAAAGCCAAATGGGTTAAAAAAAGTTCGAAAGTGTAAAATATTTGGACAAAAAGTAATTTCAAAGCCATCCAAAACAGCCCATTCTGCCATCTCTAAGTTCACAAATGTAGCATACACAGTTATTAACTTACCTTCCTCTTCTCATATAAGTCGAGGCGAAGGTAAAAGAAATCCTCAAAAACTACAATCACAAATAATATGAGCAGTCTCAATAAATCTATACAGTCTAAAGAGCAATTTTTTATTACCTTTAACTTACTTTATTCAGGAGTGTCATACTTCTTAATAACGCCATTCGCATCAAACAGAATAACATAACAGATGCATGTTACTTGTGTTTAAAGTAGTGGTTAGCTTAAACTTTTTCAACAACCCCTCTTGTTTTGCTTTGTTCATTTGATCTGCAGTCATGATAACTTCAATATGCATAGTGTGTCTGTCATTATGACCCATGTATTCCTGCAAATGCAATATTATCATTATGAACTTAAAACACATAATAAACTATTAAAAAAATCTATTATTTAATTGGTTTCAAGAATTAAAAATTTTAATCTACCTCAATAAAAGGCTTATTGTCCTTCCATGAAAGTAAAGCAGCCTCTAAAACCTCCATGTTGTTATAGTACCTCAAAGCACATGCATATTTGTTCATCTAAGTTTAAAATTTACACTTCGAAATTATGAGATCAAAACTGAACCAACAGATAATATGATAAACATAATCCAAATGACGTCAAATTCAGAGAATTCGTAACCAAATCAACATCATAAATCATGAAATTAACCTTATAACATTCAAACAAACGGTTTGGGTTTATCGCACATGAAATTATGTATGTGGGATTGAACAAAGTTTCAAACATTATCTGGACTTTCAACAGCAGCCTCACATCCTCAGCTGATTTCAATCTATTAATCATTAGGTGATAACCTACTCACTGCCTTCACATCAGTTGCTTGTGATTGTTCAATTCAAAGGTGATAGCATATTAAGGAACAGAAGCATGATGTGATTAAATAATTATAATATATATTTTTGTTATGACCTGTAGAGTGGGTTAGGCTGATCCATAAGCGGGTCAAACTCCAAGAGATTATAGATAAAGTAGAGAGACCAATTTGCTAACATATTTTCTTCTACTTTCCATTAAACTACAACTGGCTTTTAATAAAAGATGCAAACCTTAAACAATAGACATGGAAAGGTGCCAAACATGAAAACATGTGATTCTTAAGATAGTAAAAGATGAATGCTAAATAATTAACTACTAAGAACAAGTAATCGTGGGCAAATATTATTGATAAACATATGCAGGCAACATAAAATAGAAACAGACGTGGGAGACTTCACGGGTCGGGTCAACAGGTCACCTGATCATATCATTAGTGGTGATTAAACATAATGTAACATGAGAACAGATCAAAGTTAAGAACAGAGAGAGATTATAGTTACAATACCGAATATGAAGGTTCTAATAAAGTTGGCACTAGGCAGCATGCGTTCTTCCTGGTCGACAAATTTTTTTTATCAAACACGGAAGATGTGTATTAGTGTATACACACACAAACTCAATAAACACAGCCAGGATTTCACCATTTTTTTTATCTGACAGTCAAGTTCAAACCAAATACAGTTTTTTTTTTTCTTTCGTGTCAGTTACATATATAATAACATATATATAAGATTAATTGATAACATTTCATTGATATTAAAAACAACATTACATGATATTAAAAAAAAAAAAAAAAAAAACACTAAAGACCATATCTTTTTGCAGTTTTATTCTTTGTTGTCTTTGTCTTTGTTCCTCCTAGTGGGGTGTTGTGCTTCTTCCCGTGATACCTCCTCAAAACCATATCTTTTTGCAAATTTATTCTTCATCATTAAGGCCACTTCAAAGTATTTTCCTTAAGATGGTCGATGTTGGTAGCCATGATTTTAAAAGCTTCCCTCTTCAACCGAATTTTCTCCATATGTAGGTTGAACTCATCCAATAAGATATCCACTTCGTTGTCTTCGTCTTTGTTCCTCCCATTGGGGCGTTGTGCTTCTTCTTCCGGTGATAGCTCCTCAAAACTATATATGTTTGCAATTTTATTCTTCATCATTGAGGCCACTTCAAATTCTTCTCCCGTAAGATGGTCGATCCTGGTAGCCATGACTTTAAAAGCTTTCATCTTCAACCGATTTTTCTTCATTTGTATAACATCAAATTTTAACTTATCCAAAAAGACATCCACTTTGTTGTCTTCGTCTTTGTTCCTCCTGTTGGGGCGTTGTGGTTCTTCCGGTGATTCCTCCTCAACGCCCTCCTCAATGTTACAACGTGTACCTGAAGCACCGGTACTAGTCTCGTTTGACTCAGATGTTTTAGTCCTCTTTGAAGGTTCAGCCTCGTTCAGCCTCTCAACCAAATCGTCGTTTTCTCCCTCCCCTTCTCCCTTATCTTCGCCTTTAGTAACCAGCCCACCGGCATTACAGCCGCCACTAGCAGCAGCAGCAGCCTGCCCTGTTTTAACTACTGCAGGGACTCTTGACTTCTTCTCCGTCGGTTTCTGAAGACATTTGATCTCTTGATTCTCTTCTAATGCAAATCTGTGCACATTAATGATACCTTTTTTGTTATCATTGTATTTTGAGTCAACTTATATATAGCCCATAAGGCTGGACGGTATGGGTTAGCGCCTCCATCCAGCTCGGATCCTTGGCGCCCCCCAACGCCACCCCTTGCTAGCCAAAAGGGGCGCCAAGGCATTGTGTCCTTACTGCATTGTTGCCCCCACAGCCTACGCGACTACGCTGATGTGGCGCTAGTACTAAGGCTTTATTCCACACCACCTAGCCTAAGTAAATATTTTCTAACCTAAAATTTTATATACAAAGCCCTAAATTACTAAAACCTGGAGATGGGTAACATCATTAAAAAATTATACAAAATAAGTATGAGAAGATGGTAAGAATGTACGTACCTCATGTCATTGCTGTCTTCTGTAACTTCGGTATGGTCTTCTTCTTCCTCTGCTATGTTTCTTTTACGAAAGTTTTTGTTTTTCTTCATCTTTTACTGTTTTTTGTCAAACCCTTTTCAAGATTTTGGTAAATACGATCTTCAAGATTTTTTGTAGCATCTATCCAGGTTAAAGTTTACAAGAGCATTTCTTGTTCATTCATTTTTTGTCAAACCCTTTTCCCTTATCGTAAAACGTGTAAGAAACAATATGGAGGGTAATATTACGGGGTAGGATCGTAAAAAACCATGCGTCATTAAATTTCACGAAAATTCTACCAAGGGCAAATTAGTAATTGTGACTTAAAACTGCATTAAAAGAAGAATAATAAACAAGGGCGGGCAATTGAAGTACAATTACGTAAAAATCGTTACAAAATAAACAACACTAAAATTAGGGTTCTGAAAACTGAAACTAGAATAATGCAGACGAAGAAGATGAAGAAAGGTAATGTGATTATTACAATTATAAGACTATAAGGAGTGGGGGGGGGGCGGGAAAGAGGGGGATGAAGCGCCATGTGGCACTTGTGGGACCCTTGTGGGGGGGAAATAATTGTGGGGAGTGGAAGGGGGGGGGGAAGGAAATAATATTATATTGTGTTAAAGTTAAAAAAAAAAAAAAAAAAAAAAAACTGACCAATCTGCTGCTGGCACGTGTCCAAGCCATAAGCCCCACGCCGGTGAGCTTCCCCCGCCCCCCCTCTCCCGCCCCCCTTCCAAGCCCCTCTGCGGCGGTGTTCCCCCCCTTCCCGCCCCTCTCCCGCCCCCCACTCCGTTCAGTCTAATACATATTAACCTATAATTATGAATTATCGTAGTTTTGAAATTAACGAAATAATCCTATTTGCTTATAATGAGCAGTTGAAAGAGGATCAATTGAAAGACGATCCAAATAAGTGCATGACAAAATGACGATGAAAGTTAGTGAAGGTGCGTTGTATATCTATATTTTAAACTGTGCTTATAGATCTGCATGGTTAACTTACTTTTCATCTGTTATAATAATTGCAAAGTGCCATGGGGTAAATTTAGTATTTGCGTATAACTGCCATGTTTTTACGTTTAAACTTTTTTGTTCTTGCGTTTAAAAAGTAATGTATTTGCATTTAATGATAAATTTTGAAATTATTGTGTTGAACATCCAGATGATGACTTCCAAGACCCATTGACTAGTTTACAGAATAACAATCGTCTAACACGGATTGAAAAAAAATAAATCTGAATCGGACACCGATTTTGAAACACCAACCAATAAGTTAAAGAATGATATAGCAGTAAAGTCAAAAGAGTTTGTGCAATATAGTCACAAGAGACTTAAGATGAAATGTTCTCCAGTTGATTTTATGGCAACTGTACAATACTTAACGGATGCACAGAAGACTGATGTTATAAGAATGGGATTTGGAAGCATACTATCGATGGAATACGAGTCAACTGCTATAGCATTGGGATATTGGTTGTTAATAAACTATGATGATGAATAAGCATACTAAATATGGGCGATCATAGTATCAAAATAACATCATCAACAGTACATGAGGTTTTTGGCATCCCTAATGGAAAAATACCTGTTCTCGAGAAAAATAAGCCAAGGAAGGGTTATGATACTACTATCGATGAATTTAAAAACCAGTTTGATCATTCAAGAATAAGTGTTGGAAGAGTACTCACACTAATTGGAGATAATGTATGTGACAACCTGCACCCTTCCCTTTTTATAAATGTGCATAATTGGTCCCTCAACTATTTCAAATTTTTCATTTTTAACCCTCCTATTTTAATAGGACCAAAAGTCACAATTTAATAAAACTTATAATTTTTATAAGTAAAAGTATTGCACGTTTTATACTCACATCTACACCCGAGCACGTATGTTTCAGACCTTGATACTCAAAACCCTTAATTTTCGGTCCTAAAACAACTTAGAAACCGAAGGAAACAAGTCCGGAACTTAAAATTGATTAAATTAGAAAATTTGATTTTTTTTAGTTCTCGCGGTCCACGAAGACAGTCAAACAGTCAAAGTCCTACTCAAAGTCCGAGTCAAAGTCCTAGTTAAAGTCCCGGTCAAAGTCCTAGTCAAAGTCTTAGTCAAACAGTCAAAGTCCTAGTCAAATAGTCAATTCATTATGAAACCTTACTTTATGGTGTTGACCAATTTTAATGGCTAATTGAATCCAAAACTAGTATAAAAAACCCACTTATGACCCATTACACTGGGCACCTCTAAATCGATTGTTTCAATCTGATTAAACTTTCTCTCATACCTTTCTTCTATAGTCTATTACTTCTACAATTGAAGCTATGATTATAAGCTCTTGTAATTGGCGAATTGGAAGCTTGATATTCTTTCTTTTTCGGTTTTTATTTCTTCAAATTGGACTAGCTACGTTGTTGAGTCTTTGGGATTCGCCTCACATACATTCACAACGCTTAGAGGATAATTCAGCTTAGCGAATGTGAGTATACCTTTCCCCTTTTTCAGGTTTTACACTTTTGGGTGACTCATGTACGCTTATTACTTCACACACTTAATCATGCTTTAATCTATATTCACAATCGCAATTCTTGTATGTGTTTTACTTGTTGATTCGCTGATAGTGTGTACTTATGACCTTAATCATTAACCCGGTGTGGGCCTAGCATAGCAATAAATAGTACTTGACTATTGTTATGTGTAAACTACTTGCTTTGTCGCATACTATATATAATCATACTATTGGGCGACTACTATACATATATACTAGATATCCCATTATTCTTGGATATCATTTCTACTCTAAAGGTTTGATTTTGGGTGACATTTGTACATAGCTTGAACACTAAATTGTAGACACTATAACACGTGAATTGCAAAACTCTTTTTCTACTATATGTATTCAAAACAGGGTACGCTCACCAATACATTTTGTATTGACGAAATTATTTTCGTACATGTTTCAGGTTATTTATGAGACGACTTTTTAGCTTTTGGAATTTTTACTTAGATGTTGAGTTCATTGTATTTCAGTTTTAGTTTTCACTTTAGAATTTTGTATCTTGTAATTTCTTTCAATGTAATAAACTGTTCAATACAATCTATTTCAAATTTACACTTTAGTACCATGAGCTATTGAGCAATCGTCACCTCGTGACACCTCGATGTTTCCGCCATCGGTTGGGGTGTTACAGATTGGTATCAGAGCCGTGGTTATAGGGAATTAGGTTATTAGTAAATGACCTAGACTATAACTAAGAACCTATACATGACCTTACTTGTGTTTATTTGTTTATTTGTTCCACTAACCTTTCTCTTTTGTCACCTCTCATTCTTCCCTCTATTTCTCTCTACTTCTTTCTTTATTTCTTCATCATGGGTTTTTGAGGAGTGACTTTACTTGGAGGACACGTCTACACTTTGGAGCATGCTGGATATTCTTGGCTTAATTGCCTACTTTTTTTTTGATAAATGTTTCATCCTTCAAAGTGTTGAACTCTAAGTGAGAGAACACGTGCAATCTGGAAGGGTGGATGCCTGTACACTGGGTTTTCTGGCATAGGCAAGCATAGCACATAAATCCGAAAGCGGACCTGTTATGCTTACCTGGGGATTCCTGGAGTGAGTGTCCACTTATAAGCTAAAGCACGTCTTCGTTAATCTCTATCTGAGTTTAATTCTTTGAACAGTCAAAGTTTTTGTCGGGTCTTATGACTAGATAAGAACACTCTAATGTTTTATTATTGATTTCTTGAAATCATAATAATTTGCTCTATGCTTAAAAAAAACAAAAAAAAAACTTTCATCTTTTAGTGATACATTATTTCACACAGCCTTAACTTTTTCCAATTACATGCTCAAAATCGTAACAAATAAATACCTATACTTCATAACCTCGTCACCATCTGTGTTTTCCTTGTCGTTATTCAAAAAAAAATGCCTCTCCCCTGCATTTTTCTAAAAAGTATCTTCAAATATAAAACTTCACACTATCTCAATCTATGGACATCAGATACACCAGTCGATATTCGCTTACAAACTAGTTGGAAACATTGTTGGTTTAATGTTGAAGTATTCTTTTCAACATCATGAGTTAAAGTATTCTTTTTAACTCGAAACATTGTTGGTTTCATGTTGAAGTATTCTCTTCAAAATCATGAGTTAAAGTATTCTTTTTAACTCGAAACATTGTTGGTATTTATGTTGAAGTATTCTTTTCAACATCATGAGTTAAAGTATTCTTTTTAACTCAAAATATTGTTGGTATTTATGTTGAAGTATTCTTTTCAACATCTTGAGTTAAAGTATTCTTTTTAACTCGAAACATTGTTGGTATTTATGTTGAAGTATTCTTTTCAACATCTTGAGTTAAAGTATTCTTTTTAACTCGAAACATTGTTGGTTTTATGTTGAAGTATTCTTTTCAACATCATGAGTTAAAGTATTCTTTTTAACTCGAAACATTGTTGGTACTTATGTTGAAGTATTCTTTTCAACATCTTGAGTTAAAGTATTCTTTTTAACTCGAAACATTGTTGGTTTTATGTTGAAGTATTCTTTTCAACATCTTGAGTTAAAGTATTCTTTTTAACTCGAAACATTGTTAGTTTTATGTTGAAGTATTCTTTTCAACATCATGAGTTAAAGTATTCTTTTTAACTCGAAACATTGTTGGTACTTATGTTGAAGTATTCTTTTCAACATCTTGAGTTAAAGTATTCTTTTTAACTCGAACCATTGTTGGTTTTATGTTGAAGTATTCTTTTCAACATCTTGAGTTAAAGTATTCTTTTTAACTCAAAACATTTTTGGTACTTATGTTGAAGTATTCTATTCAACATCATTGAAGGACATAACACCCTAACGTAAGGTTAATTGGTAATTGTGGCCTGGAATGTAATCATGAATTTACAAGTACATTAAGGTGGTGTGAATCTATTTAGGATAACCGGTTAGATGTTCAGTACACTTTCGAAATACCAAAGGTGTGGTGGGTTAGCTGCGGTACACCCTATATATAAACACTGATGGTGAGTCGAAAGTGAGACTGGGGATCGAACCAAGCGCTCGGGTAGATGATCAGTGCATTTTCGGAAAACTCAAGGTGTGGTGGGTTAGCTGCGGTACACCCTATATATAAACACTGAAGGTGCGACGAAAGTGAGACTGGGAATCGAACCAAGCATTAGTCCTAGTCAGTGTAGTAGTAGTTTCAATAAGTCCTTTCATAGTCTACAACATAATCGCCCCAAAAGTATTCCGAGCATCGTCATTATAAACTTAGTGGTTGTGTTACTATGAACGTTGATCACACCTGATAATCCTGAACAACATTCTACCTTCACCGTCATCTTAAAGCTGATACATAACATTTCTTTTGGAAAACAGTTTGTTCTGTTACCCTAAGCTCTTTTCATCCTTTAAACTTAACCACACCCACTGAAAACTCAAATTTTGTATACACTTACACTCTCTGTTACTTGGAATCTTGTTGCATGTCCTTAGCAAAGTTCGGTCAGAAACTTTTCTAAAGTAAGGGAGACTGTTATATCAGCGCTCTGTCCTCACTAGTTACATACTTTCCCAAACCTTGTAAACTCTCAACTTCCTAGTCTCGGGTCAAATGTCAAAGATTTTAAACCTTTCGCTTTGAATAACTACTTTAAACTTTGTCAGATTTATGACTGATGTATTCCTTAAAAGTTACTTACCTTTTTTTAAACTCTATTGTTTCATGGAAACTTTCACGTGAAAGTAATTTCGGGACGAAATTTTCTAAAGTAGGGGAGACTGTGACAACCTGCACCCTTCCCTTTTTATAAATGTGCATAATTGGTCCCTCAACTATTTCAAAATTTTCATTTTTAACCCTCCCATTTTAATAGGACCAAAAGTCACAATTTAATAAAACTTATAATTTTTATAAGTAAAAGTATTGCACGTTTTATACTCACATCTACACCCGAGCACGTATGTTTCAGACCTTGATACTCAAAACCCTTAATTTTCGGTCCTAAAACAACTTAGAAACCGAGGGAAACAAGTCCGGAACTTAAAATTGATTAAATTAGAAAATTTGATTTTTTTAAGTTCTCGCGGTCCACGAAGACAGTCAAACAGTCAAAGTCCTACTCAAAGTCCGAGTCAAAGTCCTAGTTAAAGTCCCGGTCAAAGTCCTAGTCAAAGTCTTAGTCAAACAGTCAAAGTCCTAGTCAAATAGTCAATTCATCATGAAACCTTACTTTATGGTGTTGACCAATTTTAATGGCTAATTGAATCCAAAACTAGTATAAAAACCCACTTATGACCCATTACACTGGGCACCTCTAAATCGATTGTTTCAATCTGATTAAACTTTCCCTCATGCCTTTCTTCTATAGTCTATTACTTCTACAATTGAAGCTATGATTATAAGCTCTTGTAATTGGCGAATTGGAAGCTTGATATTCTTTCTTTTTCGGTTTTTATTTCTTCAAATTGGACTAGCTACGTTGTTGAGTCTTTGGGATTCGCCTCACATACATTCACAACGCTTAGAGGATAATTCAGCTTAGCGAATGTGAGTATACCTTTCCCCTTTTTCAGGTTTTACACTTTTGGGTGACTCATGTACGCTTATTACTTCACACACTTAATCATGCTTTAATCTATTTTCACAATCGCAATTCTTGTATGTGTTTTACTTGTTGATTCGCTGATAGTGTGTACTTATGACCTTAATCATTAACCCGGTGTGGGCCTAGCATAGCAATAAATAGTACTTGACTATTGTTATGTGTAAACTACTTGCTTTGTCGCATACTATATATAATCATACTATTGGGCGACTACTATACATATATACTAGATATCCCATTATTCTTGGATATCATTTCTACTCTAAAGGTTTGATTTTGGGTGACATTTGTACATAGCTTGAACACTAAATTGTAGACACTATAACACGTGAATTGCAAAACTCTTTTTCTACCATATGTATTCAAAACAGGGTACGCTCACCAATACATTTTGTATTGACGAAATTATTTTCGTACATATTTCAGGTTATTTATGAGACGACTTTTTAGCTTTTGGAATTTTTACTTAGATGTTGAGTTCATTGTATTTCAGTTTTAGTTTTCACTTTAGAATTTTGTATCTTGTAATTTCTTTCAATGTAATAAACTGTTCAATACAATCTATTTCAAATTTACACTTTAGTACCATGAGCTATTGAGCAATCGTCACCTCGTGACACCTCGATGTTTCCGCCATCGGTTGGGGTGTTACAATGTAGATGGTGAAAGACTATTCAAATTAAACTTCCTGGTTGCATGAAATACAATATTCGGTGAAATCACAAAAACAACAACCGTGAATCAAAGATTTTTATTGGGTATTGGAGATGAGTGTGAAATTCCAATGATGAATTGGTGTGTGTGTATATGCTTGAATGTTTGAGGAGAACTAAAGCTGGATGGCTCGGTGATAAAGACAATTATAATGGACCAATTGCATTATTGAATGTGAGTACATATTTTAAAACTAACGCAAGTGTTATTTGTTTTAAACGCAAATTGTTGTAAAACAAACGCACGTGTTATTTGTTTTAAACGCAAATTGTTTTAAAACTAACGCAAGTGTTATTTGTTTTAGATGCAAATTGTTTTTAAACATCTTCATTGTATTTTGAAACTATTAGATATTGTACCTACATGAATACAATAAAAGACATCGGAGTCAACTCGGAATCAGAATACCAACAATCTCTTACATCACATCAACATCATTGGAGGAGATGCAATCATACCTACGTAACAATGTCCCGTTAAATCATCGTAGAATAATGGGCAGCGGTGATGAAAAAAATAAAATAAAATAAACAACAAGCAGTGTAACTATGAAGGAGTAGATGATGTTATTAGAGCTTTAATGTCAATGCATGCACATCTTCTAATGGATGATGATGATGCTAAATAAGTCTGTGAATTGCCAAATGTACGCAACTCATCGAGTATAATTAATTGTTATGACAAAGAGCAAGTTGCAATAGAATAATTGAATGATGATGATGCATATATTGAAGAATATTTTAACATTCTCGATGAGGAAATACAAAAGGCACAGGGTAAACATGTTGAAGTTGAAAGGAGAGAGATATAATGGAAGAAGTAAATGATGATGATGATGATGATGATGATGATGATGATGCATATATTGAAGAATGTTTTAACATTCTCGATGAGGAAATACAAAGGGCACAAGGTAAACGTGTTGAAGTCGAAAAGGAGAAAGATCTAATAGAAGAAGTAAATGATGGTGATGCGATTATTGAAGAATATTTTAACATACTAGCTCGATGAGGAAATACAAAAGGCACAGAGTAAAGACGTTGAAGTCGAACACAAAACGGTAGATAATGAGTTGAATAAAGAAATTGCAGTTGTGCATGTTGGGGAAGAGTACATGTTAACAGAAGTTCAGACTCTAAAAGGTAGTGAAACTGGGAAATTGGACGAAGATGATATCGTTGAACTAGAAAATTACAGTGATGAAGACTACATGTTACCCGAGGTGTGCACACCAATGAGTAAAAATAGTGCTTATTTTGAAGCAAACAATGGAACAAATGAGCTGTATTGGAACAATTTGTATAACATGTATTGGGGCGATGTCGATCAGCTAGAAAATTGGTATAACATGGATTTGGGGACACAAACACAAGAAATGCTTCAATACTACATAACTCAATATCCATGGACTGTTGTTGAATACGACAAAGAAGAGTATGAAAGAAGACAGAAAGCAAAAAAGGTACTATTTAGCACACAAGATAACTTGTATTTATAAACGCAATATGAATTATATAAACGCAAAAGTTATTTGTTACATACTAATTATGTTTTTTAAATATACGCAAGTTGTATTTGTAAAACGCAAATTATTGTTTATATAAAACGCAATTTAATTTTATTTAAACGCAAATGTTTTTTTTTTGTTTTTTTATTATTAATATTAATTAGTAAACTCAAAAAACAAAAAAAAAATAATGTTATTTTATAAAATACTATTAATTAGGTATGGATGGATGCAATGGATAACAAGATGAGAAAATACAAGGAAATTGAAGAAGAAATGGATGAGATGGTAGAACAAATAAAAACAAAGTACCTTTGGTGTGATGATTTAATGGAAATATGTGCAAAGTGGGATTCAGTTAGTAGTAAAAGAGTAAGTGGAAGAGAAAGAAAAAACGACGACGAGAATGAGAAGTACAACGATACAGAGGAGGATGTTGTTCGTTTAAACGAGGGCATAGAAAATGAAAAAGGTTTAAGAATTGAAGAGGTATATGAGGATGTGGTTACTACAAACAATATACCTGCAAATGCCAATGAAGCAACTGAAGAATCAATGAATGAAACTGATGAAATTAGTGACTCAGCAATATGTCAACTACAAACAATCGATAAGGGTCTTTATGCTATTAAAAGAAATTGTTTGGGGGATACATATACACAAATCAAGCAAACAAATAATGACATGCCTGGAAGACAAGAACACAATTCTCCTACAATGAGAACACCATTTGTTGACATAGTTGTCGTCATGACGGAAAGAGTTACAGACCATGAGTTCAAAATATATCAGTACATTATGGCTCAAATACCCGAGAAGTAGTAAGCAACTCTCCCTTATATAATTACTTCTGCAAATTTAAAACAAACAAAAAAACAAATGTTGACATTGTTTTTAAATTAATGCAGCAAGATAGTATTCCGTTCAGAGTTGGGAACAGACACTCCGAAACTGATGTTTGAAAATATGTATTCTGGTATATGGTTAAACACACATGTCATTGACGCGTGGACCGAAGTTCTGAACATCGAAGAAAAAAAAGGAAAAAGCACGGTTCATTGTTAAGCTTGTTTTGTCCAACAAACATGATGGTACGCTATATAAATTAAAATAAATTAAGTAAATCATTGGTGTGTCTTACCTTTGTTACATATAAAATTGCAGCCAGATGAATATTATACAAAGAAAAAGAGTTGGGAAAAAAGGCATGCAGTCTTCACAAGCAATATGTTAGATCTTATGAGGAAATTAAAAGTGCAAAGCCTACAAGCATTTGACATAATCATGGTGCTAATGATTATAGACATGCATTACTACGTGGTAGGATTCGATATCAGGACTGGCCTTGTAGAGCTACTGGACAACTCAAACGATAAAACAAATTTGGAAGAAAGATACAAAGGAGTGCCAGAAGTGCTGGTAACAAAACAGTAAAAAAAATTAAATTATAAAAACATCATATATTAATGTACGTATTCACTTTCTTATCTTGCACTTTGCTTGTAGCGCCATACGTTGTATCTTTGTTTGAAGACTATCTGCAATAGTAGCAACAACATCGAAGAAATCGCCATTGTACCAATAAAACAGAGAGAAATGAGCTGGCGGACAATAGAAAATGCAGTAGATTGCGGAGCGTTTTCAATGCGACACATGGAGACATACAATGCCCAACAAAATTGGACATGTGAGCTGGCGAACGAAGGGGGGTTTCAAAAGATGCAGTTAACTATGTTACGACTAAGATACGTAGCAAAGATTATACTGTCTGACTACAACTTAATACGAGACGAGGTAGTTGCTGACGCGAACAATTTTCAGAAAGTGCCAAACAAAGGAACAATGATGGCTAACTTGTACAAAAAGTTAAAGAAAATACAGGATGAGATATAGAAATTTTTATGTTTTTTTACACGCAATACCGTTAATAAATAATACACAAGTTAATTGTTTGAGAGAGTTGGAAAAATAAATCTACTATCTTTGTTTAATACTAAAACACAAATGGTTTTATATTTATATGCAAGTATATAAAATTAACTGTTGAAATAGTAAATCAAAGAGTATTTCTTTAATACTAAAACGCAGTTTCTTATATATTAAAACGCAAAATATAAATTCTGTGGTTAAAATTCTATTATATTTATACGCAAATATATCAAATTAACTGATGAAATAATAAATCAAGATTATTTCTTTAATACTAAAAACGCAATTGCTTTCATATTAAAACGCAAATTATAATTTCTATTGTTAGAATTCTAATCTAAAGTATTATTTACACATCATCTACACATTTAAAATTTTCTAGTTAGACACAAATGTTACATGTTTTATATATCATCAACAAAATTATTCTTGTTGCTCATGGTCCATCATCTCATCCTCATCGAACCCATCCGCATCATTAACTTGGACATCTTCATCAGGTTCATCAACAAGCTCTAGATTCTGACCCATTTGCTCCTTCACATGCTTACGTCTGTCATGGCCTATTTCACCACAAATCTTGCATGCCCTTGGTTTTTTTGCCACTACGACTTATAGCCTTCTCTTTCTCTGACATGATCCTCTTTTGTTTACCCCGACCTTTGTTCTTAATACCGTTAGGTAATCAGACAGTTGCCTCCAACAGTTTATTGTAGCCGAGCAAACTGGCGTATCTATCATATTTATTCTGGCCAGCTTTACTAGCCCTAGACTGGTCAACTTTATCCATCATCACTTTCATTTGATCCCTAACTTTTTTAAGTTCATCGACATCTGATATTAGATTGTTGGCAAGATACTCACCGGCAAAAATAATTTCCCGCGCAAGTTGTTTAGCCTACTTGATTTTGTCATCCCCTTAATCAGCAGCATCAAACGCGTGGTTAAGCTCATTAGGAACAACCTCCTGTGTCCACATTTTCAATATGTATCTATTTGGGAAAATTTTGACTCTATACAACTTGAACACAAAGAAAATGTGTCTGCATAACAATCCATATTATTCAAATCTTTTGCATGTGCATATGCCAATTGCCCCTTCAGGATCCTTCTCTACCTTCTTGAACAACACCTGTGTTTTTTGTTAAAACGCAAACAAAAAATGTTAAAACGCAAACATTAAAATTTTGACGCAAAACAAACAGAAAAATCTTTACCTGTAGCAAACCCTCTCCACGTGCCTTGGAATCATTAACAAAATTCTTAAAAAACCCTCCATCGTGTTTCTTTGTTTGGGCATTGATCAAATCATTGGCGGCATATATTTCGTCATGAATGTAAAAAAAAATGGTTCGTGTGAATATCTTGGCTGCTTGCGCCTCAAGTGGATTGTCGGTCCAAAGGTCAGGCTTAGTGTGCCTAGAGTCATGATCATTCTTACTATGGGTAAACCTTTGGGCCTCCATTGATGTTTCAAAATGATTTAAAAACTCAACAAGTGTTAGTTGAGAATTAGCAGCTTGACAGAAAAAGTGGTTCATCATGATAGAAAGCTGGAATCTACATCGATCTGATCTTAAACATATCAGTAAGTCAGTTATTCTCATCCAGCTTGTAATTAGTCATTATAACACCCCATTCAAAATCAAAATTTTCCGGATTAATCGAATCTGTCTAAACTATACTACATATGCGACGTTTGAATTCATCATCACTACATGATGCAGGTCCAACCTAACAAAAATACAAAAAATAAAAAATGTTTCAGCAAGCATAATCAATATGGGAACATAAAAATAATAAAAAATATAAAAAAATACGCAAGTATAAAGTAGTTTGAACGCAAATATTATAATGATGATAAAATTTAAATGCAAAAGTAAAATGAAATAAAACGCAAGTTTAAGACAAATCTAAAAAGGTACTTTGTCAGAAACTTTTTTCATTATATGCCACATGCAAAGTCTATGTCTACTAGAATGAAATACACACTGTATAGCATTTTTCATCGCCGGGTCCTGATCAGTAACAACTACCTTTGGATGTTTTCCAAATGATTTAACAATCATATCCAAAAGCCACTTGTATGATTCCGTAGTTTCCGAAGACAACAAACCAGCACCAAGGGTTACATTGCGGCAATGGTTGTCAATACCGGTAAATGGGACAAATACCATCTTGTATCTAGAAAAAACAATTAAAATTTCTATTAGAAAAAAAACATAACATGAAAACATATATAGTATAAAAAAATTGGGCCTACTTGTTGGTGTTAAATGTCACATCGAATGAAATAACATCTCCAAACTCCATATAGTTCTTCTTACATAAATCATCAGCCCAGAATAACGCAGTAAGAGCATTGTTAGCATTAGTTGAATACTCAAATGAATAGTTCGGGAGGTACTTTTTCTTATCATTCAACTTAGAAACAATCATATCAGCATCATATTCACCAATGAAACTGTGTCACACCCTCAAATTTCCACTTGCGGAGTTTTATCGCGAGGCGCATGACAAACCAGGATCCAAGTCAACGGTCACAATAAACAACTCTATATGAAATTACATAACTTTCAAAAGACATAGTTTTCATAAACTCGAAACCAGTAGCGGAAGCATTAAACATGTTACAAACCATAGACCCAAATGTACCAAGTGTTTATTACAAACATGAACTAAACCTAGACGCCAATGCAGACCCGTGCGCCTAGTTCCATTTGTTGCTACCTTAGCGACCTGAGAAAAACATGCCAAAAAGACGTCAACATATATTGCTGGTGAGTTCACAGGTTTTGTTCAATATGTTACCAAGTGTTACCGAAGCGTTACCATGTCCATACTATATCAATGTTACCAAGTACGCTAGCTAGGCGTATGTTTTATTACTACTACGATTGGAAAACCATTACTAGACACGTTTAGCAATGTTCAGCAATGTTCAGCCCGAATGTTCAGCATGTTACCAATGTTACCAGTTCGAGACAATATGCACCCGCCCGGCCCTCCAAGCCGACGAGTGGGGCAGGTCACGCCCAATAGATCTATCCACATTTCCCCCGTTGTGCATCCCCGCACATTCATGGTTTTCCCCGGGACTTTAAAAGATCGTATAGCAATGCAAAGTTAAAACCATAGTATGACATATGTTACCAAAATAGTTTAGCGCATGTTTTCTCCCCCAAAAGTTAAAGCAGTAAAAGTGGGGCCGTGAACTCACCTTAGATAGCGTTCTTCGGTTACAAGTAAAGATCTTAAGCCCTTGATAATCCCTCTACCGGAGATCTATCAAAATGTTCACATAAGTGTTCCGACTAATAACCATAAGGTTATCTAGTCCCCGATTGTCCAGATCGTAACCAAGTATGTTTTAAAGCGTGTTTAAATGTTTAACCGACACACTAGACCGACCCGACATCCCGTTGGTGACCCATTACCCTAACTAATCAAGTATACATAGATTACACACAAGGTTCAAGCATAAAACACTTAGTTTGTATAAAAAAAATCTCATTTCTGCATCAGAACGGTCGAACCAGTCAGATCAAGTCTCCTTCGCCCGTTTTAAGTCTCCTTCGCCCGTTTTATGTTTCGTTAGAACGTTTGATGCCTCCTTCGACCGTTTTACCACGTTCGCCCAAACATAACCCAGGTTCGACCCTGGATTCTCTCCTTCGCACCTTCGATCGGTCGAAGGAGTCCAGGTTCGCCCCTGTTGTGCAAATTTTCCTAAAAACGCTTCAAACACATTCAAAATGACTCGAAACATCATCAAACACAGCAGTCAAGCATGAATAACTTATCCCTACAAAACCCCATCGATTTCTCCCGATAATACGTCCATTTCAGCCCTTTCCCAAAATGGTAAGAATTATGAAAATGTCACAATCATGCATGGATTCTTTACCCAATTTGGAAACTTTTGAAATCAATCCATATTCAACTTAAAATGCTTAGTTTGTCGAGTGTTCGATTTCTCCTTATTAGTTCTATTGATCATAAATATCATTTATCAAGTCTAGATTCGTTAAAAACCCCAAAATACCCATAACATCACCACCTATCCAATCCTAACCCTAAACAACAATAACCTAGCATCAATAACAATCCTATATCATGTTTCTATCATAGATACAGCAGCAAATCATTGAACAACACACAACACCACATAATACACAATTCACATATGTTTATCATCATGAAGACCTATGTTTAAATGATAAGGTTTTCATTTAGAAAGATGTTTAAAAGGTTTTTAATCATGAAAACACCCTTAGAACAGATCCGGACAATTAGGGTTAGATGAAAATGGTGAAAAATGACAAAGTTTGGTATTTATACTAATCCTCCTTCGCCCCATATCAGTGGTCGAAGGTGGCCTCCTTCGACCCTTCCACAGGGTCGAATGAGCCCTGTCCTGGTCGAAGGGAATTCTTTCAATTCCACATCCCAGGTTCGCCCATTTGTAAAGGGTCGAACCAAACAAAATTTCTCCTTCGACCACTCAAAGTGGTCGAACCAGAACTCATGTTTACCTAGTTTTCCAGTTCGTCGTGTTTAACGCATTCTAACACATCTTAACACATGAGCATGCAACCTTAGTCTATGTTTAACATATTTAAGCATGGATAATCATTTACACATCATTTAAACACATCTATGTATATAATCCACCACACGACCCATAATCTATACATATACTTAATTAGTTCATGTAATGTCACCAACAACGGAACCCGGTACTAGTGTATTACCAAAACGACTCCCAATGATCCTCCAGATCATTGAAACCTGGACAATCCTAACTTGACCCGACTCAACTAACCAGTTAAGTCCGTTTATAAATGTTTCTCGCTAAGGTAGACTTAGATGTTACTAAAATGTTTAAGCCAAATTTGTCGGGTGTCACATCATCCCCACGTTGAAAGAATTTTCGTCCCGAAAATTGCGCAAAGCCCCAAAATGAAAGAAACGAAAGAATGAAACGAAAGGAAAATTACCGGTTGTCACATCATCCCCACGTTGAAAGGAATCTCGACCCGAGATTCATTCCGCTTCAGCAGTAACATGCCTTGATTCAAACGCGCGTTTCGGAAAAAGATGAGGATATTTAGCTTTCATCTGATCCTCCCGTTCCCATGTGAACTCCGGTCCACGATTCGAGTTCCAACGAACTTTGACGATGCGGATTTTACTCCGACGAAGGCTACGAATCTTGTAGTCAAGAATCTCGACAGGTTCCTCCACAATGCGAAGACGATCATCAACCTTGATCTCCTCCAGTGGTACAATGAGAGATTCATCAGCCAAACACTTCTTCAAGTTAGACACATGGAAGACGTTGTGCACACTACCGAGCTCCGCCGGTAAGTCAAGTCTGTATGCTACCGGTCCAATCCGATCCAGGATTGCGAATGGTCCGACATAACGAGGGTTAAGCTTGCCACGCTTTCAAAAGCGTATGACGCCCTTCCATGGTGAAACTTTCAGAAGTACCCTGTCCCCAACCTGGAACTCCAAAGGTTTTCGACGGCGATCGGCATAACTCTTCTGACGATCCCGTGCAGCAGCCAAACGGTGACGAATCTGTACGATTTTCTCCGAAGTTTCGTACACAAGTTCCGGACCAGTGAGCTGGCTCTCGCCCACCTCGGCCCAACAAAGTGGTGATCGACATTTCCATCCGTATAAAGCCTCGAACGGAGCTGCCTTGATACTAGAGTGATAGCTGTTGTTGTAGGAGAACTCCACTAACGGCAGGTGGATCTCCCAACTTTTGCCAAAATCGATAACACACGCCCGAAGCATGTCTTCCAAGGTTTGAATCGTCCGCTCACTCTGTCCATCAGTTTGCGGATGATAAGCTGTACTCATATCCAACTGAGTACCCAAAGCCTTGTACAGAGCCTTCCAGAAACGCGAAGCAAAACGAGAATCACGATCAGAGATAATAGAGACAGGCACCCCGTGCCGAGCAACCACCTCCTTAAGGTAAAGTCGAGCCAACCGCTCGAGTCCATCGGTTTCCTTAATAGGTATGAAACGTGCCGATTTCGTCAGCCGGTCAACAATCACCCAGATCATATCATAACCACTAGGTGACCTTGGCAGCTTGGTGACAAAATCCATCGTGATTCGCTCCCACTTCCATTCCAGAACCTCTGGTTGTTGCAGGAGACCAGGCGGCCTCTGATACTCCACCTTGACTTTAGCACAAGTCAAGCATTTGCTGACATAAGAAGCTATATCAGCTTTCATGTTTTGCCACCAATAAAGTATTGTTAAATCCTGATACATCTTATCGGAGCCAGGGTGAATAGAATACCGGGATTTGTGAGCTTCATCCAAAACGAGCTCGCACAATCCCCCGAACAATGGGACCCAAACACGTCTCGCAAAATAGTGTAAGTCATCGGTCCTGAGTTCAAGATGCTTGTCAGCACTGTGCATAGTCTCAGCCTTAAGGTTTTGCTCCTTCAAGGCTTCCAACTGTGCAGAACGGATTCGGTCAGGCAATGACGAATGAATGGTGAGCTGTAAGGCTCGAACACGGCGAGGATTCGCAGACTCCTTCCTACTCAAGGCGTCCGCCACAACGTTCGCCTTGCCAGGATGGTATTTGATAGCACAGTCATAATCGTTCAGGAGTTCAACCCAGCGACGCTGCCGCATGTTTAACACCTTCTGGTCGAAAATATACTGAAGACTCTTGTGATCGGTATATACTTCACACTTGGTACCGTACAAGTAATGTCTCCAGATTTTCAACGCAAAGACTACCACACCCAGTTCCAGGTCATGAGTAGTGTAGTTCTTCTCATGAACTTTGATTTGACGAGAAGCATAAGCAATAACCTTCCCGCGTTGCATCAACACACAACCGAGACCACGAATAGAAGCGTCACAGTACACAACGAAGTCATCCGTACCCTCAGGTAAAGATAAGATAGGTGCAGAACAAAGTTTAAGCTTCAACATCTGAAATGCTGATTCTTGTGGTTCATCCCAGTCGAACTTTCGGTCCTTCTGGGTAAGAGTAGTGAGGGGTTGAGCGATCTTCGAAAATCCCTCAATGAAACGACGATAGTAACCCGCAAGACCTAGGAATTGCCGCACCTCAGATGGCGTCTTTGGTGCTTCCCAGTCTTTAATAGCTTCGATCTTAGCCGGATCGACATGAATTCCCAGTTCATTCACCACATGTCCTAGGAATTGAACTTCACGTAACCAAAAATCACATTTTGAGAACTTAGCATACAACTGCTCCTGTCTCAAAAGTTCCAAGACCAACCGTAGATGTTCCTCATGATCTGCCTTGTTCTTGGAATAAATCAGAATATCGTCAATGAACACGATGACGAACTTATCAAGGTAAGGTTTGCAAACGCGGTTCATTAAGTCCATGAACACCGCCGGTGCGTTAGTGAGACCAAAAGGCATGACCAAGAACTCAAAATGGCCATAACGAGTGCGAAAAGCAGTCTTCTGAATGTCAGCTTCCCTGACGCGTAACTGGTGATAACCGGACCGCAAATCAATCTTCGAATAGTAGCTGGAGCCCTGGAGCTGGTCAAAGAGATCATCAATGCGAGGGAGAGGATAACGATTCTTGATGGTCATTTTGTTCAGCTCACGATAATCAATACACATGCGAAGACTTCCATCCTTCTTCTTCACAAACAAAATAGGGGCTCCCCACGGGAAGAACTCGGTCGGATGAAACCCTTTTCCAAGAGTTCCTGCAACTGGCTGGACAACTCTTGCATCTCGGGAGGTGCAAGACGATACGGAGCTCGGGCAATAGGAGCTGCGCCCGAAGTAAGATCAATACTAAACTCAACCTGACGATGGGGAGGAAGACCAGGTAAATCATCAGGAAACACATCGGGAAAATCACGAACCACCGGGATATCCTCGATCTTCTTCTCATCGTCAGTAGAAACGTTAACAAGTGCCAGGATGGCCGAACAGCCCTTCCGAAGGTACTTACGGGTTTTCATGCTAGAAATGATACTCAGCGGAGCACCGCTTTTCTCGCCATGAACCGAAAGAGTCTCTCCATCGGGGAGAGGGATCCGAATAATCTTATCGAAACAAATGATCTCCGCACGATACAACGATAACCAATCCATGCCGACAGTTCCAAGCGACATTCCCTAAGGGTGTGTGTCGCTTCGATTTTCTTACCATCAGCCAATTCTATTAAGTACTTAGCCTCTAAAGGTGTGGGTACTATATCTAGCAATCGACTAATGTCCATAGATAAGAAACTCTTATCGGCACTAGAATCAAACAAGACAGAAACATAGCGATCATTAAGAAGGAACGTACCGGTAACTGTGTCTGGATCCTGCCTAGCCTCTGCAGATACAATGACGAAAGCACGTGCAGCCCTGCCTCCGCCACCGTTGTTCCCATTACCGTTTCCGCCCCTCCCATTATCGCCCTGCTTCAGTTTAGGATATTTACGCCTGAAGTGTCTCGTATCACCACAGTTATAGCACCCCTGCTTCCCCGGAGTCCCCTGAGCAGCAGGAGTAGGGGTAGCAGCAGGAGTCTGAGTTGGGGTGAGTGCCACCCTGCAATCCTTAGCATGATGCCCCAACTGATGGCACTGATGACAACGAGCCCGATCACAATTCCCAGAATGATGAAAACCACACTTGTTACACTTGGGATGCTTCCCAACATACCCACTTGACTTCTGCCCAGAAGAAGACCCAGATGAATCAAACTTCTTTGCCGGCTGAGATGGCGCTGGCACAACACTCTTCCCCGCACTATCCCACTTCCTCTTATTCCCTTCAGTAACCTTCACAGCAGCACCCTTAGGAGGCAAAACACCTTCTGCCACCTTCAGGTTAGTCATCCGGTGAGTTGATCGGACAACTTCAGCAATAGTGGGAAGATTCCCAGCAGCCACTAATCCAGCAATCTCCGGCACTAGCCCGGACACATAGTGCTCAATCCTCCTATACTCGGGTGTGTGCAGATCAGGGCACAACACCGCCAGCTCGTTCCTCCTCACAGTGTACTCTTCGATCTCTGACCCAACCATCTTGTAGCTCCAGACCTCATGTTCCAACTTCTGTACCTCCTCCCTCGGACAGTACTCACCTCTCAACAGTTGCACAAACTCCGCCCAAGGCATAGCAACAGCCTCCCCCAATCCCATGTTCTGAGTAGTAGCATTCCACCACGATAGTGCAGGCCCCTCAAATGTCGCAGTAGCATACTTCACCTGGTCCCCAGCAGGACAGTTGCACTTGACGAACACAGACTCAACCTTCTCTAGCCATCGGAGCAGTCCCACCGCTCCCTCAGTTCCAGCGAAGGTATGGGGCTGACAGTCCCAAAACTTCTTATAAGAGCATTGAGATGGAGGTGGATTGGCACCCATACCTGAAACATGGTATACGAGTAAAACACAAACGAAAGGACATGAAACCCAAGAATGAGGCAAGGTCGACATAAATCAACTCACCACCCATGGCATTAATCCCAGCCTGGAAATTAGCCATAGCCATGTTTACTTGCTGCTGTAGCAAGTTGTTCAGTTCCGCTTGGGTCATGTTGATGTTACCACGACCACCGCCTCCAGCACGGCCACCGCCGCCACCACGACGTCCACCACCGCGAGCACCAGACATGATCTAACAAATCAAGAAATCGAGGAATTCAGATTCACTTCTAGTGTCAACCACTAGAAATTTACAAGAGTTAACCTAGGGACAAATCCAGGACTATACATCCAAACTCGAAGTCCATCAGGATTTTCATGCATTCCAGTTTATTATTTCGTGTGCACCCGAAATGATAATCTGCTCTACATGGTCCTCCAGGTGTACCCCTAATCCAGACTCCGGTCACCGAATATCGTCGCCTAGTAACGTGTTACGATAGGTGCAAGTGTAAGAAGGCATGTATGTGCTAGAACCAACAAATCAACCCCTCCTTCTTCAATCCAGAAGAAGAAGACAAGAGTAGGTAAGAACCCAAATAAAAGCGGATGATGTAACGGAGAAGCATGATGATGATGTAAGGACACCCCGACAACGTTAGTACGTATCCCACTAATAGACTCAAAGTATGTGACCGTCTCGTGTGTGCGACTCGGCCATAGACCAGACTCTACATGCAGTCCTAATTCACTATAACCATTGGCTCTGATACCAATCTGTCACACCCTCAAATTTCCACTTGCAGAGTTTTACCGCGAGGCGCATGACAAACCAGGATCCAAGTCAACGGTCACAATAAACAACTCTATATGAAATTACATAACTTTCAAAAGACATATTTTTCATAAACTCGAAACCAGTAGCGGAAGCATTAAACATGTTACAAACCATAGACCCAAATGTACCAAGTGTTTATTACAAACATGAACTAAACCTAGACGCCAATGCAGACCCGTGCGCCTAGTTCCATTTGTTGCTACCTTAGCGACCTGAGAAAAACATGCCAAAAAGACGTCAACATATATTGCTGGTGAGTTCACAGGTTTTGTTCAATATGTTACCAAGTGTTACCGAAGCGTTACCATGTCCATACTATATCAATGTTACCAAGTACGCTAGCTAGGCGTATGTTTTATTACTACTACGATTGGAAAACCATTACTAGACACGTTTAGCAATGTTCAGCAATGTTCATCCCGAATGTTCAGCATGTTACCAATGTTACCAGTTCGAGACAATATGCACCCGCCCGGCCCTCCAAGCCGACGAGTGGGGCAGGTCACGCCCAATAGATCTATCCACATTTCCCCCGTTGTGCATCCCCGCACATTCATGGTTTTCCCCGGGACTTTAAAAGATCGTATAGCAATGCAAAGTTAAAACCATAGTATGACATATGTTACCAAAATCGTTTAGCGCATGTTTTCTCCCCCAAAAGTTAAAGCAGTAAAAGTGGGGCCGTGAACTCACCTTAGATAGCGTTCTTCGGTTACAAGTAAATATGTTAAGCCCTTGATAATCCCTCTACCGGAGATCTATCAAAATGTTCACATAAGTGTTCCGACTAATAACCATAAGGTTATCTAGTCCCCGATTTTCCAGATCGTAACCAAGTATGTTTTAAAGCGTGTTTAAATGTTTAACCGACACACTAGACCGACCCGACATCCCGTTGGTGACCCATTACCCTAACTAATCAAGTATACATAGATTACACACAAGGTTCAAGCATAAAACACTTAGTTTGTATCAAAAATCTCATTTCTGCATCAGAACGGTCAAACCAGTCAGATCAAGTCTCCTTCGCCCGTTTTAAGTCTCCTTCGCCCGTTTTATGTTTCGTTCGACCGTTTGATGCCTCCTTCGACCGTTTTACCACGTTCGCCCAAACATAACCCAGGTTCGACCCTGGATTCTCTCCTTCGCACCTTCGATCGGTCGAAGGAGTCCAGGTTCGCCCCTGTTGTGCAAATTTTCCTAAAAACGCTTCAAACACATTCAAAACGACTCGAAACATCATCAAACACAGCAGTCAAGCATGAATAACTTATCCCTACAAAACCCCATCGATTTCTCCCGATAATACGTCCATTTCAGCCCTTTCCCAAAATGGTAAGAATTATGAAAAATGTCACAATCATGCATGGATTCTTTACCCAATTTGGAAACTTTGAAATCAATCCATATTCAACTTAAAATGCTCAGTTTGTCGAGTGTTCGATTTCTCCTTATTAGTTCTATTGATCATAAATATCATTTATCAAGTCAAGATTCGTTAAAACCCCCCAAAATACCCATAACATCACCACTATCCAATCCTAACCCTAAACAACAATAACCTAGCATCAATAACAATCCTATATCATGTTTCTATCATAGATACAGCAGCAAATCATTGAACAACACACAACACCACATAATACACAATTCACATATGTTTATTATCATGAAGACCTATGTTTAATTGATAAGGTTTTGATTTAGAAAGATGTTTAAAAGGTTTTTAATCATGAAAACACCCTTAGAACAGATCGGACAATTAGGGTTAGATGAAAACGAATTAAAATGCTTTGACTGGACCAAAGTTCAATGAAGATAGCTCACAAATCATTTCTTCTTGGACATATGTAAAGTGCCTATTAGCTTCCAACAAATGCATATCAGACTGTGACACAAACGGATGATTGTGGCCTTCAACAAACTTATAAATCTTATACGTCTTTCCATCCTTGGAACCGCAACAAATATGT
This sequence comes from Ambrosia x helenae, assembly GCA_030844895.1. Classification (NCBI taxonomy): domain Eukaryota; kingdom Viridiplantae; phylum Streptophyta; class Magnoliopsida; order Asterales; family Asteraceae; genus Ambrosia; species Ambrosia x helenae. The sequence goes on along the minus strand of CM061225.1, from coordinate 21,211,937 downwards.
GCTTTGCATCCTGTACGAATAGACAGTCTTTTCCTCGGCTTTTTGATCTTTTCGTCTTCTTGGAACTTTCATCAAGAACAATTAAATCATCACTACTACCTCTCTTAAATCCCTCTTTGTAACATGTAAAATACTTGATAGTGATAATATTCCTAACAACATTTTGAGTACTTTTCCTGACATAGAAATCTGACTTCTTTGCATACTCTTTATAAAACCCGTATGCAAGTTCTAAACTGTCGAAACTCATTCCAACTTCTGGCTTGGGAATTCCTTCAACCCCTGGATTAAAAATTTGTCGTGCTTCTTCAACAACATCTTTTTTCGCACAAATCTACAAAATTTTAACATTAAAACACAAATTATAATCTACCAAAACATAAAAAAAAATCAAATCATCAGTTAAAAAAAATTAAACGCAAATAAGCAACTTGAACTATTAAACAAAACATTTAAACGCAATTACTAAAAAATTAAACGCAAGTAAACAAACGGTTAATATACATTAAAATGCAGGAAAACTTACAATTAAATCTGAACTAAATAAAAAAGCATTCACTCAATTATAAAAAACATATTAAATCTAGAAATTGTTATAATATACGATCACAAATTGACTGTATGAAAGAAATCTAATAAAAAAACCTTGGACTCTTCGGTGTTCTTCGATAAAGTTAAAATCATCGTTCGAATTCAGTTGGCCTTCATGATTTGGATGACCAGGAACAATATCTGAAAAAAAAACAGTGAATCATATTTCAAACAATAGAGCTATCGAATAAGTAAAATTAACACATTACCTTCAAAATCTCCATCTACATTGACGTTGATATCTGGAATTTCATTAAGATCTACAAAAACATAAAATATAATTCAGCATAATTCAGATCATTCAGAATCAATTGGAAGCTAATCAAGTATGGATCAATCACGCAAACATGATATATTAATATGCAATTATTATTTACCAAACATGATGTATGAATTTTCAGTTGTTAATGCAACACTATGAATTTTGATATAGCTATTGAAAATCGCCGTATGATTAAACGTAGAAGTAGGTTTATTATGATTTTGAATTTAAACGTGATCATGCAGTTATATTTGATAAAGGATTGCAACGTGATTCCAGGGAAAGTGAAAAGGACTATATTACCCTTTGCCTGGCGTACTTAATTGTCGGTTCCCAAAAAAAACCGTCTGACAGGTGGCAAGTTCTCGTTGGTTCTTACACTTTGTACGATTATGTATTTTGTACTCTAAACTTTCTCATTATATTAAACCATTACAGTTTCTCTTCCCTCCACTAATAACCAACTAGTAGTGTACCCGTCCGCTGGGATGGGTTTTCAAAATTTAGAACATTCAAACCATGTGTACATTAAAGATTCCGGTAACATCTTATCCAACTGTGAGGTAATTCTAATTGGACATTATAATCATTAGTATAAGCTAGATATATATCACGACGGTTCAATACAAGTCAACCCGGTTTGTATACAAGACACATTGTTTCAACACAAGACATGTCGGTTCATTACATGCCGGTTCACTACAGTGGACGCGTCGATTCGTAGATAATTGTGTCGGTTAACTTGTTATAGTATTAGTATATATATGTATTGTATATCACATTTGTTCAGTTATCAAGTTTTGTTATCAAACCAAAACAACCGAAACACTCCCCTTGTAATCTTACGATCAAATCAATAGTATTTTTATTCATTATCAGTTTTCATTGAAAATTTGTGTATATCTTTCATAAATCTTCCAACAAAACTGGTATCAGAGCCAATAAACGAAGATTTAATCAAGAACAATTGTTAATCCAGCGGTTACATACGAACAGAAAAACAGAGTAACAGATAGATCATCCAAAAGCATCCGAAGGAACGATACAATTGTAAAAGAATTTACATTCATTGCTTCGACAGAGAATCGTCATAAAAAACACAAGAGAAATTTGTCTGTAAATTTCCTAATTCCCTTACTCGAAGTTCGATTTCTTTTTACACAAAACATAGTTGTTTATACTACGTTCATTATCATTTTTGTGTGAAATCATAAGGCCACTAATTATCTAAGATTCACACAAATAGTTCTGTTAAGATCACGAAATCGAATCGGGAATAATAGTTAAAAGGGTCACTCTGTTTTTATCTTTGTTGTCTTGTTCTCTGTTTTGGCGTGAAAACCATCGAACCCAGAAAAATAATTAACAATTTGTAAAACTGCTTTGACTTTAAAAAGTCAAACAGTAGGATTAGAAATCGTTTTTTTAAGGAAAGAAACAGACCTTTTTGGGTCGAATACTTATTATAAGTATAAATATATAAATAGAATTTTGAAAGAAAAGGGGGAATATGACAACACAAGGAGGGGTACAAACCCGAATTCCAAAACTTTTGGGACAAAATTATTATCATTGGCACATTCAAATGAAAGTGCTTTTGGAGTCCCAAGACTTGTGGAATGTGGTAGAGGATGGTGTTAAAGAATTGCCCAACGATGCAAATGATGCCTTACGAAAAGAACATAAGGAACAAAATAAGAAAGACAAGAAGGCACTTCATTATTTATTCCAAGCATCATGGGAAATATTATACAAATCATATCATGGAGAGCGTCGTGTAAAAACAGTAAAACTACAAACCTTAGATGTGAATTTGATGCTCTGAGAATGCTAGAAACAGAAACAATAGAAGGATACTTTGATAGAGTTACTACAATAGTTTATCAATTAAGGATGAATGAAGAAGAATTGAGTGATACACGGGTAGTTGAAAAAATATTACGTAGCATGACCAAAAAATATGAGTCGGTAGTAGTAGCTGTGTTAGGACAAAGAGGATTGGTGAAACCACTTTTGGAAACCTTAGTCTAATTCACTTCTGCAAATTTTGGCTAAGTATAGAAGTACTGAAGAGAAGACAAGAAACTGCTGAAGAGAAGATATGACAAGTGCTGAAGAAGAAACTTCATCAGAAGTTCTGAAGTCCAAACCAGACAAGTTCACTTCAGAAGTACTGAAGACAAACTACTCATCAGTAGTTTGTCATTCATCAGCACTTTGCATCAGATATTTTCCACCGCCTTTTGTATCAGTAGTTTATTGTTTATTATTACTTTTAGCTGTAATTGTTTATTTCAATGTTGCAACTTGTGCAACTTGTTTCTGATATTTTTGTACTTGCTTTACCAGCAAGATACATGTATGTAAACGTCTATAAATAGGAGGCTTCAACCTTCTATTTTAGACATTGATTTTAAGAGAAAAATCCTTCAAACACTTTCACTGTTCTATTCCATTTCAGTATTTATTGTGAATCTGCCTAAGTATCTAATTCTCATTTACTGCTTAGATTCATAATAAATACTTGTCATTATTAGTTTCAATCATCAAGAGGGAGTAATAACTCCTCTTAAGTATAAAAAGTGTTGCTTTAACTTATACATTCCGCTGTGCTTACAATCTGATATACACGAGCTTGCTAAGCACTTAAGTGTCAAAGATAGCAAGTTCTTACTTAAACAAAGAGCATACTGATCCAACAATTGGTATCAGAGCATTGGTTTATCTGATCACATATCAATCTAACAAATTGAGAATCAGACACAAAGCTCTTATTGATACTCAATAAAAGATCAAAAGTTCACTTTTTATCAACATCCATCAATTAAAAGAGTCATCTGACAAATCAATACTCTTTAAAATGGATCCACATAATACTGGTTCTGCGACAAAACCTGCTATGCTAGTAAGAAATGAATATAACATCTGGCAAAGAAGGATGACGCATACATTATCACAGACCAACACAGGTTGCTGGAAATCTGTGATATATGGACCACATAAACCAGTAAATATCAATCTTGAAACTAAAGTTGAGGTCCCTAAAGACCCAAAAGAATATACAGATGATGATTTCCTAAAACTTGAGCTAGATGCAAAAGCATTCTCTATGTTGGCAATGGCTCTCCCAAATGAGATATACTCTGGCCTTTTACATTGTGAAAGTGCCAAAGAACTCTGGGATTGTCTTAAAGAACAGTTTGGAGGAACTGAAGAGGTGATTGCCAACACCAGAGAGATTTTAGCTCAACAATATGAGACATTTGCTCACATTAATGGGGAAACTTTAACTCAACAATTTGAAAGATTCTCCTCATTAATATCTGAGCTAAAGTTAAATGGTCAGACCTATACAACAATATCTATGATACATAGATTTTTAAGGTCTTTACCAGACAAATGGGAAACATACTCCATTGTTTTAAGATCCTCACCAGATTTTGGCTCCCTCACTCTTACAAAACTCCATGGGAGATTACTTACTTTTGAGAGAGAAATTGATCAAAAGAAGAAATTACAATCATCTGGTAAAACTGCTGATGACTACCTACCAGGTAGTACAGCACTTTTGGGACAAGACTCACCAACTTGTTCCTATGGATCTTATGACAACATTGACATAACAACTGGGATCTCATCAAAAGATCTTTCCCAGGTTATGACAATGATGACCAAAGTCAAACTGCTAATAATCTATGTTTTATCATGGATGATTTGAAAAACTTTAGCAGTGATGACTTAGAAGAAATGGACATTTTACACCAACTGGCCATGCTAAGCATTAAAACTAACAAGTTTTATAAAAGGTCAGGAAGGAAATTTCCAGGATTGACCAGTAATACAAAAAATTGGTTTTGACAAATCTAAACTGAGATGTCACAAGTGTCAGAAGTTGGGACACTTTGCTAGAGAGTGTAGAAACTCTAGCTTTAACCAATCACAATCTGGAAATAACTTTAACCCCAATTATAATAGGAATAATGGAACTCAAGGGAGTGCTCATTTTGTACAGGCACAAGCTCTTCAACAGCAATACATGCCACAAGTACAATATGTTCAAATGCCTGCTCAACAGATGCAGAGCCAACAATCAATCCCTCCCTTTCCAGCTGCTCAACAACCTCCACAGCCTCAACAACCCTCTCAACAAAGTCTTTTCACCTCAGGGTATGTTGACTGGAGCAGTCTTCCTTTTGACACCACAGAGTGCAATCCTGATGCAGACAACAAGTTGTTTGACATCAACTGGGGAGAACCAGACAATGGCAGAAAGAACTTTGCCTTAATGGCATTTGAAGGCTGTACTTCAAAATCTGCATTGTCACAGGTATCAAAAGAGTCTTTGACAAAACTTTGCTCAAATTCTTGCAAAGAATCTTTTGCTCTCATAAGAGAGACAAATGTGCACTTACAAGGAAAGGCCAATGATTTAGAAAGAAAATACACTCAGATGAAATGTGATTTAGAGAGAAAACTTACTGCTAAAACAAAAGAAGTCTCTAAATTAACTAACTCAGCTATTGAAACCCAAGCACAAATTAAAATGATGATAGAAGATCTTGGGAATGTCAGAAAAGAGCTTGCTGACACCAAGGTCAGTTGTGAAAAATGGGTGGATTCTTGTAAAGGGTACCAACTATTGCTAAACAAACAGAGTGCTTCAAATGTTAAGTTTGGCATAGGGTACCATCATGTTGAAACACCAACAGATTTCTCTCCCAAAACTACTGAAGATGGGAGAAAAATTGTTTCAAATGAAACTTCTGAAGGGAAAGACTGCACATCTTTCCATGAAAACTTTCTAAAACAGAAATCCTGGTATTTTCAAAGAAAGTACTTCAGAAGTATTAACAAAATCTGACAACAAGCCATCAGTAGTTTCATCTACATCAGGAGTTGAGACCCTGAAAACTACTGATGAGCAAAATCTTTACACTAATGTCAGAAATTTGCCTTTAGATCAAAAACAAAAGGCAAAAGAGTGTGAAATTTGTGGTCTGTTCAACCACAAAACAGAGTTTTGTAGATACAGAAAAGGAATTCAGTTCAATCAAAAAATTAAACAACAAGTTGTGGGAAATCAAATCAGAAATGATTATGAAAGAATCTTTAAACCCAAGAAACAACAACCTGAAAACACCTTTTCTCAGAAAAAGATAAAATCTCAACTAAAATCTTTTTCTCAAAATTCTTTGTCAGTAGTTAGACCTGAATCATCAGCAGTTTCACAAACTGCTGAGATTCAAAATCTAATGAACTTGGTACAACTACTGATGACCAAGGTTGATGGTGGTCCTGAAAAGGATACCACCATGGCTCTTAATAAAAAATCCATTGCCAAAAAGACATGGATTTCTCAACCTGGTCAAAAACAAACTGTAACTGTTCTCAAGAGCAAACCCAAAGCCAAACAGGCTTGGGTTCCTAAATCTAACTAATTTGCTATTGTGTGCAGAGAGTTTCCAGGGGCTTAAACAGCATATGGTACGTTGATAGTGGAGGCTCTATGCACATGACTGGATGCAGATACCTGATAAACAATTTTATCAGCCAAAGAGAAGGATCTGTATCCTTTGGGAACAATGCTAAGGGATATGTGCTAGGACATGGCAATGTCTCCTCTGGCAAACTACAGTTTGACAAGGTCAATCTGGTTGAAAACCTTGAATACAACTTGCTAAGTGTGTCACAAATGTGTGATAAAGGATATTCTTCCTTTTTCACAAAGACAGCATGCAAGATCATCTCACCAGAAGGCCAGAAGTTGATAGAGAAGATCATTGAAGATCATACTTTGTTGATTGCCAAAAGATGTGGCAATGTCTATGCAGTAGACATTGAGAAAGACAAGGTATTGAACAACACTGCCTGTTTCTTCTCAAGGGCATCAACTTCAGAAACTGATCTCTGGCACAGGAGACTTGGCCATGTGAACTTTAAAACCATAAATAAAGTCACAAAAATGGGCTTGGTCAGAGGTCTACCTTTGAAAGTATACCAGTGTCAAGAACACTGTGTATCCTGTTTAAAGGGAAAACAGCATAAGTCCTCCTATAAGTCTATTGAAGAATCAAAAACAACTGCATGTCTTCAACTACTCCATATGGACTTATTTGGACCTGTCAAGATTATGAGCCTTGGTAAGAAGAAGTACTGCTTAGTCATCATTGATGACTACTCAAGATTCACATGGGTATTCTTCTTAACCTCCAAGGATGAGGCTGCTGAAATCATCAAGTTCTTCATTCTACAAGTGGAGAAACAATATTCTCTACCTGTCAAAACCATTAGAAGTGATAATGGGACAGAGTTCAGGAACAAAACTCTGGATGAATTCTGTTTGTCTAAGGGGATTATTAGACAATACAGTGTTCCCAGAACTCCTGAACAAAATGGTGTAGTAGAAAGGAAGAACAGAACCTTAATAGAGGGAGCAAGAACAATGTTAGCTGATTCTGGGCTACCCTTGGACTTTTGGGCAGAAGCAGTTAACACATCATGTTATGTTCAGAATAGAGTTCTTGTGGTCAAGAGACATTCCAAGACTGCCTATGAAGTTCTTCATGGCATGAAGCCCCTTATCTCCTTTTTCAGGGCTTTTGGGTGTCAATGTTTCATCTTGAACATCAAGGATTCTATTTCAAAGTTTGCTGCCAAAGTTGACTCAGGTTACTTTCTTGGTTACTCTTCAACTAGAAAAGCCTACAAGGTTTTTAATTCTCACACCAGGATAGTAGAAGAAACATGAATGTCAAGTTCAATGAGTCAAAACACACTCTTATTCCAGCACATCCTGCTGAACTTTTTGACCTTGACAACTTCCATTTTGGACCTGAGAAGGCTGTTACTTCATCAAAACCTACTTATTATGGTGACAAAAGGTTTGATGATGAGGATCCCACACCATGGACTCCTCAAACAGTTATCAAGTCAACTTCAAAATCATCAGAAGTTCCACAAACTTCTGATCAAACAAGTACTGAGGAACAAACTCAAACTTTTGGTTCAGTAGATCCAACTACTGAAGATCAAGGAACATCTGAACCAGATATTATAGACCTCAGTAGTTTGTTTGAAGAACATGAGCCACCTACACCTGTCAGTGGTTTACAACAACTGATTGAACACAGAGATCATCCACTTGATCAAATCATGGGTGATATAGCTTCAGGTGTTCTTACCAGAAACCAGCTCTCCAACTTTTGCCTATTTTCAGCCTTTATCTCACAGTTGGAACCAAAGAAGTACCAGGAAGCCCTCAAAGACAATAATTGGGTGCAAGCTATGCAAGATGAACTGCTTCAGTTCAACAAGCAACAGGTCTGGGAAATCTGTCCCTTACCTCCAAACAAGCAACCAATTGGCACAAGATGGGTTTTCAGGAACAAACAAGATGAAGCTGGTATGATAATCAAGAACAAGGCACGACTGGTAGTTCAAGGGTACTCTCAAGAAGAGGGAATTGACTATGATGAAACCTTTGCTCCAGTTGCAAGGCTTGAGGCCATCAGGTTATTTCTGGCCTATGCCATTTCCAAAAAAATTAAAGTTTATCAAATGGATGTAAAGAGTGCATTTTTGTATGGAAAGATAAAAGAGGAGGTGTATGTCTGTCAGCCACCTGGGTTTGAGGATCCTTCTCATCCTGAGTGGGTGTACAGACTGGACAAAGCTCTTTATGGGCTCAAACAGGCTCCAAGAGCCTGGTATGATACACTCTCCACCTTTTTACTCAAAAATAACTTTACAAGAGGTGCCATTGATAAAACTCTTTTCATTAAACATGTTGGAAATCATGTCCTACTTGTTCAAATTTATGTTGATGATATCATTTTTGGTTCAACAAACACAAAACTGTGTGATGATTTTAAGAAACTCATGCAATCAAAATTTGAGATGAGTACCATGGGAGAACTGCAGTACTTTCTGGGACTGCAGATCAAGCAACAAACAAATGGAACTTTTATACATCAATCAAAATATGTTAAAGAATTATTAAACAAATTTTCTTTACAAGACTGTAAATCATGTTCCACTCCCATGACACCAATCACACAAGTTGAACCTGATGATCAAGGAAAACAGGTTGATCAAACCATGTACAGATTCATGATAGGTTCCTTTTTATATCTAACTGCTTCTAGACCAGATATTATGTTTTCAACATGTGTCTGTGCTAGATATCAATCAGCACCAAGGGAATCACACCTTATAGCAGTCAAAAGAATTTTCAGATATCTGAAAGGAACTCCAACACTTGGAATTTGGTATCCTGCTTCAAGCAATACCAAGTTATCAGCTTTTTCAGATAGTGACTATGCAGGGTGTAAGATGACAAGAAAGTCAACATCTGGTGGTTGTCAATTCTTGGGTAACTGTCTAGTGTCTTGGCAATCAAAGAAGCAAACATCTGTTGCAACTTCAACTGCTGAAGCTGAATACATTGCAGCTGCAAGTTGTACATCACAGATACAATGGCTCCAATATCAACTTCTTGATTATGGAATCAAAGAGACCAAGACACCATTGCTTGTAGACAGCAAATCTGCCATTAGCATCATTCAAAATCCTGTTCAGTTTTCAAAAACTAAACACATTGAGATCAGGTATCATTTCATAAGAGATTGCTATGAAAAAGGCAAGATTGAGGTGAAGCATGTAGCAACAGCTAATCAAATAGCTGACATCTTCACAAAACCCCTAGACACATCAACATGTCAGAAGTTAGTATCCATGCTTGGGATGCTAAATTTGTAAGTGTTTATTTTATTGTTCTGCACATATTTTTCATTTTTCACCTACAAAAAGACAAAAAGTCTGACACAAAACTTCTGAAAAGAGAGAAACTACTGATGAACAAAACATCAGTATGGGGATAATTTCTGAAAAGTGAATAACTTCTGATAAAATAACCTTCAGAAGTTATGAATAAAGTATTTATAAAACATTTCTCATCAGCTGTTAAAACTACTGAAGAGGAAATGGGAACTATTGATGAAGATAATCCTTCATCAGCAGTTTAGTCAAAAAGGGCAAATCTGACTTTTCCCATCATCAGAAGTTTTGACCTAGTCGGTTTAAAACTTCTGATAAAGAGATTTTTAACCTAGGCGGTTTAAAAACTTCTAATAAAGAAGATCCAAGCGGTTAAAAACTTCTGATAAATATCTTTTTTCAACACTTATCCTTTCAAACTCAAAAATTCCCTCCTTCTCTCTCAAAAACTCTCTTAATAACCTAAACCTGCAAATCAACTGTTCGATCAACAAAAACCCAAACCACATGGCTCTCGTTCTAAAACAAGGTCACAATCAAAGGGCCTTTCTTGAAAAACAAGAAGGTTGGTCCCAATACGATGAGATCATTGATCTTGTCGTAAAATCCCAATATTTTACTGCTCTCACAATCGACCCACCAATTCATACTGAAACTCTAAATGAGTTCTGGGCTAATGCTGAGACGGTGACGGCTGATGGTGAAATGATCTCCCTCAACTCAAGAATAAAAGGGAAACCACTGACCATCACACCGGCCACACTGGCAACAAGACTGGGCCTGAATGATGTAGCTGCCCCTGATCATGTTGCTAACTCTGACATTCACTTAACCATGACAGAGTGTGGTTATCAAGGTACTCTCTCCCATGCTACTATCTTCAAAAAATATTTTGAACCAAAATACAAGCTTTTGTTTCATTATATTATTATGTGTTTGAGTCCAAAGACAGGGTCTTATGACCAGATGCCCTCTACTTTTCAACCAATATTTCATTCCATAGTGAATGAAACCAAATTCAGGGCATCAAAATTATTTTTCAATGAGTTGGTGTTACATCATAATAATACCAAGAAAAAGTTTTTGTTATACCCAAGGTTCATTATGCAATGCATAATAGGGGAACTGGGTAATGAGGTGCTTGTGGGAAAAGTTTCAACTTTAAATCCATTAACCTCACAAGCATACTCTAGGCATAACAAACCGGCTACCTGGCCAGAAGATGATCAGGGAGAACAACAAAAAGTCCCCCTGAAACCCACATCTTCCAAACTCACACCATCAAAAGCCAAAAAGCCCAAGCCAACAAAGACAGAAACCCACCAACCCAAAAGAAAAGCTGTTCAGGAGGTTGAGATGCCTGAACATGCTCATGAGCAATCTGCTCTTCAAATAGGTGAGACTGAAACACCCTCTCAGTCTCATCCATCTCAAACCCCACCAAGAGCACCCATAAAAATCTTATTCAAAAGAAAAAGACTTAGAAAAACTGTTGTAAGTGACACTTCTTTTGAAACTGCTGACCAACCTATTCAACCTATTGCCCAAACTTCTGAACCAACCCCTCAAATTTCTGAACCAGAGGCAATAGAGATTGCCAAACTTCTCTCTGGGCTAAAAGGGATAGTCCCATTTGATAATGTCAGTCCCCTACAACCATAACAAACAGGGGACATAACCACAGAATCAGACATGGATGTGGACATCACTAGCCCTAACCCAAGAGATGAGGGTGGACCAGGGTCTTTAAGCCCAATCTTAGAGACTCTTGGGGCATCTGAGGCTGCTACTACTTAGTTACCACCCAGTGGTGGATCTGAGGATAGAAGTAAAACAGCTAAGACCTCAGATGTGGCAACTACTGATGAAGGCTTAATGCCTAAGGTAGGAAATCCTCAGAACCAAGAACAAGAGGTTCATGAGAGAACTGAGTTGGGCTCAGCTCATGATTTAACTGAGACAGTCCTCATTGAGGACAACATCAGGGATTCAGATGATTCCATTAATTTGGATGATGATTCAACAACCAAAACTACTGAATTGACGGCACTTTATGAAGGTCCTGTTTCAGGGGTATCCAAGCTCAAGAAGCTAGTCACCCCTGAACAGGTTAAAGTCCACTCAATCCCTAAAACCCCTAGAGTGGCATCCTCTGTACAACATGAGGATCTCCCAAAAACACACCCTTTACATCAAATGCCTACCCAATTCCATGGGCCTTCAAGCATAGACATGAACCAACTATGCAGCCCAGGTGGTGACCTTTATCTTATGATGAATGCCCTCATCAAGAATCACCTCCAAACCTATACAGCTAACTTGGAGCTGTCCATCAAGAACCAATTTGGGGTGATTCAAACGAAGATGAATGATCTGCAGACCAAGATTGACTTCAACAGCAAACAAATTGCCAATCTGACAGATCAGATCAAACCTCTGAAGCTTATTGATGAATCCAAAAAGAGGGAGAAGATGAAGGAACCAATGGATACAGTTGAAGCCAGAAGAAAGGCAAGACTTGCTATCCTAGAGAGAGATCAGAAAAACCAGGCCAGAAAAGAAGCAATGGCCAAACAGTTTGGTGTCTCAGTGGAAGATATTGAAGCCACAGAAAAGGAAGATGAGACCCAAACTTCTGAAAAATCCCTAAGGCATAATAAAGAAACCTCTGATGGTCAAAGTCCTGATGACTCAGAAGATACTGAAGACAATCCTTCAGTAGTTGACAAACCATCAGCAGTTGTCAACCCATCAGAGGTTAACACTTCCGAATCTCAACAAACTAAACCTTCCAGATCCACTGAACAAATCAAACCAACTTCTGCTCCTCCAAGGCCTACAACAACCACTACTATGACTGTCCTAACCCCTGCTCCAATCTCTCAATCTACTGAACTTCTTGAGCAGAGGTTAAAGGCAATTCAACAAAAAGCCAAGGAAGACCAGATTTGGAAAAATCTGGAACAAAGGGATGACTTAGAGTTTGAAGAGAAGCTCCAGGCTTATCAAGCTGAACTGGAAAGACAGGCTGAAATTGATCATGTTGCTGAAGAAGACAAAAGACAACAACTGGTGTCTTACATCACAAAGAACAGCAAGACTAAAGCCTACACACTCAAGGGACTCTCTATGCAAGAGCTGACAAGAAGGGCACAACTAATTGCAGACAAACTGGCCACAAGTAAAGAAGGAAAGGCCAAGAGAGCCCAGATGATAAATGAATTAGTAGCAGATGGCTATGGTTCAAAAGCCTCAGTATCCAGATGGAAAGAAGAAAGACTGGTGGATACTTATCGAAAATATAAGGCTGCCAATGCTGCAAATCCAGAGAAGTTTCAAACTGCTGAACCTTCAAGATCAGTAGTTAGAACTTCTGGTGTTTTAACAAGAAGGCCTGCTACTCAAAGGAAGAAATCAGAGGACAATGTCAAAACTGATTTCAAAATGGTACTACTTGAAGGAAGTTCAGTAGTTCACTCAGATTTTGACATTGATGAGAAACCTCTGATAACACAATTCAGGGATCCTTCCACCTTTGCCTACCAAATCCAAAAGACTATCAAAGAAAAGATGCATACCAAGGTAGTGACTGAACACCATCTCCCAACTATTCAGATGCCTGATATGCAACAACAACAACAACAACAAGGAAGAGACTCCCACCTGAGGCTTACTGAAATAGAAAGCATCCAACACTCAGGATCATCAACCCAAGGGACAAGTCTGGTTCCCTATACCTCTGACTTTGACAAGTCAAAGGTACCTATCATCAGATGGTCACTTACTGCTAACAACTTAGTATTATTGACAAGAAGAGACCTTTCAAGCAGGGCTTACAAGAAGATCAGTGATCTAAAGAAACTGTCAACACAATACCTGCTCACAATTCAACATTTGGAACCACAGAAAGGATCTCTATCTGATGGACAGTTAAACCAGCTAAAGAACACCATGTATAAAGAAATATGGAAGATTGTTCAAGACAGAAGAAGATCATAAGGAATTAGTAAGGTTTTGGGTTCATCAATCCAGGGGGAGATTGTTAGGACAAAGAGGATTAGTGAAACCACTTTTGGAAACCTTAGTCTAATTCACTTCTGCAAATTTTGGCTAAGTATAGAAGTACTGAAGAGAAGACAAGAAACTGCTGAAGAGAAGATATGACAAGTGCTGAAGAAGAAACTTCATCAGAAGTTCTGAAGTCCAAACCAGACAAGTTCACTTCAAAAGTACTGAAGACAAACTACTCATCAGTAGTTTGTCATTCATCAGCACTTTGCATCAGATATTTTCCACCGCCTTTTGTATCAGTAGTTTATTGTTTATTATTACTTTTAGCTGTAATTGTTTATTTCAATGTTGCAACTTATGCAACTTGTTTCTGATATTTCTGTACTTGCTTTACCAGCAAGATACATGTATGTAAACGTCTATAAATAGGAGGCTTCAACCTTCTATTTTAGACATTGATTTTAAGAGAAAAATCCTTCAAACACTTTCACTGTTCTATTCCATTTCAGTATTTATTGTGAATCTGCCTAAGTATCTAATTCTCATTTACTGCTTAGATTCATAATAAATACTTGTCATTATTAGTTTCAATCATCAAGAGGGAGTAATAACTCCTCTTAAGTATAAAAAGTGTTGCTTTAACTTATACATTCCGTTGTGCTTACAATCTGATATACAAGAGCTTGCTAAGCACTTAAGTGTCAAAGATAGCAAGTTCTTACTTAAACAAAGAGCATACTGATCCAACAAGCTGTATAAGAGTCCAAAGATTTAGAAAACATGTCAATTGAAGAACTTACCCTTACCATATTCTTAGGGGTAGAGGTAAGACTGTCTACATCTTACCCTACTCAGACCCTACCTTAGCTTTGCTATATGTGGATTAACCGAGTATGATGATGATGATGATGATCAATTGAAGAACTTATGGGAATACTACAATCCCATGAGTTAAAACTTAAACAATATGACACACACGTCATGGATCAAGCTTTCCAAGTGCAAAGTGGGACACAGGAAGAAATAAAGGAGGAAATAGGTACAATAACAGCTACAGATACAGAGGAAGAGGAAGAGGAGGTAGGTCAGGGCGATATGAACCCATCGTATGTTATAACTGTCAAGGTTTAGGTCATCGTATGTTATAACTGTCAAGGTTTAGTTCATTATCATGATGATGATGATGATGATGATGATGATGGTGATGATGATGATGATAAGGATTATTATACTATTAATAGATACTAGTTTATATCCCGGAAGTTGTTCAGGATAGACAAATCTAACATGAAATGACAAAATGTGTGTTACGATGTAGTATAAAAAATAATGTATTATAATATGAGAAAGCAGAAAAATTAATTTACACTGAAAAAATAAATGTGTATTGATTTACACCAAGAAAAAAACTATTTCGCAAAACGAAATTACCATGTGGGAACTCTAATTGTATTATGTGTCTTCAGCATCATAGTTGTAAAAATCACACAATTCTGGATCCATATTTGCATATAAATCAGCAAAAACCATAAAAATCCAATATTCAAATATAGCTATTGTTATCACGTTTTATGAAATCATCCTAAACTTAAAAATTCAATATTCAATATGCCTCTCTATTCTTAGGGATAGAGGTAAGGTCTGTCTACATCCCACCCTCCCCAGACCCTACCAATAGTTTACTATTTGTGGGATTCACTGGGTATGATTGTTGTTGTATCCTAAACTTAAACAAGTGATGTGTACTATTCATATCAACAATATATATGCATTTGCTTGTTTCAACAATTGGTGTGCCAAAATATTTTAAAACAACCCAGAATTATATATATACAAATGTGGAAATACAACCAAAGAATAAATACACCATGCAATATATAATTAAATCTATATCTATATCTATATCTATATATAATAAACCAAAGCATTTTTAATGACATGTCACAATATCATGCAATCTCTCTTTTGAGAGATCCCACTTAGGATGTGATGTGACATCTCTTTTGAGAGATGCCATATAGATGAATCTTCAACACAGAATGCATTGTCTTTGAAGGTTGTTCTTTGACTTATTTAATCATATATTCAAATTAAGTTTTTATTTTAGTTTATTCTAACAATTTTTACATTTCATTTATGTTAGGACAAAAAGGATTGGTGAAACCACTTTTGCAAACCTTAGTCTAATTCACTTCTGTCAAAATATTCTAAGTATAGAACTGCTAAAGAAGGAAGATTAAACTGCTGAAGAAGAGATTCCACAAGTGCTGAAGAAGAATAGTCATCAGAAGTTCTGAAGTTCAAACCAAACACTTCTACTGAAGAACTGCTGAAGACAAACTACTCATCAGTAGTTTGTCATTCATCAGCACTTATGTGAAGATCTTTTCCACCGCCTTTTTACATCAGTAGTTTATTACTTTAGTATTACTTTTGCTTTATGTACAAGTTCCAATGCTGCAACTTGTTGCAACTTGTTTCTGAACTTGCTTTTTGGCAAGGTTCATGTATTTGTAAAGTCTATAAATAGAAGGGTTCATCCCTCTGTTTTAGACATTGATTTTAATACAGAAATCCTTCAACTCATATTATTGTTATTTCCATTTCATATTTATTGAGAATCTGTCTAAGTGTTTCATTCTCATTCAATACTTAGATTCTCAATAAATACTTATCATTTATTAGTTTCTCAATCCAGGGGGAGTAATAACTCCTGTTGATAAGTGTAGCTTTAAACTCATAACATTCCGCTGTGCTATCACTGATCAAGAACTTGCTAAACATCTAAGTGTTCACTAGCAAGTTCACATAAAAGAGCAATACTGATCCAACAATTGGTATTAGAGCACTGGTTTATCTGATCACATATCAATCTAACACATTGAGAATCAGACACAGGCTCTTATTGATATTCAATAAAGGATTATTAGCTCACTTTTATCAACATCCATCACTTTAAGAGATATTTGACAAATCAATACTCTTTAAAATGGATCCTCATAATACTGGTTCTGCCACTAAACCTGCTATGCTAGTAAGAAATGAATATAACATCTGGCAAAAGAGAATGGCACATACCTTATCACAGACCAACACAGGTTGCTGGAAATCTGTGATATATGGTCCTCATAAACCAGTAAATATAAATCTTGAAACTAAAGAAGAGATTCCAAAAGACCCAAAAGACTATACTGATGATGATTTCCTAAAACTTGAGCTTGATGTAAAAGCTTTCTCTATGTTGGCAATGGCACTCCCAAATGAAATCTACTCTGGCCTATTACATTGTGATAGTGCCAAAGAGCTTTGGGACTGCCTCAAAGAACAGTTTGGAGGAACTGAAGAGGTGATTGCCAACACCAGAGAAATCTTGGCTCAACAATATGAAACTTTTGCTCACATTAATGGGGAAACTTTAACACAGCAATTTGAAAGATTCTCCTCATTAATATCTTAGCTAAAACTAAATGGTCAAACCTACACAACTGTATCTATGCTTCATAGATTTTTAAGGTCTTTACCTGAAAAATGGGAAACATACTCTATAGTCTTAAGATCTTCACCAGACTTTAGCTCCCTCACTCTTACAAAACTTCATGGGAGATTACTTACTTTTGAGAGAGAAATTGTTCAAAAGAAAAAGTTACAAAGTTCTGGCAAAACTGCTGATGACTATCTACCAGGTAGTACAGCACTATTAGGACAAGGCTCACCAACTTGTTCAAATAGTTTTGGATCTTTTGACCATATTGACATAACTGCTGGGATCTCATCTGAAAGATCATTCCCAGGTTATGACAATAATGATTTTGGTCAAACTGCTGATAACATGTGTTTTATCATGGATGATTTAAATAATTTCAGCAGTGATGACCTAGAAGAAATGGATATTTTGCACCAACTGGCAATGTTAAGTTTAAAAACAAATAAATTTTACAAAAGGTCAAGAAGGAAGTTTCCAGGACTTAACAGTTCAACAAAAATTGGTTTTGACGAATCTAAACTTAGATGTCACAAGTGTCAAAAGTTGGGACACTTTGCTAGAGAGTGTAGAAGCTCTGGCTTTAACCAATCTCAGTCTGGAAACAATTTTAACCCCAATTATAACAAAAATAATGGAACACAAGGGAGTGCACCTTTTGTACAGGCACAAGCTCCACAACACCAATATGTGCCACAAGTACAATATGTACAGATGCCTGCTCAACAGATGCAGAGCCAACAATCAATCCCTCTCTTTCCAGCTGTTCAACAACCTCCACAGCAACAGCAACCCTCTCAACAAAGTTTATTTACTTCAGGGTATGTTGACTGGAGCAGTCTTCCTTTTGACACCACAGAGTGCAATCCTGATGCAGACAACAAAATGTTTGACATCAACTGGGGAGAGCCTGACAATGGCAGAAAGAACTTTGCCTTAATGGCATTTGAGGGATGCACCTCAAAATCTGCCTTGTCACAGGTATCAAAAGAATCTTTGACAAAACTGTGTTCAAATTCTTGCAAAGAATCTTTTGCTCTCATAAGAGAGACAAATGTGCACTTACAAGGAAAAGCAAATGACTCTGAGAGAAAATTCACTCAGATGAAATGTGATTTAGAAAGAAAACTTTCTGCAAAAACAAAAGAAGTTTCTAAATTAACTAACACTGCTATTGAAACCCAAGCACAAATTAAAATCATGATAAATGACCTAGGAAATGTCAGACAAGAGCTTTCTGACACCAAGGTCACATGTGAAAAATGGGTTGAATCTTGTAAGGGGTACCAATTATTGCTAAACAAACAAAGTGCTTCAAATGTTAGGTTTGGCATAGGGTACAATCACACTGAAACACCAACAGATTTTTCCCCCAAAACTACAGAAGATGGGAGAAAAATTGTTTCAGGTGAAACTTCTGAAGAGGAAGAATGCACATCTTTCCATGAGAACTTTCTAAAAACACACAAAGAAAGTTCTTCAGAAGTACTGATTAAATTTGACGTTAAGCCATCAGTAGTTTCAACTACATCAGGAGTTGAGAACCTGAAAACTACTGATGACCTAAAACCAATCAAAACAGTCAGAAACTTGTCTTTAAAAGAAAAGACAAAAGAATGTGAAATTTGTGGTCTGTTCAACCACAAAACAGAATTTTGCAGATATAGAAAAGGGATTCAGTTCAACAAGAAAAATCAACAACTGGTTGTGGGAAAACAAATCAAAAATGATTTTGTAAAGACTTTTTCTCCCAAGAAACAACAACCTGTAAACACCTTTTCTCAGAAAAAGACAAAATCTCAACAAAGATCTTTTTCTCAAAATTCTCTTTCAGTAGTTAGACCTGAATCATCAGCAGTTTCACAAACTGCTGACATTAAAGATCTTATGAACTTGGTACAACTACTGATGACCAAAGTTGATGGTGGTCCTCAAAAGGATACCACCATTGTTCTTAATGAAAAATCCATTGCCAAAAAGACATGGATTTCTCAACTTGGTCAAGAACAAACTGTAAATGTTCTCAAGAGCAAACCCAAAGCCAAACTGGCTTGGGTTCCTAAATCTAACTGATTTGCTATTTTGTGCAGAGAGTTTCCAGAGGCTTAAATAGCATTTGGTATGTAGACAGTGGAGGCTCAATGCACATGACAGGATGCAGATACCTGATAAACAATTTTATCAGTCAAAGAGATGGATCTGTATTCTTTGGGAACAATGCTAAGGGATATGTGCTAGGACATGGCAATGTCTCCTCTGGCAAAATACAGTTTGACAAGGTCAATCTGGTTGAAAACCTTGAGTACAACTTGCTAAGTGTGTCACAAATGTGTGATAAAGGATATTCTTCCTTTTTCACAAAGACAGCATGCAAGATCATATCACCAGAAGGCCAGAAGTTGATAGAGAAGATCATTGAAGATCACACTTTGTTAATAGCCAAAAGATGTGGCAATGTCTATGCAGTGGACATTGAAAAAGGCAAAGTACTGAACAACACTGCCTGTTTCTTCTCAAGGGCATCAACTTCAGAAACTGATCTCTGGCACAGGAGACTTGGCCATGTGAACTTTAAAACCATAAATAAAGTCACAAAAATGGGCTTGGTCAGAGGTCTACCCTTAAAAGTATACCAGTGTCAAGAACACTGTGTATCCTGTTTAAAGGAAAACAGCATAAGTCCTCCTATAAGTCTATTGAAGAATCAAAAACAACTGCATGTCTTCAACTACTCCATATGGACTTATTTGGGCCTGTAAAAATCATGAGCCTTGGTAAAAAGAAGTACTGCTTAGTCATCATTGATGACTACTCAAGATTTACATGGGTATTCTTCTTATTTTCCAAAGATGAGGCTGCTGAAATCATCAAGTTCTTCATTCTACAAGTAGAGAAGCAATACTCTCTACCTGTCAAAACCATTAGAAGTGATAATGGGACAGAGTTCAGGAACAAAACTCTGGATGAATTCTGTTTGTCTAAAGGGATTATTAGACAATTCAGTGTTCCCAGAACTCCTGAACAAAATGGTGTGGTAGAAAGGAAGAACAGAACTTTAATAGAAGGAGCAAGAACAATGTTAGCTGATTCTGGCCTACCATTATACTTTTGGGCAGAAGCAGTTAACACATCATGTTATGTTCAAAATAGAGTTCTTATTGTCAAGAGACATTCAAAGACTGCCTATGAAGTTCTTCATGGCATGAAGCCCCTTATCTCCTTTTTCAGGGCTTTTGGGTGTCAATGTTTCATCTTGAACATTAAGGAATCTATTTCAAAGTTTGCTGCCAAAGTTGATTCAGGTTACTTTCTTGGTTATTCTTCAACTAGAAAAGCCTACAAGGTTTTTAACTCAAGAACCAAGATAGTAGAAAAAACACTGAATGTCAAGTTCAATGAGTCAAAACACACTCTCATTCCAGCACATCCTGCTGAACTTTTTGACCTTGACAGCTTCCATTTTGGACCTGAAAAGACTGTCACTTCATCCAAACCTACTTATTATGGTGATCAAAGGTTTGATGATGAGGATCCAGCACCATGGACTCCTCAAACAGTCATTAAATCAACTTCAAAACCATCAGAAGTTTCACAAACTTCTGATTCAACAAATACTGAGGAACAAACTCAAACATCTGCTTCAGCACCTGCAACTACTGAAGACACTGAAACTGCTGAACCAGATATAATAGACCTCAGTAGTCTGTTTGAAGAACATGAGCCACCAACACCTGTCAGTGGTTTACAACAACTGATCGAACACAAAGACCATCCACTTGATCAAATCATGGGTGATATTGCATCAGGTGTTTTTACAAGAAACCAGCTTTCCAACTTTTGTCTCTTCTCAGCATTTATTTCACAGTTGGAACCAAAGAAGTACCAGGAAGCCCTCAAAGACAACAATTGGGTGCAGGCAATGCAAGATGAATTGCTTCAATTCAACAAGCAACAGGTTTGGGAAATCAGTCCCTTACCACCAAACAAGCAACCAATTGGCACAAGATGGGTTTTCAGGAACAAACAAGATGAAGCTGGTATTATAATAAAGAACAAGGCAAGACTGGTAGTACAAGGTTACTCTCAAGAAGAAGGAATTGACTATGATGAAACCTTTGCTCCAGTTGCAAGGCTTGAAGCCATCAGGTTATTTCTGGCCTATGCCATTTCCAACAAAATAAATGTTTATCAAATGGATGTTAAGAGTGCATTTTTGTATCAAAAGATAAAAGAGGAAGTGTATGTTTGTCAGCCACCTGGGTTTGAGGATCCTTCTCATCCTGAGTGGGTGTACAAACTAGACAAAGCTCTTTATGGGCTCAAACAGGCTCTAAGAGCCTGGTATGACACACTTTCAACCTTTTTACTCAAAAATAACTTCACAAGAGGTGCCATTGATAAAACTCTTTTCATAAAACATGTTGGAAATCATGTCTTACTTGTTCAAATATATGTTGATGATATCATTTTTGGTTCAACAAACACAAAATTGTGTGATGAATTTAAGAAACTCATGCAATAAAAATTTGAGATGAGTACAATGGGAGAACTGCAGTACTTTCTGGGACTGCAGATTAAACAACAATCAAATGGAACTTTTATACATCAATCAAAATATGTTAAAGAATTATTAAACAAATTTTCTTTACAAGACTGTAAATCATGTTCCACTCCCATGACACCAACCACACAAGTTGAACCAGATGATCAAGGAAAACAGGTTGATCAAACCATGTATAGATGTATGATAGGTTCCCTTTTATATCTAACTGCTTCTAGACCAGATATTATGTTTTCAACATGTGTCTGTGCTAGATATCAATCAGCTCCTAGGGAATCACACCTCATTGCAGTCAAAAGAATCTTCAGATATCTGAAAGGAACTCCAACTCTTGGAATTTGGTATCCTGCTTCAAGCAATACCAAGTTATCAGCTTTTTCAGATAGTGACTATGCAGGGTGTAAAATGTCAAGAAAATCAACATCTGGTGGTTGTCAATTCTTGGGAAACTGTCTAGTGTCCTGGCAATCAAAGAAACAAACATCTGTTGCAACTTCAACTGCTGAAGCTGAATACATTGCAGCTGCAAGTTGTACATCACAGATACAATGGCTCCAATATCAACTTCTTGATTATGGAATCAAAGAGACCAAGACACCATTGCTTGTAGACAACAAATCTGCCATTAGCATCATTCAAAATCCTGTTCAGTTTTCAAAAACTAAACACATTGAAATCAGGTATCATTTCATAAGAGATTGCTATGAAAAAGGCAAGATTGAAGTGAAACATGTAGCAACAGCTAATCAAATAACTGACATATTCACTAAACCCCTTGACACATCAACATTTCATAAGTTAGTATCCATGCTAGGGATGCTAATTTGTAAGTGTTTCTCTTTACTTTTCTGCACAAATTTTTATTTTTCACTTACATCTGTTTTCAAAAAATGAAAAACTTCTGAAAAACAAACAAGAGAGAAACTACTGATGAACAAAACATCAGTATGGGAATATTTTTCTGAAAAGTGATTAACTTCTGATAAAACAACCTTCAGAAGTTATGAATAAAGTATTTATAAATTATTTCTCATCAGCTGTTCAAAACTACTGAAGAGAAAGTGGGAACTACTGATGAAATAATTCTTCATCAGCAGTTTAGTCAAAAAGGGCAAATCAGACTTTTCCCACATCAGAAGTTTGACCTAGGCGGTTTAAAACTTCTGATAAAGAGGTTTTTGACCTAGGCGGTTTAAAACTTCTGATAAAGAAGTTCCAAGCGGTTTAAAACTTCTGATAAATATCTTTTTTCAACACTTATCCATTCAAAACAAAAAATTCCCTCCTTCTCTCTCAAGAAAGCTCTCAAACCCTGAACCTGCAAAAACACTGTTCGATTCAAAACACACACAAACCACATGGCTTTAGTTCTTAAACAGGGACACAATCTCAGAGCCTACTTAGAAAAACAAGAAGGCTGGTCCCAATACGATGAGATCATTGATCTCGTCGTCAAATCCCAATATTTCACCGCTCTCACAATAGACCCACCAATACATCCTGAAACTCTCAATGAGTTCTGGGCTAATGCTGAGACAGTGATGGTGGACGATGAGGTAATCTCTCTCAACTCAACAATTAAAGGGAGACAAATGGCCATCACACCGGCCACACTTGCAAACAGACTGGGGTTGAATGATGTGAATGCCCCTGAAAAGTTTGAAAACTATGCAATCCACCTAACCATGACTGAGTGTGGTTATCAAGGTACTCTCTCATAAGCTACCATCTTTAAAAAATATTTTGAACCAAAATACAAACTTTTGTTTCATTATATAATTATGTGTTTGAGTCCTAAAACAGGGTCTTATGACCAGATGCCCTCAACCTTTCAACCAATTTTTCATTCAATAGTGAATGAAACAAATTTCAGGGCATCAAAACTTTTCTTTAATGAGTTGGTGTTACATCATAATAACACTAAAAAGAAGTTTTTGTTATATCCAAGGTTCATTATGCAATGCATAATAAAAGAACTGGGTGATGAGGTGCTTGTGGGTAAAACTGAAATTTTAAAACCCTTAACCTCACAAGCATACTCAAGGCACAACAAAAAGGCTGCCTGGCCAGAAGATGACCAAGGGGAACCAGAACCAGTCCCTATGGAACCCTCATCTTCCAAACCTACACCCCCAAAGGCCAAGAAACCCAAGGTACAAAAACAAAAACCCACCAAACCTAAAAGAAAAGCTGTTCAGGAGGTTGAGATGCCTGAACAACCTATTATGCAATCTGCACTTCTTAAAGATGTGACTAAAACATCCTCTCAGTCTCATCCATCTCAAACCCCACCAAGAGCACCAATCACAATTCTTTTCAAAAGAAAAAGACTTAAGAAAACTATTCCTATTGATTCCTCTTTTGAAACTGCTGAACCCATTGGCCAAACTACTGAAACAGCACCCCAACTTTCTGAACCAGATATTGAAATAGCCAAACTTTTCTCTGGGCTAAAAGAGAAAGTCCCATCTACACATGTCAGTCCCCATTAACCACATCAAACAGGGGACATAGCCTTAGACTTTGACATGGATGTGGACACTCAAAGCCCTAACCAAAGAGATGAGGATGAACCAGGGTCTCTAAGCCCAAACTTAGAAACTCTTGGTACTTTTGAGGCTACTACTACTCATTTACCACCCAGTGGTGGACCTGAGGACAGAAGTAACATAGCTAAGACCTCAACTGTGGCAACTACTGATGAAGGCTTAGTGCCTGAGGTAGGAAATCCTCTGAAACAAGAAAAAGAGGTAGATGAGACAACTGAGTTGGGCTCAGCTCATGATGTAACTGATACAGTCCTCATTGAGGATGTAATCAGGGATTCAGATGATTCCATTGACTTGGATGATGTTTCAAAACATCAAACTACTGAATTGACGGCTACAAGTGAAGGTCCTGCACCTGGTGTATCTAAGCTCAAGAAGCTAGTCACACCAGATCAGGTTAAAGCCCACTCAATCCATGATTCCCCTAGAGTGGCATCTTCTGTACAACAAGAAGATCAACCAAAAACACACCCCTCACTACAAATGCCTACCCAATTCCCTAGGCAATCAAGCATAGACATGAACCAGCTATGCAGCCCAGATGGTCCCTTATACCACATGATGAACACCCTCATCAAGAATCACTTCCAAACATACACAGCTAACTTGGAGCTGTCCATGAAGAACCAATTTGGAGTGATACAGACAAAGATGAATGATCTGTCCAACAAGATTAACTTCAACAGCAAACAGATTGCTCATCTTACAGGTCAGTTCTCCCAAGCTTCAACATCAAAACCTGATGAAGCCAAAAAGGGGGAGAAAATCAAGGTACCTATGGATACACTTGAAGCCAGGAGAAAGGCAAGAGTGGCTATCCTAGAAAGAGATCAAAAAGATCAAGCCAGAAAAGAAAAACTGGCCCAACAATTTGGTGTCTCTATTCAAGAAGTAGAAGATGCTGAAAAGACTGATGAATCCCAAGGGCACAATGAAGAAACCTCTGATAGACAAAGTTCTGATGAAGAATCAGAAAGTACTGAAGACAATCCTTCAGTAGTTGACAAACCTTCAGTTGTTGTCAACCCATTAGAAGTTAACACTTCCAAAACTCAAACTGTTGAACCTTCCAGATCAACTGAACCTACTCAACCAACTCATGTTCCTAGTAGGCCTATTACCACTATGACTGTACTAAACCCTTCTCCAATCTCTCAATCAGCAGAACTTCTTGAGAAGAGTTTAGTGGCAGCCCAAAAGAAGGCCAGAGAAGATCAGATTTGGAAAGCACTGGAAGAAAGAGATGACTTAGACTTAAGCCTGGATGAAAAGCTACAAGCTTATGAAGCTGAACTTCAAAGGCAGGCTAGCCTAGACAAGATTGCTGAGGAAGATAAAAGACATCAACTGATGTCTTACATTACTAAGAACAGCAAGATCAAAGCCCACACATTGAAGAGACTCTCCATGGAAGAGCGGATAAGAAGAGCTCAACTTATTGCAGACAAACTTGCAACAAGTAAAGATACAAAAGCCAAGAGAGCTCAAATGATAGAAGAGTTAGTAGCTAATGGTTATGGTTCAAAAGCCTCTGTGTCCAAATGGAAAGAAGAAAGATTAGTGGACACTTATAGAAAATATAAGGCTGCAAGGGCTGCAAATCCAGAGAAGTTTCAAACTGCTGAAGTACCAACTTCAGTAGTTAGAACTTCTGGTGTTCAAAGAAGACCAGCTACTCAAAAGAAGAAGTCAGAGGAAAATGTGAAGACTGATTTCAGAATGGTACCACTAGAAGGTAGTACAGTAGTCCATTCTGACTTTGACATAGAAGAAAAGCCTCTGATCACACAATTCAGGGATCCTTCCACCTTTGCATATCAAATCCAGAAGACCATCAAAGACAAATTGCACACTAAGGTAGTAACTGAACATCATTTGCCAACTTTTCAGATACCTAATGTGATGCAACAAGAACAAGGAAGTGAATCCCACCTGAGAGTCACTGAAGTTGAAAACATCCAACACTCAGGAGAATCCCAGGGTACCACCATGGTTCCCTACACTTTAGACTTTGACAAGTCTAAGGTACCAATCATCAGATGGTCCTTTACTGATAACAACTCAGTACTTGTGACAAGAAGAGATCAGACAAGCAGAGCCTATAGGTCGATGAATGATCTGAAGAAGCTATCAACTCAAGACCTGCTTACAATCCAACATCTAGAACCACAGAAAGGGTCTCTTACTGATGAACAGCTGAACCAGCTGAAGAATTCCATGTTCAAAGGGATATGGAAATTTTTGAAGGACAGAAGAGAACAATAAGGAATTAGTAAGGTTTCGGCTTCATCAATCCAGGGGGAGATTGTTAGGACAAAAAGGATTGGTGAAACCACTTTTGCAAACCTTAGTCTAATTCACTTCTGTCAAAAATATTCTAAGTATAGAACTGCTGAAGAAGGAAGATCAAACTGCTGAAGAAGAGATTCCACAAGTGCTGAAGAAGAATAGTCATCAGAAGTTCTGAAGTTCAAACCAGACACTTCTACTGAAGAACTGCTGAAGAAAAACTACTCATCAGTAGTTTGTCATTCATCAGCACTTATGTGAAGATCTTTTCCACCGCCTTTTTACATCAGTAGTTTATTACTTTAGTATTACTTTTGCTTTATGTACAAGTTCCAATGCTGCAACTTGTTGCAACTTGTTTCTGAACTTGCTTTTTGGCAAGGTTCATGTATTTGTAAAGTCTATAAATAGAAGGGTTCATCCCTCTGTTTTAGATATTGATTTTAATACAGAAATCCTTCAACTCATATTATTGTTATTTTCATTTCATATTTATTGAGAATCTGTCTAAGTGTTTCATTCTCATTCAATACTTAGATTCTCAATAAATACTTATCATTTATTAGTTTCTCAATCCAGGGGGAGTAATAACTCCTGTTGATAAGTGTAGCTTTAAACTCATAACATTCCACTGTGCTATCACTGATCAAGAACTTGCTAAACATCTAAGTGTTCACTAGCAAGTTCACATAAAAGAGCAATACTGATCCAACAATTTAATATTGTAGGATTCTGTTGGAGATAACACTACTCCAGAGTCATCTTCTAGAGTTGGTGTTGTACGTGATGATGAGGAAGTGAAGCGTAGCCTGGACAAAGTGTATGACCTTGATGATGATGCAAGTGAATCTACAACAAAAGCTGCAAAGAAATCACCTGAGATCCCCCTTTTGGTTCCTAAGGTTGAGAAATAGGAACAATGAACAATTTCTTTAAACATTTATGCTTGGTTTGGTTTTTGGACAATTTCGTTTTGTTTATGGTTGGTTTGGTTTTTTGGACAAATTTCATTTGAATAATTTGTGTGTTTGCATTTTATGTTTGTTTTTTGTTATTTTGTTAAAAATTTTAATTATGCAATATATTTTTATGATGTAACATTATTATTATAAAAATTTTTTGACAACATTTTTTAATAAAGTCAATAATAATAAAACAATTTTGAAAAAATTATAATTATATTAAAATTATAACTTTATGATTTACAAAATATTAATAAAACCAAATTAAGTTATTACCATAAATTAAGCAAGTTGTTATAATTAGTATCAATTATACATATTTATAATAATTATATAAAAAATTTGAGATTTAAAATTTTCAAATTACATAAAATTTGAAAATTTTGAATTCAATTTAGTATACATTTATAAAATTAAAATTTTATTATGTCTAAAATTTTAAATGCTAATAACCGTTCACAGGAATATTTATATTTCCGTGATGTCCTTAATGGTTTAAAAATTTCTATATTGCCTAATCATCGATTAGCACTAAAGATCGGTGTTCCCGTTATGTTGTTGAAAACATAGATCAACAAAATGGCTTGTGTAACGGCACGAGGTTACGTATGATGGGAAGGTGAAGACTAAAACAAAAAATGTGGTGTATAAAGAAATATTTTAGTGATATTTGACTAAAATGTGTGTTTCCTTTCTTTTAAATTTTAATAAAATATTTCTACTAATTTTTTTTACGTCTAAAAAATCAAAATAATTGTACGTTATTGAACCGCGTGTAAACGCGGGCAAAAGTCTAGTATATAATAAACCAAAGCATTTTTAATGACATGTCACAATATTATGCAATCTCTCTTTTGAGAGATGCCACATAGGATGTGATGTGGCAACTCTAGACCAATTAAAAAAAAGAATAAATATGGTTTAAATATGATTTAACATCTATACATATAATATTTAGGAGCAATTTTTGACACTTGTCATTCATTTAGGCCCCTAGCAATTAATGCCCATCCATCATGGCACAATGTGAGAATTAATAAAATTTTCTTTTTTTTAAATCAAAAATCATTTATTAATTTAGTCAAAATCGGTCAAGGTGTTTTAATAACTTTCCTAAACATTGTTTTGGTGATTGAAGATTATTTTGGTAAAAATTGGTCAAGCATATTATCATTCCTAAAAAACTAATCATCCTCATAACAAATCATTCTCCATCCTCTTCTAAACCTTAAAACAATCAAACGAAGCAACCGATCATTCTCCATCCTTGGCGATCCTTCTTCAATGTATTATCATTCCATTCTCCTGTAACACAATCATTGTTCGTCTATCGCCTCTCCTACGTTTCTTTCTGATTTCATCTATGTTTCTTTCTGATATCTTATATCTTCATTTGTTTTTGGCGATTAATGTTTTTGTGTCTTTATATTTTTTTTTTTACTGATTTTAATGATTTAGGTTTCAATCTGTATGTATTGTGTGTTATTGTGGATCCAAGGCGTAAAGACGGCAATTTAAAGGAAAATAATCAATGGTTTGTTTAGTGCAAGTGTTAATTGGTTCACATTCGTTTATATTTGATCATGGTAAAGAATCCTACTTTTTTTTATTTTTGTATATATCGTATATCCATTTGTTTCAGATTTGTACCCGAGCGACTGTTGCTTACATGTTTTTGATATCAAGGTTTGATTTTTGATTTTGAAATCTTTAGTTAGTTTTTATAAACAAACAGTTTGTTTGAAATTTTGTTCTTGGGCTTGATTTTTCTTTTGTTTGATGTTTCATGTTTGCTTATTTATATGAATTAATTTTTTGAATAATGTCATTTTATTTAGATTTTCAGGTAAGCACGTATGGAAATGTTTCGTATGCAAATGTATGGACAATGTTTGAAAACCTAAAAAAGAAAAAAATACTACGACCTTCCTTGATTTTGATACAGTTACCTATTATCTAAATATATTCATGCTTTCATCATTTAATACACGAGTTTTTTCATCTCGATATACAGGACGGGCGATTATTAGCTTCAATCCCAGAGACGGTAAAAACTCACGGTAGAGTTTTTAATCTTTTTTATTTAGTTGCTCCATGCTCATGTTATTGATTACCATTTCATTAATATCCTTTAAACACAAAATTACTAATCATATATAAATACAAATACATTTATAAATAAAGTTAAATTTGAATTTTTTTCATCATAATTAATACGCCTATGTTTATTTGAATTGCTTTATTTTTAAACATTCAAAATAATTTTTTTTAAAAATTCCGGTTTTTAAAATTAAAGACATTTAAACACAAAATAAATGCTTGATTCTTTTATTTGTCACATTACTATTTTTAGCGTATAATTAGCATTTATCATGATTTACACAGTATTGGAAACATCTAATGTTAATAATTATGATTACCATTTCATTAATAACATTTAAACACAAAATTATTAATCATATATAAATATAAATACACTTATAAACAAAGTTAAATTTGAAGTTTTTCATCACAATTAATACGCCTATTTTCATTTGAATTACTTTATTTTCAAACATTCAAAATAAAAATTTTAAAAAAAAATCCGGATTTTAAAATTAATGACATTTAAACACAAAATAAATGCTTAATTCTTTGATTTGTCATATTACTATTTTTAGCGTATAATTAACATTTATCATGATTTACACAATATTGGAAACATCTCATGTTAATAATTATGATCACCATTTCATTAATAACCTTTAAACACAAAATTATTAATAATATATAAATATAAATACATTTATAAACAAAGTTAAATTTGAATTTTTTCATCACAATTAATACGCTTATTTTCATTTGAATTACTTTATTTTTAAACATTCAAAATAAAAATTTTAAAAAAATCCGGTTATAAAAATTAAAGACATTTAAACACAAAATAAATGCTAATTCGATGATTTGTCACATTACTATTTTTAGTGTATAATTAGCAATTATCATGGTTTACACAATATTGGCAACATCTAATATTAATAATTATGATTACCATTTCATTAATAACCTTTAAACACAAAAATATTAATCATATTTAAATATAAATAGATTTATAAACAAAGTTAAATTTGAATTTTTTTCATCATAATTAATACGCATATTTTCATTTGATTAACTTTATTTTCAAACATTCAAAATCAAAATTTAGAAAAATCTGGTTTTTAAAATTAAATAAATTTAAACACAAAATAAATGTTTAATTCTTTGATTTTTCACATTACTATTGTTAGCGTATAATTAACATTTATCATGATTTACACAATATTGGAAACATCTAATGTTAATAATTATGATTACCATTTCAATAATAACCTTTAAACATAAAATTATATAAATACATTTATAAATTTATTTTTAAACATTCAAAATCAAAATTTAAAAAAAAAATCCGATTTTTAAAATTAAAGACATTTAAACACAAAATAAATGCTTAATTATTTGATTTGTCACATTACTATTTTTAGCGTATAATTATCATTTATTATGATTTACACAATATTGGAAACATCTACTGTTAATAATTATGATTATGATTTCATTAATAACCTTTAAACACAAAATTATTAATCATATATAAATACATTTATAAACAAATTAAATTTGAATTTTTTCATCATAATTAATACGCCTATTTTTATTTGAATTACTTTATTTTTAAATATTCAAAATCAAAATTAAAAAAATCCAATTTTTAAAATTAAAGACATTTAAACACAAAATAAATGCCTAATTTCTTTGATTTGTCACATTACTATTTTTAGCGTATATGTAGCATTTATCATGATTTACAAAATATTGGAAACATCTAATGTTAATAATTATGATTACCATTTCATTAACAACCTCTAAACACGAAATTATTAATCATATATAAATAAATTTATAAACAAAGCTAAATTTGAATTTTTTTCATCACAATTAATACGTCTGTTTTACCTTTTATATAATCAATTATGTATACTTATTTTCGGTAATAAAGTTTTTTACCTATTCATTTTTTCATTTATTTTTTACACAACTTATTGTTACATCATCTCTGACTTAATTTCATTGGTTACTTTTAATTATTAAACATGGCTCCTATAATTTATAAGGCCTTAAAAGTCAAACGAGACTGTTTTCATTTTAACTTCTCATTTTTTTATAAAAAAAAATTAGCTATTATTTTGAAAATTTGTGCATTTGATCTTGAAGTCTAATTTCGCAATGACCATCAATAAAAGCCAAGGACAGTCTCTATCGAAAGTTGGATTGTATTTAAGAGACCCTGTATTCTCACATGGCCAGCTTTATGTCGCACTGTCAAGAGTTAAAAGCAGGGCATGTGTGAAGTTACTTATACTTGATGCTGATGAGAAGGTGAAGACTAAAACAAAAAATGTGGTGTATAAAGAAATATTTAATGATATTTAAATAAAATGTGTGTTGGTTTCTTTTAAATTTTAATAAAATATTTCTACTATATTTTTTACGTCTTACCGCTCAAAATAATTGTACGTTGGTGAGCCGCGTGTAACGCGGGCAAAGATCTAGTTTTTTTTTGAAAATTGGGCAAAGATCTAGTAATCTATTAAATACCTAATCTACTAAATGTAAATATTAAAACTTTATTATCTTCTCTCTCATGTTTCCTCTCATAACTTTTAAATGTTAATATCTTTTATATACGAGATTTTTTTAAAGAAAAAAATTACACCAAATTAACGAGCATTTTATTATATTTCCAACGAGTACCATGGTGCTATATAAAAAATGGAGAAAAAAAACGACTATTTTTTGTAACCCGACAGGTATTGTGTCAGGTTTGGAATTAGTTTAAAAAAAATTGTGAGTTTGGGTCGGGCCTGGGATTAGGTGATACCCGACCCAATTACCCTTTTTTTATATTAGAATATGATAACTTATGGCAAAGATTTGTTTAAAATAATAATAATAATAATAATAATAATAATAATAATAATAATAACAATAATAATAACAATAATATTCATTAATCATATATTGGCAAGTCATTAATTATGTTGTCATATTAGATATTTTATTATGTCATATTAGATATTTCAACCCGGGACGCTCTCCAACAGGGACGCTCCCGGGGTATAAGCTAGTTATATACTTCTAATTTTATCCATTTTTATAGTTTATATACTTCTAATTTTATCCACTTTACTTTACTTAGATTTCTCAACCCGGGACGCTCCCGGGGTATAAGCTAGTTATACATATATCCAAATGATTCACAACCCAAAAGGATAATGTGGATGGCGGCAGTGGGTAGGTGGGTGAAGGTAACGGGTGGCGGTAGCGGTGGTGGGCGATGGTGGCGGGTAGTGGCGGCAACGGTGATGGGTTGGGTGGTGGAGACAACGATGGTGGGTGGTGGTGACAACGATGGTGGGTGGTGACGATGGTTGTGAGTGGTGGGTGGTGGTGGTGGGTCATAGTGTTGTTAGTAAAGGATGAATGAGGGATGGAATGAAAAAAAAACATGAGGGGTGGATGGAATGGTTTTGAGGGAATGGAATGTCTTGTGGAATGAGTGATTTCATTCCTTTAACCAACCAAACAGACTATTTTTCATTACATTGTAATGGTCCATTCCATTCCCCCTTCCATTCCACCATACCAAACGCTACCTATGTGTCAATGTGGGGGTAACACACTTGGTAAAGGCTTATGCCTTTTAAATAGGAAGTTCTAGGTTCAAATCTAGATAATGGTATATTTAATGTAAATTATAGTGAGGATAACATTAGCCGTTAAAAAAAATATAAACTATTATGTATCAAGTAAAACACTTAGGTTCTGTTTGGTATGGGGTAATGGAATGGATGAGGTAATGGAATAGACAAGGTAATGGAATGAATCATTACCATTTCATGTCTTGTTTGGTTGCCATGTAGGAATGAAACAAAACATTGCTTTGTGTTGTTCGATAGACAGGAAAAGGCAAAGGAATAAAATCTGTGGTTAGTGGTGGTCAGTGGCGGTGATGGTGGGTGGTGATATGTGGCGGCGGTGGTGGCGATAGTGGAAGGTGGAGGTGGATGCCCGTGATGGTGAGTGGGTGACGATGATGAGTAGTGGTGACGGCGGGCGACGGTGGTTGGTGGGGGTTGGTGGTGGTGATTGTAGGTGGTGGTGTGTGGCGGTAGCGTGGTGGCGGATGGCGATGAAGGTGACGGTGATGGGTGGTGGCGACGACGATGGTGGGTGGCGGCAACGGTGGCAATGGGTGGAGGTGGATGGCGGTGATGGTGGGTGGGTGACGATGGTGAGTGGTGGCGGTGGTGGGTGGAGGAGGCAGCAGTGATGGGTGGTGGTGGGTGGCGGCGGTAGTGGTGGGTAAAGGAAATTGTGGTAAGTGACGGTGGCAGGTGGTGGAGGCAGCGGTGAGTGGTGTTGGATGGCGATGGTGGTGGTGGGTGGGTGATGGTAGTGGTTGGTGGTGACGATGGTGGTGGTGGGTGGTGGCGGCAGTGGTGGTGGGCGACGGTGGTGGTGGGTAGTGGCGATAGCGGTGGTGGGTGGTGGTGGTGGGTTATGGCTTTGTTAGTAATGAGTGAATGAAGGATGGAATGAAAAAAAAACATGGGGGTGGATGGAATGCCTTGTGGAATGGGTGATTCCATTTCTTTAACTAACCAAACACATTTTTTCATTACCTCATAATGATCCATTCCATTCTCCTTTTATTCCATCGTACCAAACACTACCTTAATGACGTTTCCATTCACACGGAAATATTACTAAGTTATGAACCATTTCATTATCTTTCTTTGTGGTTTCAAAAAAGAAATCATGGTTTGTTTTTCTAGCGGTAGTGAGGAAATCTTCTTTTAGATAATTTTAGGAGTTTAACTTTTAAGGGTGTGAGAAAATATGTAAATAAATTGAATCTCTTTCTTTATTTGCTTAATTGCTAAAAGTAAAAATCTAAAATAGTTTTGTATTGATATTTTCTATCGTGCACAGAAACGTGTGAAAAGATATATGTAAAAATCCGAAACCCATTTTTTCTTGAAAACAAACAACACATCAAGTCCTTTTTATTTTTTAAACATAACCCCCATTGTATGGGTCTTTTATTTTTTTTCTATTTTATTATATAAATAAGAAAATAAGTAGAAAATGTTTACAATAATAATAATCCAACATAAAAAAGAACACTCATAATGCAAAGATCGATGGACGCATTTGCGTGTTTTTATCGTTTTCTTCTTTTGCTTTATTTCAAAAGAAAATTAATACAAACATTACCAGTGGAATCTTTCACAGAAATGTACTACATATAGTTAATTAAAGAAAAAAATCATTATTTCATTTGCATTTAATCTTTTTCTTTTTTCTTTTTTTTTTTTGGGGGGGGGGGGGGGTGAAGGTGAAGGTCTCATTCGAAGGTGGCATAGTACTTCACACCCGCTCTTGCAGGTCTTGCCCCCACTCGCACACCCATACTATGTTGTCTGAACCGGTTCCACGCTGGGGTGGTGGTAGGCAAGTAGGCATAAGACTCCCACCCGGAAAATTTCCCGTCACCTGCCACTTGACAGATGTTGCACCCTCCACAAGAGGCAAGCCTCTCTGGAGTAAATACACGGTAATAAAAAACCGGGATTGCCATCAGGATTCGAACCTATCCCCTCTTAATTTAATCTTTTTCTCATTTGGCATCTATAAAATGTAAAAAACATAGAATTTATATAAGTATCAATTTATATGTACTTTGTGCATTTACGTCATGCTTTGTGGGTTATTATGCTTGTTAGATGAAATCTCGTGTGAAAACACGGGAAGACTATAACATATTTTAAGGTCTGTTTATTAAAGACCAAATCAAGAAGCCAATCATCTGTTGTAAGGAAAATCTTATTAGTAATATATGTTCCTCTCACGATACCAGTTGATAATACTGATCAGATGTTTTAATACTGAAGGGTGTTACAACCACAGAGATATAAATCAACAGACACATGAAAAGCTCTGTTGGGATAATAAATATTAAAAAAAACAGACAATCTTAATCTTCAACTGAGATTTCATTACTCTGTTTACTAGTATCTGTTAATCTTCAAACAGATGTTCAGCACATTTGTTAACATATATTTAGCAGTTGACTTTAACAGTATGCTATTGATTTTGACTCGTTTTTCCAACACTAAGTATACAAGAAATTGATATAACTATTCGGTATTATTTTACTCAAATTAGTATTTTTCATCCAATAAAGATAAATCGTTATATAATGATGACATAATATGTAAAATCGAAAATTCAATATATTTAGACGGGTAATAATATCAAATACATTTAAATAATTAGTTTGTAGTCTTCAACAGTTTTTTTAATCTTTTGTTCTTCTCTTAAACATGGTTTCTATAGGACCTACAGATTTTTTGTATGTCTTCACTGAACTTTTCGTTTGACCTTTTGTTTTCCATAAGAAATGAAGAGGCCATCCATTGCTCACTTGGTACCTTGGTATCAATCACCTGATTAATTTTCAGGTTTGTCTTCCAAATGTGGTGTACTGGTGTTCAAGCAGTCGTATAGCACCTTCAATTACTTGAAGAATCACTTGCTCTTCGTCCTCTTTAAAACATTCCAAAATGAGCTTCTGAACCTCTGTCATTTATGACTAAATGTTGTTGCTAGAATCCATCTTAATAATATTCTTATAAGATTGCTAAAGCTATACAGATGTAGATGGTAATGTTTAAATGGCGTGCTATAGGAACGATTGGTGTAAATATCATTTGTACATGTTTGATTTGTAAGTTTTTGTACCCTTTGTTTGTCTATTTAGAGCAATTGGTGTTTTAATGAAAAATATCTTTATGGAATAAAAAAACCTTAAACTCTTAAGATTATGTAAGTTACGCTTATGTCCTTATATATTATAGCTATATACACGGTATTAATTTGTACTTCTTAAGAGCTAGGGGTAAATCTTAGTGAGGGTCAGGGTGAGCTCTGCCCCTCCCCTTAGTTTTCCAATTTGTGGTGTAATTTTTATCAAAAAGTCCAAAAACTTTATATGCATTAAGTTGCCCCTCCCTCGAATTTTATTGAAAACTAAGTTCAAGATCCACCAATATTATAAACAACTGTTATTTTGTTTTTTTTTTAATATTTTCTTAAGTTTTAAATTCACCATTACACTTTATGTAGCACACGTTTAACTTATTTAATTTGATTTTTATGTAACTTGTGTTCATTAAGGGTTTTTTTTTTTTTTTTTTTTTTTTTTTTTTTTGAAATATCATAAAAAAAACACTAAACTTTCTATTTTTCTTACTAAAGTCACTCAACAATTTTTTGCACATAAAAGTACTTGGCCCAAATCGATAAAACCTGGTATATTTCAAAGCTCGAATTTGTACCACTCGGCCCAAATCACCTATCATTAAGACTAGTATCACCGAGCAACCTTAATGGAAAACTACGAAACTTAACTGGAATTTAATATCTTTTTTTCTTCACATGTAAAATGCTTACACTAGATTAAATTCAAAAAGGACTATTAAATAGTAAGACTATGTGTTGTGGCCCGCGAGCCACAACTTGATCCACGTGGATCGTGTACACGGTAACACCCGCGTGTGAGGGTTGACGCGAGCGACCACACGCGATGGCTATCACGTCTGTTAGCGGGATATCAACGGTTTGAAATTTATTTTTTTTAATTTTTTTTTACCTATTTTCATTTATTACACTAACTATTGTAAATTTACCTTCATCTTCTTCACCAAACCTTCACCAACAATTCTTCAAATCTTCACCTTCATCTTCAAAATCAACCAAAATCATAGTGCAATGGACCGAGGAGGAAGAACTAACGTTAATAATCGCTTATAATCAAGTGCATGGTGACAGCGCCTCAACAAGCCGAGGATCTCGTAGTCGCGGACCGCACTGGGGAAGGTCCTAGAGGAGTTTGGCACCCTTTTCGGGAGTACTAAACGTACTTGTGGTTCGATCTCTCACAAGTACGCGGATTTGAAGTCGAAGTGTAAAACTTCAAAATCGCGTACAAAAAGGTCAACAAAGATCTCCCGGGGAAAAAAGAAGTTGTGCTACTAGCTTTTACGCACGTGGAGTACCTTTCGGAGGTTGGACATGACTTTCCCCACGTTTTGGCGTGACAAATGCTACGCTCAACCTCAATCTTACGTTAGTTTTTTTTTTAAATGTAACGGTATTTTTTAGTGTAACTTTTTTAATGTAATGTTTTTTAGTGTAACTTTTTATATTGCAATGTATTTTTTTTTTATTTCATGTTGTGTTTTAAAAAAATGTTTGGTAATAATATTTATGTTTAATATTATTTATTTGGTAAAAAAGACCCGCTCAACTTGACCCACAATGAGACAAAGCTACTAGCCCGTGGTCGCAAGCCATTGCCACATGGGTGCCTACATGACACAATATAATTCGATCATGTTGTGGCTCATTTCTAGCCACAATACATAGACTAATAAATTTTATAACCATTATAACCAATACATTCAATTTAGTGTTTTTATGCCACTAATATATTGAGTCACTTTTTGTAAGAAAAAAAAAATACAAGTATAGTGTTTTTTACGTGCAAAAATATGTTGAGTGACTTTAGTGAGAAAAAACAGAAAATTTAGTGTTTTTTATGATACTTCTCCTTTTCTTAAACTACGTTGCATTTATATTTGTTGGTTGATGCGAACACGACCTATTTAACTCAAATGTTTTTGTTTTTTTTTTCTAATTCAACGTATTCAAGTTGAAAGATTTTTTTTAATTGTGAGATTTTTCAAAAAAGGTAAAACTTAATTTGAACAACATTTTTTGAAAGACCAATAAAGTCGTCACTGACTCCTGTGAAAGTCTCTTTATGATGAATTCAGGATATTTACAGGGCATCCGGTCCTCCAGGTCCACCAATCCAGGGTAACCCCATTACCCACCCACCCAGAGACACAACAGTGAATATTCAATAAAAACCTGATATCTTTTAAGGCTCGAACTTGTGATCACTCAACTCCAAATCACCTATCATTAGTAAAGTATCATCGAACAACCTTAATGGAAAACTACGAAACTTGACTGGAATTTAATACCTTTTTTTCTTCACATGTAAAATGCCTACTTTAGATTAAATTCAAAAAGAATTATTAAATAGTAATAAATTTCATAACCGTTTATCCCAATAGTCATTTACATATTTTTTTTTTATTTTTTATAATAGTTAAACAATATACAAACTCATAGTAGTTTTACTATTAATTTTTTTTAGACTAAAAAAAATTTACTTTATAGCCACACACACTTATTTTATTCAATAATAAATGTATGGCTTTAAATTAAATCATAATAAAATATTAAATAAAATATTAATTTAGTTATATATGGGTAAAAGGTTTTTACACCGGTATAAAAACGTCGTAAATAATATATTTTTTTTCATTTTTTATATTGGGGTTTAGGCGTTTTTACACCGGTGTGCAAAAAAATAATAATTTAAATTCACATTTTACGTCGAGTTCTCACGAGTTCTCGCAACTCAAATGAGTTCTCATATGATCCCAATCCTATATGTATGTATGTATGTATGTATGTATGTATGTATGTATGTATGTATGTATGTATGTATGTATGTATGTATGTATGTATGTATGTATGTATGTAGGGAATGATCTACGCAGAACATGATTTATTATGAAAACATGCAGAACAAAATGAGTAATTCATTTATTTCAATCATAAACAACTAAAAAGTAAAAACAAATGTTACAAACTCAATCTTATTGATTCTTATATCAAAATTTGAAAAGTAATACGACAAAAAATCAATTTTTATGTAACCAACATGTATTTAGATTTGTAAAAGACATATGAAAAAATTACTTTAATGGGTTTTTTTTATGCATATAATCTACATATATGAATGTAAGAAACACAAAAATAAAAAAACTATAAATCGTAAATTAGGAAATTAAATGATTTAGAGTTGTTCTTTTTGTTCTCGCAATAATAGTGTTCTGAAATGATCCTTCCACTATGTGTGTGTATATATACGGAAAGGGTAAAATGAGAACAAAATTGAGTTTAGAAAACTAAGGAAGTAACTTTATAACCACACACTTATTTTATTCAATAATAAATTTGTAGTTGTAAATTAAACCATAATAAAATATTGAATAAAATAGTAATTTACTTATATGGTTTACATAAGTATGGCCGTTTTTACACAAGTGTAAACCCGTCATAAATATTAATTTTTTTTTCATTTTTTACTGCGGAGTTAGCCGTTTTTACATCACTGTGTGATTTCTTTTAAATTCACATATTTAGCCGGAGTTCTCACGGTTCTCACAACTAAAGCTAGTTCTTAAAGGAACCGAATCCTATATATTATATATATATATATATACACACACACACCATATTATAATGCATGATGCAAGAGTAGTTTAAGATACCTAAAAGTTAATAACTTTATTTTCATTAACAACCCTAAAATGAGAGTAAAATAATCATTCAAACACTTTTACACTTTGATACCCCATCTTAGTTACACTTTAATCCCCTTAAACTTTATTCAACTTTTGTTATTTAAATTATAGTTACAAAAATTTCCCTTATTTTAAGCAAACTACCCCCTATGATTTTTAAATAGTCTTATTTTTTTTTCATACATTGATTCTTTTATAAAAAAAAAAACTACATCATAATAATGAGCATTTTATTATCTTTTATTTGAGTATAGTATTGCTATTTTTTTAATTTAATTTTTTTAGGTGCTACGTGACTAACAATATCTACGAATAAGCAATAACTAAACCGTTCAACAAAGCCAAACCAAAAAACAGACAAAATTGAACCAATATCAATTGAAAATTGAATTAACCAAACATCGGTTTCACTTATAGTCGGTTATCGTTTTCTTTTTGTACCCTTAGTTAACCGAAATCAGTCAAACTGAAACGGAACCATTCATATATTCATAACAGTGTGCTTGCGCGATGTAGTAGGGAACACATGCACTTCTAATGGTGGATTTTGGGTTGGGTTCAGTTCCTTATTAGCATCAACGAAACAAAAATCGACATTATCGGTTTATCAATATTATTAACCAACCGGTTAATTGGTTCAGTCTATTTGGTTAAATTGCCATTTTTAGTTCGGTTAAGTTAATTTTGGTTAATAACCAAAACCAAACTTTGTTTAAAATTTTTGATTAGATGTACTTGAATGGATGTATAAAAGATATAAATATATAAGCAAGTCAAATACTATCGGTACCTTTAAACCGCTTTCAATCTATGGAGAAATGTGCTTCTGTTTGGTTATAAATTGATACAACAATTTGCTTTAGTTTTATACATAAAGCTTGAGACGTCGCATTTACAATTTTGCAACAACTTACTGTAAATTGCATCAATGATGTTGAGGTTCATCCAAACAAAGTTAGGCAACGAATATTCTTAATCACATAACATATCAATTTTTGGTCAATTTCAGTTAAAGGTTTAGTTATTTTTCACCCCTAGATATTGTTAATCACATAGCATATCCATACTTTTAATTAAAAGAATTGTCATACTATAATCAAATTATAAACAATAAAATGCCCTTTCTTTATGATATCGTTTTTTTAAGTATTAACGTATGAAAAAATTATGATCATTTATAATTCGTAGGGGTAGTTGTTAGTTGGCTTAAAATAAGGGAAAAACTTGTAACTGTTATTTGAATAAATGATACGCGGGGGGAAATCTTAGTCATTTCGTGTTTAAGATTATATTTTTATGCAATTTTATGGTTTTGGACACACTACTTTGATAAAGTTTGCGTTTTGTAGGTTTAACAAAGTTTAAGGTGTATTTCGGAGCTAAACGAAGCTTTGGATTGGAGCTAGGATGATTCAGGAAAGAAAACGAAGAAGAAAGATGGAGAAACTGGTGAAGGCCTGTCGCTGACGGACGCTGTTAGTCAAAGTCAAAGAAATCAATATTTTTAGGAAAATTAATGGGACTTTGACCAGAGACTTTGACCCGAGACT
The DNA here is from genome assembly GCA_030844895.1 of Ambrosia x helenae. Classification (NCBI taxonomy): domain Eukaryota; kingdom Viridiplantae; phylum Streptophyta; class Magnoliopsida; order Asterales; family Asteraceae; genus Ambrosia; species Ambrosia x helenae. The sequence goes on along the minus strand of CM061225.1, from coordinate 21,170,376 downwards.
TTGACCAAAGACTTTGACCAAAGACTTTGACCAAGACTATTGACCAAGACTTTGACTAAACTAAATGGTCATTAAGAGGAGTTTGACAATGGAGACTATATAATGAAGTCTTGAGAGTAATCTCTCATCATCCCTCATACTTCATCTCTTACACCACCAATCCATCCTATCAATCCAAATCATTCTAGTATTCAAGATTTCAAGATTCAAGACCCGATCATTGAAGAAACAAGCTCCATGGCCATGAGTGGCTAATCTTCTTATATCACGCCTAGGAAGTAAACAAATTGAAGCTTTAGGGTTTAAACATTTGGGTATTACTTTAACTTTTTAATTGTGTGATTGTGTGTTTGAATTAACTGTATTAGATTGCGATTAATCTTATGTTGAATTCATTTTAGTTAATTGATCTTGTGCCAATTTCTAGTGTCATGAACATGTTTTCTTGCTCTAATACAAACATAGGGTTGTATGTTCTAGGTAATGAAGTGTAGTTTAGTCCATCTTTGATGTTGATGAAACTTGACACCTAAGCCTATTGAACAATCACCCCGTTAACACCAATTGCACTATATTTGTTTGACCCATTTGTGAAAACCTTAGACTTCATTTGTTGAAACCTAGGTGTGATCCTTTTAATTAAATTGCTTACAATCTAAATTGTTTACTATTTTTTTCTATTACATTTCTATTTCAATTTTTATAAATCAAAACTCCTTCCAACTAAACTTTCTTAAATGAACCAAATGCAATCTTCATAAGTTATATAGCATCTTCATAAGCAATAGTTTCCAATCAACTAAACAATATTCACTAACCACACGCTCCTTGGATTGATACCCTATTTACCCTAACTACCTAGGTTATTTAGGTTTTGTATGAACCGTGACGACCGGATCATCAAATGGCGCCGTTGCCGGGGAGCTAGTGCGCTTAGTGTTTAGTTTTTAGTTGATTATTGTGATTAACTGTTTAATTTGTCTTTGTTACTTCTTTTTGTTCGTTTTTACGCGTGGTGTGTGAAGTGTGCAGGTGACAGATAATGCATGCATGCCACTTGTGTAAAATCTGAAGATTGGGAATTTAGCAAGACTTGATCGTCATCATCACAATGTATTGGGAAGATGATGATAATACTTGTCCTTGTTGTGGGAGCCCATATCATTTGTGGCGAGATTGTCCAGTGGCCCGTAAGAAAATGGAAGCATTTAAAGAACGACAAGATCGTATTATTTTTGGGCTCGAAAAACCAGGAGGTTCACATTTGTCTTCTTCACATCGTCAATCACGCTATTCAAACTCCCAAGGCTATTATCAGTTAAATAACAGATATCAAGGGAGTTCATTTAGCCAAAGGACGCAACCATATCCAAACCATGAGGAACATAATGACTATTATCTTAATCAACCTCAACCAGCATACGAAGACCCTCAAAATTCAACACATTTTAAGCTCGATGCTCTTGCGATCATGATCAAAGAAAACCATGATAATATCAAAGATATGAAGAGAGCAAATGAAGTACGAGATAAAGCTCATGAAGCTTTAGTGATTCAAGTGGGTCAACTAGCCGAGGAATTTTCCCAACTTAAGTGTGAGCAAAACGAGTTGGCCAATGGTATTATGGTAGATGGTGATATAGAGGAAGATACTGCAAGTCTTTCTGAATGGTTAACCCCAACTGAAGACTTAGCATCTCATGAAGAGTTGGTGGCTAAGGTGAAAGTTCCTCACGAATCGCATCCCGTGTTGATTAAGGCACCTAACAAAGAGGAGGATGAAGGTTCAAAGGTGAAGAAGAGGAAGGTGAGCTGGGAGGACATTGGACAATTTATTATAAAATGGCCCCGCAACAAAAATCACCCAATTCTCATGCCAATAATTGAGAATCGATTGTGGATTTGGCATATAGACTACCGAGTGCATGTTGGACACTCGGTAGGAAAATGTGGGATAAAACTTTCATGCATATATTTGATGAACAAGTGGAAGGAGAAGGAACAGATTGGGGAACATAAAGTAAACTACCGAGCTTATCTTGGTAACTCGGTAGGAAAATGTTCACTTCGACCACCGTGAGTAAGAGGTACTTGTTAGTTTTTGTATATTTTTGTATTTTTTTTTCTTTTTGTTCGTTTTTTTTTTAATTTTTGTTAGGTAAATAAACGTTGTGGGTGTGTTTCCTATATAACCCTCACGAGACCTCACTCGTCCTCATAACCGGGCTACCGGGAGGTTTAAAGGATCTATCTTAGTTAGTGTATATTTTGTCCACTGATCAAAATTAACTAAAAGATTACTTGGTAATGCTTTTCAACAAAAAAGTAAAACCGATAACTCTTAATGTTTATGTGAGAAGCTTGCTTCTACACACTTGCGAGTTGCAGGTTTATTTATGATGGAAGTGGAACTATTTTGTTGAAAAACACATGGAATTGAAGAATGAAGAACAACCAGGTGCATCTATTTCCATCTCTTTAATTTTGATCGTTTACTTAGATTTAATAAGTGGATTGTAAACTGTATATTGTTGATTGGGGTGAATTATTTGGTTTGGCTTTATCACATTCCCGTAAACAATTTGAAACTTTCCCTACACATTGAGGACAATGTGGACTTTAAGTGTGGGGAGAGGAGAAAAATTTAAACATTTTGAAATCCACCATTTAAACACTACACATTGAGGACAATGTTGGACTCTAAGTGTGGGGATGGGGGAGATAATTTGAAATTTTTGAAAATTTTATGCTTCAAGTAACTCAATCAATTTTGAAGACCAACTAGCCGTTTTAACCGTTCACTTGTTGAATCATGAGTGATGATCCTTAGTCATGGTCATAACTTTTTAAGTTCCTCGATGTGTTTTTCTAATGGTTATTTTTTTTAAGAAAAAGTATGAAATGCCGAGTCAGAAAAGACAAGTGAAGGGTATAACATTTTTGCATATCGGCAACCCATTCCCCTTTCATGTTCTTGTGAGATTTTTGAGCCACCACAACATGCTAACACCCTAAAATATTCCACATCTATTGGCATGTTGTGTTCTTTTCGAATTGAGTGTGCCATTATAATTGCATGAGGTAGAACTTGCAACTCTCGATACGCTTGCCACCTTAGAACAATTGTAACACAAGAATGATTAAGGCATTAGGTTTGGCCTTTTTATTTTTACACCAATTTGATGTCCTTGACCCAAAATACAATCTCCCCTAGTTAAACAAATTTGAGCCTTTAACCTTTCAATTGATTACCCATGTCAACCCATTTAGCCTTTTTCAATTTTTAAACCCAAATGATGAAAATTCGGTTGTAGGATTTTGATTTGTATTGTATATAGTTTGCAATGTGAGTTCAAAAAAAAAAAAAAAAACTAAAAAGCATGAGAACAAATACGCTTCAAACAAATGAAAGTTCTCATAAGAAAAGCACAAAAATATGCTTGAGTTAGTGATTGAATAAAAAGGCGCAACATTGCCTTATAGTTGAGAGGTTATTTAGTCGATGTAATAAAAGTCGAATTTTCATCATCATAGTCACTTCAAATATTCTGTTCCATACCCTTCGCCTAGCCCCATTACAACCCATTAAAGACCTTTTGACTTGTGTTCACTATTGTGTAATTTGGTAAAGGGCGATTGAGTTGCAAGCCTATACTAATATGCATTATAATCGGTTTTGAGTGATTCATATAAAATACTAGTACATCATGACTAGTCTTGATTAAACCGAGCGGAGAGAACCATTGTGAGGGGTGTGCAAGAATGTGAACTTTGATCTTTGTCGGATTTGGTTTGGCATTTTCTTGTTTTACAAAATTGAGCAACATGGAAACCATTGGAATGTAAATCTACTGAGAGGCGTAAGTCTTGTGAGTTGGGGTATGCCTAGGGACCACATTTGAGAATTGATAAGAGGCGGGAAAAAATTGTGCTTTTAATGGTTGGATTGTAATGAGCGAGTTTGCTTGAGGACAAGCAAAAGATAAGTGTGGGGATGTGATACGCGGGGGGAAATCTTAGTCGTTTCGTGTTTAAGATTATATTTTTATGCAATTTTATGGTTTTGGACACACTACTTTGATAAAGTTTGCGTTTTGTAGGTTTAACAAAGTTTAAGGTGTATTTCGGAGCTAAACGAAGCTTTGGATTGGAGCTAGGATGATTCAGGAAAGAAAACGAAGAAGAAAGATGGAGAAACTGGTGAAAGCCTGTCGCTGACGGACGCTGTTAGTCAAAGTCAAAGAAATCAATATTTTTAGGAAAATTAATGGGACTTTGACCAGAGACTTTGACCCGAGACTTTGACCAAAGACTTTGACCAAAGACTTTGACCAAGACTATTGACCAAGACTTTGACTAAACTAAATGGTCATTAAGAGGAGTTTGACAATGGAGACTATATAATGAAGTCTTGAGAGTAATCTCTCATCATCCCTCATACTTCATCTCTTACACCACCAATCCATCCTATCAATCCAAATCATTCTAGTATTCAAGATTTCAAGATTCAAGACCCGATCATTGAAGAAACAAGCTCCATGGCCATGAGTGGCTAATCTTCTTATATCACGCCTAGGAAGTAAACAAATTGAAGCTTTAGGGTTTAAACATTTGGGTATTACTTTAACTTTTTAATTGTGTGATTGTGTGTTTGAATTAACTGTATTAGATTGCGATTAATCTTATGTTGAATTCATTTTAGTTAATTGATCTTGTGCCAATTTCTAGTGTCATGAACATGTTTTCTTGCTCTAATACAAACATAGGGTTGTATGTTCTAGGTAATGAAGTGTAGTTTAGTCCATCTTTGATGTTGATGAAACTTGACACCTAAGCCTATTGAATAATCACCCCGTTAACACCAATTGCACTACATTTGTTTGACCCATTTGTGAAAACCTTAGACTTCATTTGTTGAAACCTAGGTGTGATCCTTTTAATTAAATTGCTTACAATCTAAATTGTTTACTATTTTTTTCTATTACATTTCTATTTCAATTTTTATAAATCAAAACTCCTTCCAACTAAACTTTCTTAAATGAACCAAATGCAATCTTCATAAGTTATATAGCATCTTCATAAGCAATAGTTTTCCAATCAACTAAACAATCTTCATAAGATGCTATATAACTTATGAAGATTGCATTTGGTTCATTTAAGAAAGTTTAGTTGGAAGGAGTTTTGATTTATAAAAATTGAAATAGAAATGTAATAGAAAAAAATAGTAAACAATTTAGATTGTAAGCAATTTAATTAAAAGGATCACACCTAGGTTTCAACAAATGAAGTCTAAGGTTTTCACAAATGGGTCAAACAAATGTAGTGCAATTGGTGTTAACGGGGTGATTGTTCAATAGGCTTAGGTGTCAAGTTTCATCAACATCAAAGATGGACTAAACTACACTTCATTACCTAGAACATACAACCCTATGTTTGTATTAGAGCAAGAAAACATGTTCATGACACTAGAAATTGGCACAAGATCAATTAACTAAAATGAATTCAACATAAGATTAATCGCAATCTAATACAGTTAATTCAAACACACAATCACACAATTAAAAAGTTAAAGTAATACCCAAATGTTTAAACCCTAAAGCTTCAATTTGTTTACTTCCTAGGCGTGATATAAGAAGATTAGCCACTCATGGCCATGGAGCTTGTTTCTTCAATGATCGGGTCTTGAATCTTGAAATCTTGAATACTAGAATGATTTGGATTGATAGGATGGATTGGTGGTGTAAGAGATGAAGTATGAGGGATGATGAGAGATTACTCTCAAGACTTCATTATATAGTCTCCATTGTCAAACTCCTCTTAATGACCATCTAGTTTAGTCAAAGTCTTGGTCAAAGTCTTTGGTCAAAGTCTTTGGTCAAAGTCTCGGGTCAAAGTCTCTGGTCAAAGTCCCATTAATTTTCCTAAAAAATATTGATTTCTTTGACTTTGACTAACAGCGTCCGTCAGCGACAGGCCTTCACCAGTTTCTCCATCTTTCTTCTTCGTTTTCTTTCCTGAATCATCCTAGCTCCAATCCAAAGCTTCGTTTAGCTCCGAAATACACCTTAAACTTTGTTAAACCTACAAAACGCAAACTTTATCAAAGTAGTGTGTCCAAAACCATAAAATTGCATAAAAATATAATCTTAAACACGAAACGACTAAGATTTCCCCCCGCGTATCAATAAACAAAATTAACTCTTAACTTTTGAATATCTTAAAATGCTTCATATCAAATATATTATATATAGTATATATAACTAGGGGTGAGCAATAATTGAACATTCAACCGAAACCGAACAAAAAAAAATTGAAGAACCGAACCGAAAGCAATTTAAAACTGAACTAACAAAAAATTGAATTAACTTAAAATCGTTTATTGTTTTTTGAACGTTTAGTTCACCAAAATTAACGAAAACAAAACATAATCATTTATGTATTCATATATTTTTAGCTTTTATACCTCTATTTTATGTATTTATACCCATGGTTGCAAAAGTCGCTAGGCGCTCCCTAGTCGGAGTCGGGAGTACTCGGGGAGTTCTCGGCCTAGTCGGAGAGTACTCGGGGAGTACTCGGCCTAGGCGTAGAGTACTCGGTCCTCGGCAACCTACCTTGTAGCGATTACTCGGGGAGTACTCGGCCTTCGAGACCTTGTTTTACAACAGAGTTTATACCTCCATTTCATATACTTTTAGGCAAAAAAAAAGTCAAAGTTTGGTTTTTGTTATTAACCGAAATTACCTAAACCGGACTAAAAACTGATAATCTAACCAAGTAACCGATTGTTTAATAAGATTGATTAATTGATGACTTTGGTATTAGTTTCGGTTGAGGCTGATAATCGAACTGAACCGAACCATACACACTTTTAGGGGTGTCTATGATTCCCGCTGCATCGCGCGAGGACCCTACCAGTATATATATATATATATATATAAAACGATTGAGGTGGAAACACGTGTCACTTGGTGATGTCATCTCCCCTTTGAATTCCTGCAAAAAAATTGAGGCTATAAATAACCCAATATTTATTAAATAATAATTTTATGATTATTTCAAATCTCTCTCATTTGAAATAATATTCTTAAATCAAAATTTCACGTTTACATGTATGATACACAAGTTTATAATTATTTTTTACACTAAATGAAACTATAAATGAGAGTTATGCTTCCATTCATCGCAAAAATGGTCAAAACTAGTTGGTTCTAAAAAAGCTATTAATTTAAGACCACTGCCTTAATCATGCTCTGCAATGGTTGATTATGCATATGTTCATAATCCAAACGTACATTCTCTCTTTAATATGCATTTTCATTATTATTGAGAGGGTGTTTGGCTTTCCATTTTCCCCCATCCTTTTAACTTATGACTTATCTAATAAGTCAAAAGTTAAAAAAAAAAGTGTTTTGGTAATTGTTTGAAAAGAAACTTTTGGAAGATTTTGTGATTTGAAAAGGAGAAATGGGGGGAAAAGTCATAAGTCACAATTTGTGACTTTTGGGATTAAGGAGTTCTTGAGGTAGAAAAAGGAGAAAGGAGAAAAGGAGAAGAAGAGCCAAACATGCTCTCACATGATTAAAATTGTTGCTTTCTTATATATATAATACATTAATTTCTATGCTACATCATAACGCATATTTTATCACTTCATATTCAATTTATCTTTCGAGATATAATCTACTAGCTTATACCCCAGGAGCGTTCCGGGTTGAGAAATCTAAGTAAAGTGAATAAAATTAAAAGTATCTAAACTATAAAAATGACATCTATGTATCAACTTACATTAGATACTTTAAAAAAAATATATACCAAAAGATCTATTTCACCTTACAACATCAACATCTAAAACAGAATATTAAGATCCCAAGCACTTCAAGGGGATAGATATTGTTTAGCACTAATACATTCAGTCAAAGGTCTTTAACTACATACAATAAGATTTGAGCTATTTCAGAATATGGTAGAAAAAGAAAACATAGCAATTACCTGTTGGAGAGCGTCCCGGGTTGAAATATCTAATATGACATAATAAAATATCTAATATGACAACATAGTTAATGACTTGCCAATATATGATTAACGATTATTATTATTATTATTATTATTATTATTATTATTATTATTATAAACAAATCTCTACCATAAGTTATCATATTCTAATATAAAAAAAGGGTAATTGGGTCGGGTATCACCTAATCCCAGGCCCGACCCAAACCCACAATTTTTTAAACTAATTCCAAACCTGACACAATACTTGTCGGGTTACAAAAAATAGTCGTTTTTTTCTCCGTTTTTTATATAGCACTATAGTACTCGTTTGAAAGATAATAAAACGCTCGTTAATTTGGTGTATTTTTTTCTTTAAAAAATCCCGTATATAAAAGATATTAACGTTTAAAAGTTATGAGAGGAAACATGAGAGAGAAAATAATAAAGTTTTAATATTTACATTTAGTAGATTAGATATTTAATAGATTATGTTAAATCATATTTAAACCATATTTATTTCTTTTTTTAATTGGTCTAGAGTTGCCACATCACATCTTATGTGGCATCTCTCAAAAGAGAGATTGCATAATATTATGGCATGTCATAAAAAATGCTTTGGTTTATTATATACTAGCTGATTACCCCGGGAGGGTCACGGGGTTGAAAAATCTAATTTTACGTGATAACCTATTGCAAATGGCTCAAGTTAACTAACCACAAAATCTCTCAATCATTGCATGTTCATAGTATTCTAATCAGTAATAACTCATATTCCTTAATCTAAAACCTAATCAGTAATCATCTAAAGAATCACTTATGTAAGCTGCAACTATTAAAAATCATCTAAAGAATCATTGCATTATGCCACGTGGCATAATCAAGAGATGGTTGAGGCCACCATTGAACGCCACGTCAGCAACTATCAATTCTTTCGGGAGCGTCCCGGGGTTGAAAAATATAACCATTCTAATAATACTAATAGTAATAGTAATAGTAATAATTATTACTCTTGTAATTAAATAAATAAAAAAATAACCTTGCTATAAGGTGACACCATGTGTTACAGTGTTGCGCGATTCTTTCTCCTAACTTCTCTTGATGAAGTATACATAGTAAAATTCCAATGATAACATGGCGATTGGGCTGATTTTCAACATCGTAGATAAGAACATGGTTTAAAAGAAAAAACATGATTAATGAATAACATGAACACTTTGTGTGTTTTTTTCTAGTATGAACGAAACCCCACAAAAAATAGTCGTTTTTTCTCCGTTTTTTATATAGAACTATGGTACTCGTTGGAAAGATAATAAAACGCTCGTTAATTTGGTGTAATTTTTTTCTTTAAAAAATCCCGTATATAAAAGATATAAACATTTAAAAATTATAGGAGGAAACATGAGAGAGAAAATTTTAAATTTATTTTTAAATTCTTTTTTTCATAAAATAACTCAGGTTTTATGTTTATCTTTTTTTAATTAAAAAAAGAAATAGTTTAAAAACACTAAAATCTTTCAATTATGATGCCACGTGTATAGATATAGATTACGTGTATTTATGAATATATTGGTTCAAAATCCATGGCCCCCTTTTGCAGAATATTCAAATTAAAAAGAAAAGGAAAAAAAATAATAAAATACATGAAAATGTTATCATTAACAAAAACAAAAACCATCACCAACCATTTATTATTTTCAAAAAATCACATAATTCAAATAATTATTTTTTTCTTCAAAACACACATTGAATCTATGTGAAGACTTGGTCAATTTCCATCTTCTTAAAAAGAAAAAAAAAGTTTATATTGAGAGACAAACCTTTCATTCATCTCACCATCATCAAGAAAAAAGAAAGCATTCTCTCTCTCTCTCTCTCTCTCTCTCTCTCTCTCTCTCTCTCTCTCTACTTTCATAACTAGAACAATGAAGTAAGTAACTTCCTTTTTCTTCATAAAACCGATCTGGGTCCTCAAAAAATCCAATCTTTTTCTGTTCTTGATCATCAATCACACATTTTTCTTCACAAAACATTCATAACTCTTCAAATCTTGAATACCCATTTAATAAAGTTCCAAACTTTAACAAAAAAATGTCATCTTCTTCAACTTCTACTTCATCACAGTCCACAAACCCCTCAATCTTGAAGAAACCAATACCCCCACAACAAACAAATTCCAAACCTTTTTGGGTATTAAAACAAAAGACCCCAGTCTTACAACAGTTGTACACTATTGGTAGAAAACTTGGTCAAGGACAGTTTGGTACAACTCATCTATGCACAGAGAAGGCAACAGGTGTAGCATATGCTTGTAAGTCAATCCCTAAGAAGAAGCTTATATGTAGGGAGGATTATGAGGATGTGTTGAAGGAGATTCAAATAATGCACCATTTGTCTGAGCATCCTAATGTTGTGAGGATTAAAGGGACTTATGAAGATGCTTTGTATGTGCATATTGTTATGGAGTTGTGTGCTGGTGGTGAGTTGTTTGATAGGATTGTGCAGAAGGGTCAGTATAGTGAAAGAGAGGCTGCTAAGTTGATTAAGACTATTGTTGGTGTTGTTGAGGCTTGTCATAGTTTGGGTGTTATGCATAGAGATCTTAAGCCTGAAAACTTCTTGTTTTCTACTGTAGATGAAGATGCTACCCTTAAAGCCACTGATTTTGGGCTGTCTGTGTTCTATAAACCAGGTTTGATATTTTTTAATGTTTTTTTTTTTTTTTTTTTTTTTTTTTTTTTTTTTTATAAATAAAGTTTGGATATATTGTTTGGTTGAATAATAATCTCATATGGGTTGGTCTCATCTTTATTTGGTTAAGGGTTTTGTGTGTTTTGGTTTTGGACTGTTTTTTTTTTTTAATGTTCTGTGATGTTTGATCATTTGTGGACTGGCTTTGTTTATGAATTATTTGTTGTTGTGGGTGATATGATAATTATAAGATATTAATTTTAATTCTGTTTTTTATTTTTTATTTTTGATGAATTGTATTGTTTGTAAATTAGGTGTCTAAAAGGTTGAGTAAATTGTTGTGAAATAAATTTAAGTCCCTGTGATGTCCCTGTTGACTGTTGTGTCTTTAATTTTTATTTTGCTAGAAATTAAAATTAAATAGGTGGCATTGATGGATGTTACTTCTAAATGCACAATTTGATATGGTTTGGTTAGTTGCGAAGCTCTCGAATTTGTACACAAAACTAGTAATAAACAATTCTTATATCAATTCTGATTTGTTTTTAATTTTGTTTTTTTTGATGAATTGTATATGTAATTTATTTGTAAATGCTATGCATTATTGGTTACAAATATAGAAAAAGTTCCAGTTCTTGTTTTTGGCAATTTGGCCTACCGGTTGTCCCATTACAGTGAAGTTTCATACTTTCATGTCCATGGTGATTGGTGAGTAAATTAGTGTGAAATGTATTTAAGTCCATGTGTTGTCTCTGTTGTCTCTTTTGTTTTTGTTTTGCTATAAATAGGTGAAAACTGATAGATCTACTTTTTTAAAAAAATTTTCGACGTAATGGAATTTTGGTCTATGTAATGGGATTTCCTGAATAATGTGATGATTGTTATTTTCTTTTTCTTAAAGTGTATTAACAATGTTAGTATTTGTTTGAAAGTTAGATAAAAATTGGATGCTTCAAGTTCTTCTTGATCTTATTGTTCTGTGAATTCTTGATTTAAACCGCGTTTATTGATAGTGTACTATTAAAAACGCGGATTAGCTGATTCTGACTAATCAAATCAAATCCATATACTTACTTCCAAATCACATGTCCAAAACCGAAAGAACCTTGTTTTCGTCATTTAAAACAAGTCACAATTTTCATTTGAAACTTAGGTGAAACGTTTCGGGATGTGGTTGGGAGCCCTTACTATGTTGCACCAGAGGTTTTACGCAAGCATTACGGACCCGAATCTGATGTTTGGAGCGCAGGGGTAATATTGTACATCTTACTAAGCGGTGTTCCTCCCTTTTGGGCAGGTATATTTTTGTAATTTTCTATTACTATCGCCTATCGGTTTAATTTAGTCAAAATTATAACCCTTTTTCTTTTGAAAAAAAAAAAACGTTTACTTTTATCCACAGAAACCGAAATGGGCATCTTCCGTCAGATACTGCAAGCAAAGTTAGATTTTGAATCTGAGCCATGGCCTGCAATTACAGACAGCGCTAAAGATCTTATAAGGAAGATGCTTGATAGAAATCCTAAGAAAAGGCTTACAGCTCATGAAGTCCTATGTAAGCGACAAGAATTGCTAAAAGAATTTAAAATTTTATTTCACTAATATTACTTTTGCTTGCTTTAACAGGCCATCCATGGATTGTTGATGACAAAGTTGCACCCGATAAGCCTCTTGATTCTGCAGTATTATCACGCTTGAAACAGTTCTCTGCAATGAACAAGCTCAAGAAGATGGCTTTACGGGTAACATCTTCTCATTTATTACGTTTAACTTTTGATAACATTATGGGATTTCTTTTCTAACTTTTTTTGAAAACTGATAGCTTTCATGGGTATATTTTAAAAAATAAGAAAAGGGTTTGGGTGGTCTCTTATTATTTTAGATAACAAAATGAATTTCTGGTATTCATTTAGGTTTCTTTTGGAATATTATTGTATTCCATGGTCCATATGGTAATGATAGGTTGAAGTGTGATAGGTTGAAGTGGGATAGATTTTGGATGGACCAAAAGGGTTTGGGTGCTTCCTTAAAGCTCCCTTTTTAGATAATGATGTTAAATTACTGATATAATATAGGTTTCTTTTAAAATGACAGGACTTCAAGGCCCTTCTGGTATGATGGGTCAAAACGAATCAAATTTTATGACAAGCCAAAAGGGTTTGGGCTGGGTTGACGGGTTAACCCTATATGTTAGATATGATTATAATAATGTTATAAAATAGTAATCTAATGGTTATAAATGTAAAAATTTTAGGACGTCGTAAACGACTAAACACTTTTTAGATAAATGTTTCTTAAAGTTTTCTTTTTAGATAAAGATGTTAAATTTCAGATATCAGTTATCATATAGGTTTCTTTTGAAAATGCTAGTCACTCAGGGGCCTTATTGTATGATAGGCTAAAATGGATTAAATTTCACGTCGGGCGCCCAAATGGTTTGGGCTGTGTTGCCCCGTCAACACTTTTTTTTAATGTCTTTTTTATTGAAGGTTACAACCGTAAACAATTTAGGAGGTCATAAAAAGTTAAAAACTTGGGTATGCAACAATGCCTTTTTAGATTGTTTTACTCGTTTCCTTTTTAACTAACTTTGGTGATTATTGTACTTTACCCATTAACTTGTTAAATAAACTACAACCACTATTTTCACTTAAGTGGTTTGGAGTTATGGTCATCATTATAATGACTTCAAGATAAATTTAATGAAGCAATGTGGGTGTACACTGCATGATCGATTGAGGCTCATCCTTATGAGAGCAAATTTGTTATTATTATATGGGGACACTTTCAACCCGCCTATTTGAAACAGGTCGACTTGGGTTAGATTTTTCTCTAACGGCTTGAATAGGTCAAACATAAAAACTTATCTAAGCGAAACGGGTCAACGTGTTGAAAATTAACCAAGCTGTTTTGGACTCCTAAATCAATCTATTCAAACAAAATTAATTTACTAGTATAGTTTTTATAATCATTTTTAATACATCGAATATATAAGATTCAAAAGATGATGGGGTCAACATGTCCTGACCCGTACCTGCATTTAAAATACCCAATATGACCTTTTATCAGCCTCTACATCGCCACCATTAGTTATTTTAGGTTTTCATGTACATTTGTCAACACAAAAGTCAACATACACAAAATGGAGCTACTGCTGACTGCATATTATGCATAGGTGATTGCTGAAAGGCTTTCAGAAGAAGAAATTGGTGGACTGAAAGAGTTATTCAAAATGATAGATACAGACAACAGTGGTACAATAACTTTCGACGAACTGAAAGAGGGTCTGAGACGAGTAGGTTCTGAACTTATGGAGTCGGAGATAAAGGACCTAATGGATGCAGTAAGTGCATATTTTCCTCCCTTTTCTGCAGTTTTTTTTTTCCATTTGGGACTATAAATTATTGGAAAGCTTTTGACTTTTTGCTTGATTGGTGTTCCGTGACATGAAATTTGGTGGGAATCTTTGACCTTGCAGGCGGATATTGACAACAGTGGAACAATCGACTATGGTGAATTTATTGCTGCAACTGTACACTTGAACAAACTGGAGAGAGAAGAGAATCTTTTGTCTGCATTTTCATTTTTTGACAAGGATGGAAGTGGTTACATTACGATTGATGAGCTCCAACAAGCGTGTCAAGAAATGGGTTTAGGTGATGTTCGTCTTGATGAGACAATCAAGGAAATCGACCAAGATAATGTAAGTTTTCTTCACCAGCATTCATTTGCAGGGTTAAAATAGTAACTTGTCACCTAAACACTTGTCAAACGGTAATGTTTATTCAGGACTCCATGAAAAACGGTTAATTGGGTTATACGTTACTATAATGGGTCAAACTAGTCAAAAGTTATACAAAGTGATTTGTTAGTGCCTACAACTTCTTAATTTGTTATGTGAAGGTAAACGCGATATACATTGTGATTGATAGCATGGCTGTATTTTTTCCCTGAAAGTTAATGAAAGCCTTGCAGTTAAATAAAAAGTAGTAATTAGAGAAAATACGAAACCCTAACCCTAATGGGCCTAACTCAAATATATTTTAACATGTTATATTAAATTTTTTAGCTTATTTATTGTATTATATTACCATCAGTATCTGTTTATATAATGGCAAATTACTCAAAAATGGGTCCTTTTTTCATTCTTGGTAAAAAAATAATTTCTTTTTTGTTTTAATTTCCAGAAAAAAATATTTTAATTGCGAAGAAAAAAATGTGTATCTCAAATGGAAATTGGCCTAAAGTTCAGTACCTTTTTTGTACACTTTGCCCTTTATATAATCACATCTAAAAAATGTACTTGTAAAAAGCTCAACCATATGGTCGAAAAACGTTTGTGGCGAGCCGTACTGAAAACCATCCATTATGACCCGTTACAAAACCTTCCCGTTCGACCAATTGGTCACATCTTTGACCCATTGATTGGCTATCTAATAAAATACAATCCAAATTAACCGATTTTAACATAAGTATGACCATTAGTTAGACCAACTAATGATGTATTAATCATATGTGGGTGCAGGATGGACAGATTGATTATGGGGAGTTTGCTGCTATGATGAGGAAGGGAAATGGCGGAATTGGGAGGAGAACAATGAGGAGCAATCTGAACCTAGGTGAAGCTCTTGGAGTCATACCGCCACCCGAAAAACCAAACCTCTAACAACTTATTATTACTTGGATTATTTTGGTATTTGGTTAGATGTAAGAACTAATTATGGTGTGTTGATTTCTCTCAGCAACCATGAATTTGAACTTAAATATATTAAGCTTTGACTTTGAACTATGACTTGGTCTTTGGTTATGGTTATGGCTACTGCACAGTTGGTCATTTGAATATTGATGGTCAACTGCATTCAAAGTCAAAATTAGGATATATAATGATGTTATTATAGTCAAATAGGCTGGTTTGATATATTATTGGTAAAAACCTAAGGTGGGTCAAAATGGGTTTAGGGTATGTTTGGCAAAGAGCTTTTAATAGCTTTTAGGAGCTTCAAGCTTCAAGCTTTTAAGAAAAAGCTCCTACTTAATAAAAAGTCTTGTTTGGTTGAAGGGGTTAATACCTATGTTACTGTCAGATTAATCCTTTACCCAAACCGTAATGGTGACCCGTGTGAGAGTTAATGTAAGTGAGTGTGTATGAAGTGTGTGAGAACACGAGAGTTAAGTGGTTCGGTCGTTAATGACCTACGTCCACTGTAAGTACACCGGAATATTATTGATGGTAAGAAGATTACAATGAGTGTAGTAGTTATGGTTATTTTTTATGAATCTACAAGAATTGCATGTGATCTTATTTATAGAGATCACGGTGGGCTGCATGGGGCGGCCCACGGATGACACCATCAGTTTGGGCCTGGCTGAGGCCCAAGCCCATGGTTCTTCTGATAATGGCGGGAAAGGACTTGTTACTGTTGATGTCGTCATGCTATAGTGTGGTCGTTGTAGTAGCCTGACACGTGGCGGACTTCTGGTGGTGCACAGTAACGTCGTACTTGCTACAGTGCTCAGGCTATCCATGCTGTCTGATGTGACGTCTGACAGTTGGCGAGGTAATGCCTGCTGGTCACTATTCACGACAGCATGTACAGTGTAGCCGTTCACCTTTTGTACTATCTGCCACATGTCCTTCTCCAGCTGGTATGTACTCTGACATGGATCTTTATGAATCTTCCTTCTGCCGTTCCTTGTACTTCATATGAAAGGTGCCAAGGGAAGATTCCGCGCGTGGTAGCACGCGCATATCAGGTGTTGTATGTTGTTTATCGTATGCTTTGGCGCGCGAGACATGTTGATTGCTTGTCTCCGCGCTAGTGTGTTCCCGCGCCATTATCTGGTGTGGTGCTGTTGTTGTTCGGGGATAGGGACGCCTTTCAGATTAGGCTCCCTATCCCTTCAGCTACTAGTAGTAGCTTTTAAGAAAAAGCTCTACTAGCTACAAGCTTTTAGTTAGTAAATGACACAAATACCCCTTCTATTTTAAAAATAAAATAAAAACCTTCTTTACAATCTTTTAATTATGACCATTTTGGTCATTTTATACATTTTATTAAAAGCTCTAGCTACTCTGCCAAACATTAAAATATATTTAAAAAGCTTCCAGCTACCAGCTTGCAGCTTCCAGCTACCAGCCTCCAGCTAATTTTGCCAAACATACCCTTAGTTGGATCAGGTATATCCGGTATGGTTACATAATTGAGACTTGTTACATGTTTTGAGTCGTTTTCTTTTAAGATAATATTTTTAATACAACATGTTTGACCAAGTAAATTACAACATGATGATTGTCATTGAACTAAGCAACTTGTTTATTTGTGGTGGATATTTTACTTTAGTATCCAGTGTCTCATTCCATATAAAAAAGCCACTTGTTATCCGGTATTTGAAAAAAAAAAAAGTAATAATAATATGAGTGTTTTATGAATTTAGGTATTTTTGTTTTAACCTCATGCAAATGATTAAACTCAATGCTAAATTTATTTGATTTTTTTTAGTAAAACTTTATAGAGCAAATTTCATAAAACTATATATAAAGGGGTGATGAAAATATACACTCATCTGAAAAGGTGCCTAGAAAATATAAAAATCTGTTAGCCTTTTGCCATTTTTTTGTAAGTAGTTAATGATGCCTAAAGAAAAAAACTTAAATAAGTCTCCTAATTTAATTGAATTTTTACTTTATTATTTATCTGTGCATATTTTATTTAAGGAACATTTTTACTTCTTAATTTAATTGAATTTTTACTTTTTTTTTTATAACTTTTCTATAAAATTTACATAATATTCCCTATTTCCTTATGTTTAATCATTTCCCCCCTCATAACCTTGACGTTTCCCAAAGTCTTTTGTTAAGATTATAATACGTTTGAACTTAAAAAAATATTTTCATTAAAAACAAAAACGTATAAAAATTCACAATAGAATTCAAAATGATATGATTCGCATCAACGCCAAAACACGACATGATTAAATTACGATTCAATACATGGTTACGATTAATAACGAAATTCAACCAAACAAAGATGCAACGATCAACGAAATTCAATTTTCTTATTAAAATTCACAACGATTAAAGTACGAGGACTATAATGACAACTTGATGAAAGATGAGGGTGAAAGATGTCACAGGTGGGGAAGCTGAAGTGGGTGGTGGCTGTGGTGGTTGGGATGTCGGTGGTAATGGTAGTGGTAGTGAAAGTGGAGATGGGTGGTGGTTGTGGTGGTGATAGTGGTTTATGAAGGTGGTGGTGGTGGTTTGTATAGGTGATTGGTGAGGAAGAAGAAGTGGGTGGGGTTCACATAATTTTTAATTATATTTTTTTAATGATAAGGGTAGTTTAGTAATTTTACACCCACTTAACTGAATAATCTAACCTTCATCCACTCCAGGGACTATCCGGGATAAGTGACACCAAAAGTTAGATACTACAAATGTAATTTTGAAAAATTAAGGACTAAAGGTGAAATTTGTGCAAACCACATGAACTATTCAAGCAATTTTCTCACTAAAAATGATAAACCATTTTCCTTGCATGTTGCTTTTACGTTTACTTATGGTTGGAAAAATGGATAGTGAAATAATTTTTCACTTATTTTGGACAATAAATAATTATATTTGTATATGAGTTATGTAGATAATTATTTATAAATTTGTGTTCTATGGTGTGAGAATTTCATAACGAACCAAACCACGTCCAAAATAGAGCTAAGATGAATAATATATCGAATCTTGAAAGTTATAGATTGGAACAACCAAAGATTAGAAAAATAGATTATGTTTGCTCATCCTTATAAGCTACTTCATGTTTTGTCAACTTCTCCCACATTGTTGGGATGACAAAACATGAAGTAGCTTATAAAGGATGAGTACTCCTTGTTTATAGTTTAGCTAGAGCAAAACACTAGTAAGGACCCCTAAACGGTGCAAAGCACCTTAACTAGCACTCGCACACGTGCGCAAGTGGCGTGTGCGATGGGGGCAATGTGGCGCTTTGATGGCGCACTTTGCACTTAGCACACTCGCAACGTCGCGAGCCGCCTTAGTATAGTGTTTCGGTCCGCGGGTGACATGACGGTCAGCGCATGACGTAAGTTTGTGTAACACGCAGATAGCGAGTTAAAAAAAAGCAAGGATGGGATGAGTTCTAAGGTTAAATAGAAAAAAACTCTAAAAAGAAACTAGAAGTCGGCACTATAATCTTTTAAATAAATGCATGTTTATTATTAATAGAATGCTATTTTTTTTCTTGAAAGGTAATAGAATGCTAGTTAAGAAAGGAAAACAAAAGATGAAAGATGAAGAAGTTATATGTAAATTTATAATGATTAAATAAAAATAAAAAAAATGAGATAAGCATGATATCATATGGATGTGTGGAATTAATACTGAGGTAAGCATAACCTCACATGATGTATTAATCCTAGATCCCTATATAAAACATATAAAAAAAATAAAACTACTTGAAAAATTGGTATCAAGTTCTTTCGAGGGCATATGACTGTTCATTCCCATTCTACTTAAATAATTGGTTACATAAGTGTTTCTTCAATATTATTTTATTATATCTCAAATCAATGTTTTAAATACCATAATATCCTTTAATAGTACACCCAATCGACTACATCTATTTTGTGGCAATTTGGTAAAAACACGTCTCTTAGATTGTACGGTACGGGGTGTGGAAAGAGAGGAGAGCCTCTTCACAGAGCCGGTCCTGAATATTCAAGTGCCTTGCACAAGTTGAAAGAAAAAGGCCCTGAGGCCCTAAAGAAATCAACCCTACATGTCACGACGAGTGGGAACTCGGTCGGTTTTGGTACTCGCTTTATTAAACAAAACAAAAAAAACCGAAAAAATATAAAGGTAACATGCCCAAAATTGAATTTACGTAATAAACGTTGAAGAGATTTACGTCCCACGCGTGACACAATGACAAATTAATATACATATTTTAAATCTTTTAAGGAAGACATTTTTTTCTCAATTTTATTAAATTCTAAAATCATTATGAAGTTATTATTTTGAATTTAAATTTATTAATTAGTTATAACAAAGTAGTAAAAAACATTATGTAAAAACTATTAATAATTTTTTTTAAGTTTACCAATTTTAATTGTATGCAATGAAAAGATTGTTTAAATGTCAACCATCACTTTAACTATAATTGGGTCTACAATGATAATTAACAAAAAATAAAACAAAGCTACCGTAAAAAAAGAAAAAAAAAACTAGAATCACCACAATGGGGTGAAGTAGACTCGAACTCGCGCAAAAGAAGCTTGGAGGAAACAACTTCAACCAGCAGGACATATCATCTGTTTGTTTTCGTTTGTATTTTTTAAATCTATATATAAAAAGTATAAAAGAAAAAAAAACTTAATTTAGGCCCACGGAAAAAACGGGCCTCGGCCGGGGGTGCGGCTCGCCCACCCCTTGGGCCGGCCCTTCCTCTCCACACCACCTTGGGGCTAGCGTGGGACTTTGGGTGGAGATTTCCATCAAAATGGGGCAAGTAAGGAGGGTGATGTGACGGTTCTTGATTGGGCCTTTAAAATCGACCGTTTGCTAACAGTACAAGTAATAAATTTTTTAAATTACCATTTAATTCAAAATTTACCTATCTAACCCAACATCTTATCTACCGTTTTCTCCACCTCTTTTCCATAGTAGGGCAAGCATGGGGCACTCTCGGTGGAGATTTCTATCGGCGTGGGGCAAGGAAGGAGGGTGATGTGGCGGTTCTTGATTGGGCCTTTAAAATTACAGGTAACATTTTTTTTAAATTACCATTTAATTCAATATTTACCTATTTAACCCAACATTTTCTCTACCTCTTTTCAACCGTTTCTCCACCGTTTTCTTTACCGTTTCTCCACCTTTCTTTTTATCCCAAATTCAAGTAATCAACCATGACCCATTGGACCAAGGGGGAGGAGTTGCCTAGTGACGGCTTGGACGGAAATCAACAACCCTCTACCCGGCCGAGGGACTATTTGGCCACACGTCCTTCGTGAATTCAAGATGTTGGTCGGTGGTTCTAAACGGCCCACCGATTCACTAAACCGACAGTGGACCGATCTTCACAACAAGTGCAAACGATTCGAGGGTCATCACCGAACAACCTTGCAACAACTACCCGCCAATACCCTTGAACACGCGGCCATTGCACTCACACAAATCGAGTACGAATTTTGGTACAATGGTAAATTCCCCCACATATGGGCTTGACAAATGATCAGGTTGGCACTAGATTAGATTTTTTAGTTATGTTTACTTATATTTTTTATGTTTAAATTAAGTTAGGTTTATTTTTATGTAATGTTTTTATTTTATGTTATGTTTATTTATTTATTTTAATTATTAATTTAAAACAAAAATGTAAAAAAAAAAAGTAACTGAGGTGAGGCCACCCAACCATCGTCAACGTCACCACACCCCGTGCATTTTTTTGGTCTTGAAGGGAAATTCCACCTTTGATGAGGTGGATGCCACATATTGGTCGGCATGACCACACCGTGTAGTCTTAGATGGGCCGTATCATGTTTAAACTTGGGCAAGGGTATA
The DNA here is from genome assembly GCA_030844895.1 of Ambrosia x helenae. Classification (NCBI taxonomy): domain Eukaryota; kingdom Viridiplantae; phylum Streptophyta; class Magnoliopsida; order Asterales; family Asteraceae; genus Ambrosia; species Ambrosia x helenae. The sequence goes on along the minus strand of CM061225.1, from coordinate 21,149,123 downwards.
GTTTAGGATTATTGGTGTATGTAAAGTTCGAGTAACATTTGTCGTTCAAAAATAAAAATAAAAAACAGTAGAGTTAGAGTAACATTTACCGTTAAAAATAGATTGATTATTCAAAATTTAAAAATTAGATTTACCATTAAACAAATTGAAGTAAAATTTATAGGTTGGTTAAACTAGGCTATTTTTTTTTTCACTAAATCTCTAAGAGTCTGTTTGGCATGGGGTAATGGAATGGATGAGGTAATGGAATGGATCATTACCATTTCATGTCTTGTTTGGTTGCCATGTGGGAATGAACGAAGTATTACTGTAAAAAACAAAGGAATAAAATAGGTGGTGAGTGACAGTGGTGGGTGGTGGTTAGTGGCGAAGATGGTGTGTGGTGATATGTTGTGGTGGTGGTGATGGTGGCAGGCGGCGGCGGTGGTGGGTGGTTACGGCGGTGGTGCATGGCGGTTAGTGGCATTGATGGTGGGTGGGTGACACTGGCGGATCTAGAAAAAAAATGAGGATTAACGTTAAAAAAAACCGTCGTAGTTTCATATAATGTAAACGAAATAAAATCATGGTAATAGATAAAGTTTCACACATGCCTATTAGGTTTCACCTCTTCAGTTCTTGAAAGTTTGAAATCGAGCCATTACGTTATCTTCTTTTACTTTATCAAAAGTTTCTTTTTCGACCTCACAAATTAGAGCATTGTTCAAATAGTTCCCACCTATTCGATTACGTAAATCTGTCTTGATAAGATTCACGTTAGAAAAACACTTCTCAACGGTTGCGGTTCGAACAGGTAAAACCAATGCTAATTTCAATACCCGATAAAACAAAGGAAAAGTTTTATGTTTTACGGTTCCATTATTACACGAGCAAGGTCACACATTGTGTCCATTTAAATATATGACCATGTAGTTGAAAAGCCTTTTTTCATAAGATATGATCTTTTTATGTCATCTATTTGATTAGGGTAATTGCTAGCAATGGGTGGTCTATTAGCGGGATACGAAGAAAGAGCATTCAAATCAATATATGAGGTAGCAGTTGAAGCCGAAGACTTAGGAACATTTGGACTTGTAGTTGTAGCAACATCATCATTCGTTTACATATCATTATCATTATTAGCAATATCATAATTCTTTTGCAATCAAATATCATCATTCACTAGCGTATCCTTATTATCAGTATTTGGAGTATTACTTGAACCACTTATAACAAATTATAATTTATAACATAAACAATAAAATAATCAATTATAGACACAAACTATAATTTATAATTTATTTCGTTTTTTTTAGGTGTTACGGAATTGTGTGAGCTTGGTTTGGGCTTACTTGTTTGGGTCAAGGGCGTTTGTTTGAGTCGGGGGTTTTGGGAATTTGGTTGGGTTTGGTAATAGATATGGACTCGTGGTTTAGACAAAAGACATTTAGTATAAGTTCGATAATATTTTCTGAGTAACATAATGCAAAATTTATTGGAGTAACGTAAAATTAATTTTAGGGGTAAAGTTTTACAAAAAACGTAAAAAAAAAAAAAATCCACTACGCGCGAAAATTTGAGGGGTTGCGGGCGCGGCCCCTAGCTTTATGCTAGGTCCGTCCCTGGTGGGTGACGATGGTGGGTAGTGGGTGGCGACGACGGTAGTAGGTGGAGGTGGATGGCGCCGGTTGTGGGTGGCGGAAGTGAAGGGTCGCAACAGTGGAGGGCGTCAGTGGCAGGTGGATGAAGGTAGTGGGTGGCGGCAGCAGTGATAGGTGGAGGTGGATGGCACCGGTGGTGGGTAGGTAATGGTGGTCGGTGGTGGCGGTGAAGGGTGGCGATGGCGACGGTGACGGTAGGTGGCGGTAGTGGTGGTGTGTGGAGGTGGATGGCGCCGGGGGTGCGGTGCGGTGGGTGATGGTGATAGGTGGTGGTGGTTGGTGGCGGCGACGGTGGTGGTGGCGGGTGGTGGGTTTTGGTTTGTTAATGAATGACGAAATAGGGATGGAATGAAAAAAAAAATGGGGGATGGACATAATGAAATGCATTGTGAAATGAGTGATTCTATTGGTCACCAAACACACAATATTTCATTACCTTGTAATGGTCAATTTCATTCCGCCTTCCACTCCAACATACCAAATACTACCTAATAGATTAAAATGTAAAAATAAGGGTTATCTGGATTCTGGAAAATGAAACTACTTAAACCATTACAGTAGTTGAATAGTCGATGTTTCCTTATGTTTTTTTTACCACAAATATCAGTTCGGCTTTGGTTTTACATGTATAATCGATTATTCATTATTAATTATTAATAATAATAAACATAAATTAAGTATTAATAGTTTCGTTGCCTGTCTTCAAATACAACAGTATAAGATTGAGGGTTTATTGTAATCAAAAGGTGATAAGAATCTTGAGGCACTCCTGTTTCTTCAATATCTCAAATGCTTCCTCTATATTTTCCAACTTTATTTCATGCGTCAAAAGCTTATCCAACTGATCTATTTCCTGATTAATTAAAAAAACATAACATATAAACAAAATAATTCATATTATCTCAAACGTCTAGTAAAACCTATTAATGGTAAAATATAATTTAAATATACACATTTGTTTTGAATAAAATACTAAAATCTAAGAGCATTCACGTCACGTTCTCTATGTTACTATTTAGTCACTTTTTTCAAATTATAGTAAACACTATAAGGTTTTCTTTCATTTGCACTCTCCATCAGCATCTCTAAAGTAGAGATAAGGTTTCGAGAACCTATACTGCTTCTTTAAGTATTGAGACTCACTATTCATCTCTAAATATAATTTTGTGAGTGCATGACAAAAAAAATGCAATAAAATAAGTGTTTGTGAGTAAGATAGAAATAGAGATAAAGAATATCTTGTATGAGATTGTTAAAAAATAAATAAAGTTTTAAGAAAAAATGTACATGTTATTTATATTATAGTGACAGAGATTGAGACCTAAAAGAGACTTTTTTAGAGAATTAGAATCCGTAATAAAAATAAAAATCCCAAGCACTAATTAGGAGGCATATAATTTTTATTCATTCCCTAAAAAATAATATAATCATCATAAATAGGGCTGTAAACGAACCGAACAAACACGAATAAGGCCTTGTTCGTGTTCGTTTGTTAAGAAAATTATGTGTTCACGAACAGTTCATGAACACTTACCGAACGAGATTTTCTGTTCGTGTTTGTTTGTTAAGAAAATATTCATGTTCGTGTTCGTTTGTTAATTTTGTTCATGAACGCACACAAACACAAACAGACATTAATGAACACAAACAAGTGTTCATGAACACAAAGAAGTGTTCATGAACAGAACCAAATACAAACGGACATATCTTAACTTTTAAATAACATCGAATTCACATACATTAAGATAAATAAAATAGAAGAATATAAAAAAGTATAAAAATTAAAACCTTACTAAACTACAGAACACAAACAAACATAAACGAACGCGTTACCGAACGTTCACGAACATAAACGAACGAACGCGACCTCTGTTTATGTTCGTTCGTGTTCGTTCGTTTATTAAACGAACGAACACGAACGAACTTCCCGCCAAACAGTTCATGAACTGTTCGCTAAAAGTTCAGTTCGTTTGCAGCCCTAGTCATAAAGTTAAAACTGTGAATTGTTTGTTGGTCACCTTACTAATACATTTGTCGAGTATAATAGGGATATCAGATTGGGTTTTAATCCCACCCATTGCCGAACCCTTCATGGTTCGTCCGGTCAGTAGTGTTAAGCTTCTTATGGCCCAGTTCGTCTCTAGCCCCAATCCAATTGCTACCGTTGTTCCTATTCCCTGCCATATTATTATATATTATATATATATATATTTATATTAGGATTGTACATATATTTATATATATTGGTAATTGAGAAAGTGATCCAAATTTTAAAAATTGCGTTGTATTAGTGTACAATTTTGGAGGCCTCAAGGGCTTCGTTCAACAAGGGTGCGATTCCGGTACACTCGAAGGAATAGTCGACACCTAGCCCATTTGTCAAATCTTTCACCAAATCCGAAACCTGTTTGTTAGGATGGTTTTGTGGGTTGATAAAATTTGTCATCCCGAAAACCTCTCCTATTGGTGCTTTCTTCTCATTTGTGTCCACGCCTATTATCGTTGACGCCCCTTGCATTTGTGCTCCTTTAATAACCTGTAACATGCCTTTTTTAATATACATGTCTTTTTTAATATACAGGACTACCCCTGACAAATAATGTACCATTGATAGCTTCGAGACGAACCAAAACCGTCACAACCTGTCCTAAAGCCCATATTGCAATAAATTTGTAACTGTTCTGGTCGCTCACAAAATATATCATCTTCGATCCCATTTGCGACAAACGTTTTTTAGAATAACATTTTTGTAATATGAGATAGATTTTGTTAGGAATTTTAAAAACACTTTTAATTATTTCCCTAATAAGCGTCACAATGTAGCAAAGTTTTTTTTTTTCATACAAAAATACGGTCATATTACCTCTTAAGTAGTGTCAATGATAAAAGATCATACGAGTAAAAATTAAAACATGTACCCCAAGACCAACAACACCAAGACCAAAAACCGCAACCGTAGAACCCTTAGAGACCGTGACTTCCTTCCATGGTGCACCTAGCCCGGTTGTGAAGCCACATGAGAGTAAACTGGCATGTGGAAGAGGCACCCTGGGGTCAACCTTGATCACATAGTTGACATCAATCACCATGTACTCGGACCATGTCGAGCAACTAAGGAGGTGGTAGATCGTTTCTCCTGTTGATGCCATAGACATTCTTGAAGTGCCGTCGCGCATGAGACCGTTTAAGGCAATAGGGTAAACATTGCACATGTTGGTCTTTCCAGATTTGCAATTTAAGCATTCACCACATTCTCCTATGTAGAGCGGCATCACCACGTCCCCGGTTTTGACCCATGTCCCCACGTCTTCTCCAATGCTCTCAACCATCCTGCACTCGGGTCCAAACCATGTTATATATTGAACCAAAATAGTTAACCAAACTGTAGCTTGCATATACGCCATACATACCCAACGCCTTCGTGTCCAGGAATGCGCGGAAATGAAGGCTGCAATATTAAAAGCAATTAAACCACGCTAAATTGAAACCACTAATTAGAAACTAGACCGGACTGCTCGGTCGCTAAAGAAGCTGGCTACATGTTGGGGATTTACAGTAATAGCGAACAAAACAACCGAATAACAGAAATATCTGAAGGCACGTAATTGCTTTCAGATTGAATCAATTCGACGGTTCAATCGAAATATTCAATAGGATACAATCAGAGATTGAGAATTTTCTGTATGATTTTGATTGAGAGAAGAACCAGAGTTTTTGACCAAGATAATAAAAAAACGTAATTGAATTTGGCTCATTAACTGCCTTTTAGGCGGTTATTACAAGTTTTCAAATAAATTTAGTCCCTCTAATTCTGAAAAATTAATTTTCTGATGGATTTTTACCATAGCAATTTTAATGGAAATAAAATTTTCCGTACTGACCTGGCAGCACGACCCCTAGCCAGGGGCTACCGCCCCTTGGACCCTGCTCCCAGGGGCGCTGCCCCCGGACCCGTCCCTTAGGGGCATGCACTCCGCACCTTCAGACAATCCAATTACTCTGGTCGGACAAGGTGGTTGGATCATATTTCAATATATATATATATATATATATATATATAGGGCGGTTATTCTACAAAGTAAAAGAAACGTGCGAAGGATGCGAAGGATATTTGTACATAATAATTACGTAATGTTTTTTATGTTCATGAAAGCATTACGTAATTATCATTACGTAATTATCATGCACTTTGTACATGATAATTACGTAATGATAATTACGTAATGTTTTTGTATGTTCATGAAGGCATTACGTAATTATCATGTACAAAGTGATCCTTCGCATCCTTCGCATGTTTGTATTACTTTGTATTTGATCATGTCCCTATATATATATTTTACTTTTTACTTCCAAACTCTTTTTCTATTAAATCATTTAGCGCTATAGGCTTGATATTTTATTTTTTGTATTTCAAACTTCATATTCTATTGACATTACAAATTATCCTATATGTTTAATTATCAATGCCCATGAATAGTGCTGCCTACATTTTAAAAAGGTGTTATATAGTAATGGTTTTAATATTGTTAAGAAAGGATGTTCTGGTGCAGTTGGTTTGTTTGTTCTTGTGTGTTGTTTGATGCTTAGGTTCGAATCCTTCAAGGAGCTGTGTTTTTGAACGATTTTCTTTTTCTTTTTTTAAAGGTGCCTAACAGCTGTTGCTTTGCTAGGCATTCCACGTTGCCAACTTGATTAGTCATTCTTCCACTTCTTCCTTTTTTTTCCTTAACTTTACCTCGCACCACTCCCATTAACAGCCACCACAAACCCACAACCCCCCTCCCCCCTCCCATTCGCGTCCGTCTTATGTGCTCTGAGCCAACGACCTAGAAACCACATTGCCTCCCTCTTCTCTGCTCTCATACCGGTGAAGTCGACGACTAAGGTGAGTCGTTTTTTAATAGGGTTTTGTTTTCTGGCTGCATGTTACGATCTGAGTCGTTTTTGGTGTTTAGTCATGTTGGATTCATGGTGTAGATAAGAGTAGTGACGGTGCTGGTTGTTGATGGTGGTGTATTCGATTGCTATGGTGGGTGACAGTGATGAAGAAGACGGTAATGGGGATATTGTTGATGGTCACGGCGGTACTGTGATGGTTAGCGGTAATTCTCATGTTCTCCAAAACTTTTTTACCTTTCGTTTGATTACTCTTTTTGTGTTGTTTTTTATTTATCATTTTCCCTTTCATTTGATTACTCTTTTTGTTGTATGGCAAATAACAAACCAACGAACTGTACAACGAAACGTTTTTGACTGAAGAGAAAAGAGCTAGGTTGCTTCGTTGGAGGATTCAGTTTCTTGAAAAGACTATTATGAAGCTTGGTATTAGTCCACATGGAGAGTATAATTCATTGGTTTGATCCAAGTGATGATTTTTGTCTAATTATGATTGGATATAGATATATAGCACCTGAGTTTGTGCCTATTCAACAGATACAAGAATTCACCTTTGGTGATGCCGTTACAGAAGAGATCATCAAGCCTGCGACTGAACTTACTGTTGATATCCCTGTTACTGAGGTACTAATATCATATGTTGATATCGTCTTTGTGTAAATTTGATTAAAGTATGGTTCTTTTCGACTGGGAAGTTTGCCAGAAATTGACTTGCGAAATTTTTAATTGTTTTTTCAATTAGAAAATTACCAAACATGTTACAATATTGATAAGCTCCTCTTTTGAAAGTTTTTTTTTTGTTACTTTTTAACAGAATTATAGTTATTAAAAGTAAGATTTTTATTAGATATATACAGGCTTGACAAATGACTCCATCAGATTCATTTGAAATATTTTGATGGAACTATGCAAATTTACCCTGGTGGATATTTTGGTAGAAGTCATATGAGACCTGATACTTTGAGCCATAAAAGATTCTGTTGAATGATGAATTATGGTCTTTTTACATGAGAATTTTAATAAAGGTTTTACCCCCTTTAAGGACTTTGTTCAAAACTTTGTTTTTTCCATGTGGAATCATGTAATTATGAATTGTGGTGTTCTTTTAATTACGAAGCTTTTTTTTCTTTGAAATCATATGCATCATCTTGATCATCTCATGGATTGTAAATTGTAATCTTGGGATTCTTGCGAAAAACTTTGCAGACCTGCACAATGGTATGGAAGGCCAGAATAGTTAGGTATGAGGTGACTTATGGAGCTGGATTTGTACCTGCAGTTGAAGACGGCTACACGGTGATCGTCCAAAAATCAAGCAAGTTTACAGCCTCCACGGACAAGCCGGCTTAAAGCCAGCTTACTAGCGGGAGCTTCAAATGTGGTGAACTAGGCAAGGTGGTCTTGACCAATGACCTTTGACAACCAAACCTCCAAAAATAAGGTATTAATGTCCTATACGGAAGCAAGATAAAGGTCACATCTGATTAGGCTATGTGAATCCGTCAAATACCGAATCAGAACTAAACTAGACCAAGGGATTCGTTTAACATATTTATAGTTGTTTTATGTGACCTGATACTATTGTTACACTCGTGTGACGTTGAAAATCTACTCTAGATGTGTTATAACACAAATTGTTTTACCCAGTGTAACGCGCCGCATCGCACCGACAAAATGACAAGGAAACTTAGATAGGGTAACCCTGCTAAAGAGAAGCAAAGAAACTTAGTATAGGCAAATGGTTAACCATAAGCAATGGTTAACCAGTCGCGCATTGGGGGATTGCTATAAGCTTTAGTTAGAAGGATTGTTGATTTTAGTATAACATTATCAATATAAAAATGAATGCTCAACACATAGATGACAAAAATAGTGTAACATGTGGTAATCTATAAACTTTTTGTTTTGAGATGTTACACCATTGATGGCGTCTATCGTGGTTCAAACGGGTGACTAAACAGTCGTTATCCTAAATAGTAAGTTATGTTTCTATGTTTGTATTTGAATTTGTATTTTAAGTGGGATTTATTATTAATAATTTGATGTGTTCGTGTTTGGGGATTTGATTGAGATATTTGAATTTGTCTTTTAGGTGGGATTTATTATTAATAATTTGATGTCTTCGTGTTTGGGGACGGTTGTGAATTCTTCTTCATCTGAGCATAGATTACTAAACCAATGTGACTTCGTTGTTCCTGTGGACGGAAGATCTGTTTGGTCTCTGTTGTTTATTCGGTGATGATGACCCTAATCAATTTGAAGGGTATACACCCTAATTTTATTTATGACTTTCAGATTAAGGAAGTTTGTAGTTGAAGCTTAGCTCATTTACAGAAATTGACTCCTGGATGTTGGGTTATTTTCTTGGCTCGATGATGAGATTTTACTATATTTTTGGTTTTCTTGCTTATTGTCACAGCAATAAACACTGTCTCAGGTATTACATTGAGCAAAATGAAAGTATATTTTAAGCTAGCTAGCATGCTATACTGTAACGGGGCACAGACTACTCTGAAACTAAAGCTAATGGAAATTGTATGACTATTATGTACTTAACATGTTTCTATGCCTATGATAACCATATAATATATTGATCATTTGTCATGATTCTAATAATATTGTGATTATTTATTAATGATTTATATCACACTGTTTAGCAGTTTAACTTTGTGATGTTATAATTTCAGGAACTTCCTGTTTGGCTGCGTTCATATGCTCATAGAGCCTGGGCTCGTGCGTTTCATTCAAGTATGCTATGGAATACATAATTTTTTTTTTGGAAGCAAATGTAATAGAGTCAACTCTGGTTTGTTTATTTTATTTTATTTTTAATTTTAGACCTGGAAGAGGTGGCCTTGCCTTTTGCAGGCCAATCGAATCTGACCCACATAGTCTGGTAATTGGTAACCAGCTGCTGTATATCTACATTACTTACTTGTGTTTTATTTTTCGTTTAGTTGTTTCACAATTAGAGGTATCAAAAAGGGTGGGTCAGGCAGCTCACTACTGGGTCAAAACTCCTTCGATGTGCTTCACGTTTTATTTAAGGTATTATCGCATTTATCTCATCTATAATTATACTTGAATACTTGAGAGCTACATAACTATTTTGTATATGAATTACTTTACCTTTTTCTTTTCTTTTCCTGAAAGACATAACCATCCGTTTAAGGAAAGGACTGTACGATTGTACAACGTGAACACAAGGAAGAGTAAAGGAGATCGAGTGATATGCACGGTGCACCTGTTCTTTCGGAAATCTAGCCCAGGTGAGCCTGCAGTCTTGGTTTCTGAACTCTATGTATACTGATGAGTTAATTTCACCTTTTTTTCCCGCGAGAATGTTTTTTTTCCGCCTCAGTTAATTTTCATAAAATCACAGGCCATATAGGTTTCTCATATGCATATTATCCATTTGATTTGAATGCACAACAACCTTTTTACAACCAGTTAATGGACATGTTTAGAAATAAGCCGGTGATCATTTTTGTATGCGAAATTGGTGTCTCATGAGTGATTGTTACATTCTAAATTGCAAGATGACCATTCTGTAAATAATTGGTCTACAAAGCTGGGTTCATAAGTAATAAGTGAATCTATGTAGTTATAATCAAGTCTTGGAAGTTTTGTAGATATGTGAATATTTTTTATGGTTGTATGCTAAAAACAAGTATTAGGAAAAGCCTATCAATCAAGCTGCATATGGATAGTTATTTCGTTTCTTTAGGCAGGTTATTTTTCTCTTCCCATCCACATGCTCGTCTTGATTATTTAAACTTCCATTGATACTTTTACTTTGTTATCTTTGTGGTTTCTACATGTAACCAAATCTGGTAATATTAACTCAACTATATTAATGGGTTAACTGAAGTTGTGTATTATATCAAACATGTCGAGTAAATAAGGGGCTTAGAAGTGAACTTGTCAAATGGGTTAAACGGGTTGACTTGAGTTGTGTTTTGTCTCAAACTAACACTAAAGAAAAGCCATGCCAGTTTTATTCAAGTTTCTAACATTGCATTGGTGCATCCGTTTTTTTACCATTTTAAATTAACCTTTTTTTACTCGAACCATTTTGACCCATAACCAAATTCTGAAACTACTTGTGTGATATGTAGAAAAAAGCGAAAGATTTATATGAGATTAGGAAGGTATGGTTCACAGCTTGGAATGGGAGAGGTGTGGGCTTTAGGTTAATGATTCTAATGCAAGACCAATGATGGAGCAGGTAACCAAACAAGTATTAGAATTTGTTGAAATGTAGGAGTTTTTTATTTGAATTAAGGAACATTTGTTGATGCTTATGTTGCTTCTTTTCACATCCCGTTGTAACAAAAAATAAGGATTCCATGTCATAGTTTGGTTTCTTGATGAGATGGTTACATGGTTTTGCTATGCACATTTTTTGTTTTCTAAGGAAATTTGGTTGAAGATAATAGATTGTCAAATGATCAGTATGCTATGAATGTTGGGATATTATAATTACATGTGAATCAAAGAGAGGAGAGAGGCTTTAGAAGAGGCTCCTCTCTAGAGAATTTAGAGACACACAGTGAAACGTCGCGCAGCGCGCGACTATGCACCCCACTAGTTTACACAAAAATAAAGTTATTGCGTATTTGGGTCAATATTATTTTAAAATCATTTACGACATGATCCATTTTTTCAAACCGATTTAATCCGTAAAACAACAAGACAACTGGCTCAATCTCATGTCGATTATGAAAACATCGTTCTCAACTCTATGCAAATAGTTGGAAGAGGGTCATGGACATACACCAAGCACGCCATCGCAACATAGGATGTCAGTATGGCAAATGCTAGCGCATAACATCTTGATCCTAACTTCCCCCGCTTTTGGAGGGTCCACCTTTATCTCCTCCACCGCGATTGCTCCACCTGCCTCCCTCACCACAGCGGCTGCACCACCATTTCCATTAGCGCGCGGCAAGTTTGTTAATTATATTGTTTTCTAATATTCAAGAATGTGAAAAAAGATCACAAGAACGTACCTTTGCAAGTGATAACATGTGGGATCTTGTGTGACATGGTGTTGGAAAATTGCAAAGTGACTTGTGAGAAGATAACTAGGATTGAAGTTATTCGTTGGTCTCAATTTATAGTGTTCAATGATAGAATTAGGATCCTTGCCCTCTCTTCTATTGATGAATAATATTTATAAAGATACAATAGGGTCTATCTTTGGATAGAGATAAATACAAACTATAAATACAAACATGCTATAATTATCTAGTCTATTACACCCCCGCAGTCGAAGCTGGAGGTGACCGGATGCTGAGACTGTCCCGGAAATCTTCAAATAACACTCGAGGTAGTCCTTTTGTGAATATGTCGGCAACCTGATAGCGAGATGGAACGTGGAGAATGCGCACGTGGCCTCGTTGAACCTGTTCACGAACAAAATGAATATCGAGCTCGATGTGCTTGGTGCGTTGATGTTGAACCGGGTTCCCTGAGAGATAAATGGCACTGACATTGTCACAATACACTAAGGTTGCGCGAGACAGCGGATGATGCAACTCGAGTAATAGGTTGCATAGCCAACAGATTTCAGCAGCAACATTGGCAACTCCCCTATATTCAGCTTCAGCACTGGAACGAGAGACCGTACTTTGTCGTTTGGACGACCAAGAGATAAGATTGTCCCCGAGGTAGACGCAGTATCCACTTGTGGAGCGTCGGGTGTCAGGGCACCCGACCCAATCGGCATCAGTGTAGGAGACGAGGGACAGGGTCGATGAGCCGCGCAGTTCGACGCCAAAGGTAGGCGTCCCTTTTATGTAGCGGATGATTCTCTTAAGTGCATTCCAATGGTCGACACGAGGCGAGTGCATATGCATGCAGACCTGCTGAACTGCGTAAGAAATGTCCGGACGTGTAAATGTGAGATATTGGAGAGCACCAGCCAGGCTGCGGTAAAGGGTGGGGTCAGAGTATAAATCGCTGGCAGTAGCACTGAGCTTACTGTTGGTGTCGACTGGGGTGGCTACTGGGTTGCAAGACTGCATACGAGCTCTAGCAATAATTTCGGTCGCGTAGGTGTGTTGAGACAAAAACATGGTATCCTGGTTGCGCGAAACTGAAATACCCAGAAAATAGCTGAGAGGACCCAAATCTTTCATGGCGAACTCAGCTGCTAATTTGGCCATGAGGGAGTGACGAAGAGCATCTGAAGAGGTAACCAGAAGAATATCATCCACATATAGTAATAGATAAGCCGTGTGGTGATCCTGGTGCAGGGTGAAAAGAGAAGCATCACTCTTACTGTGAAGAAAGCCAATGGTGAGCACAAAATCAGTAAAGCGCTGGTACCAGGCACGAGGGGCCTGTTTGAGACCATATAGAGATTTCTTTAGCGAGCAAACATAATCAGGAAACCGTTTGTCACGAAACCCCATAGGTTGGTGCATATAGACTGTTTCATGGAGATTCCCATGAAGAAAGGCATTGGTTACGTCCAACTGATGAACAGACCAACGCTTAGATAAAGCAATAGAGAGCACCGTCCGTATAGTAGCCGGTTTGACCACCGGACTAAAAGTTTCACCACAATCAACCCCAACCTGTTGTGAACGACCATCACAAACTAACCGAGCTTTATATCGCTCTAATGACCCATCCGACCTGTATTTGTGTTTGAATAACCACATGCACCGAATAATATTCATGTCAGGTGTGCGAAGTACTAATTCCCAAGTCTTATTTCTAACTAATGCATTATATTCTGTAGACATGGCAGATGACCATTCCGGTATATTCAAGGCATCAACAGGGGATTTAGGAATGGGGACTATAGGCGAGGTGGTAGAGGCGTGTAAGTTAAAAGGTTGTTTAGGTTTGTATATCCCGCTCATGGAACGGGTGTGTATGGTTCGAGTTTGTGGAGGAGGCGGGGGGACGGTAGTAGCAGTGGGTGGGGCCGGGCTGTTTGGAGTGGTGTGTGAGGCGGGATAAGTGGGCTGGTTCATGGGATGTTGGGACGGTGATGTAGTGGGTTGGGTAGAGGTGTGCGTAGTAGTGGGAGGGTGGGCCGAGGTTGTTTGTGGGGTAGGAGTTGGGCTTGGGGCATGTGGTATTGGGCCTAGGTTGGTTTGTTGAATGTGAGGGGAAAGGTGATGGGGAAACGGGACAGTGGGTGTGTCAAGAAAGTCGTATTTGGGTGTGGGTCCTATGGTGAACTTAAAGGGGAAGGTGGTTTCGTCGAATGCGACGTGTCTGGAGATGTAGATCTGTTTGGTTTTCAAGTCGAGACATCGGTACCCCCTATGGGTAGGTGGGTAGCCGAGAAAGATGCATGGTTGGGCACGGTCATTGAGTTTATGGATGGTGGAAGAAGGGGTGAGGGGGTAGCAAAGACAACCAAAGACACGAAGATGATCGTAGGTGGGAGTGGTGTTGTAGAGAATTTCGGTGGGGGTTTTGGTTTTGGTAGTGGTGTTGGGAAGAATGTTAAGTAGGTAGGTGGCGGTGTCTAAGGCGAAGTGCCAGAAATGGGTGGGTAGTGAGGCGTGGATCATAAGGGTTCGGATTAAGTTATTAATGGTGCGAATTTTTCTTTCGGCTTTGCCGTTTTGTGAGGACGTGTAGGGGCAAGAATAATATCTATAATGATACAATAGGGTCTATCTTTGGATAGAGATAAATACAAACATGCTATAATTATCTAGTCTATTATTCAAGTCTATTGCTTTTTATTTTGTATTAATTTTGAGAGTAGCCCATATTTTTTTGTCAAAGTGGCATCACAAAAGTGCGAAATATCTTAAACAAAAACTGAATATATTATAACCAGGAACTAACAGGGAGTTAGCCAAACAAAATACGTACACCAAGAAAACAAAAAATATTACAGCAGAAGAATAAATAAGGGAGGTGATATTGGAACACCTCACTTGGTTATCTAGATATCATTGTAAAACTTTAAATTTAAAGCTTGAAAAACTTAGTTTTGAAAAATTTCTCCTCCAAAAGTCACCGGATTAAATTTTTTCACCACTTTGTCTAATCTTTACGGCATAACGGAAGATTCTAAAACGAAAATAAATAAGAAAGAAAAACCTCCAAAATGAAACTGATAATCTTGATTACTTAGACACTCTCTTTGAAAATTCTCCATTGTGGGCCAATAGGAAGGAATCTGCAAAAGAAGGTTAAAATAATCTTGATCATCGAAGAAAAATAAAGAAGAAGAAGAATAAAAATACAAGGAAAAATAAAAAAGAAATAAAAAAGAAATTAGAAAATAAGACGGTTAGTTATTTGGCTAAGATTTTTCTTTGGAAACACCATGCCCCCTACAATGACCCAAAAACTTTGATATGCGTTTCTTTTAGTAACTAAAAAATGTATAAAGTTTATGATTTTTACCAAAAACGTGATCGAGTTTTAAATTTATAAAAATAATTATTATTTTAACTAACACACACCCTAGATAGAGAACCTGACGGTGTAGTATGGCCCGGATAAGAACTAAATATCGAATCCAATGACACAACTTTCCGTACTCAATCTTTTACCAAATTAGCTAAGCGGTTTTAAAATAAAAATAAAGTGGAGGGGTCGCTTTTTATAAACATTTTTTTTTTAAAATGAAAAAAGTATATTTAATTATTGACGCGAAAACATAGGTGAGAAAAGAAATAAGAAAGCGGTTGCGTTCTCTCAACGAAATGAGTCACTAGCATGCTCCCGCAAATGCTAGTTTCCCCATAAAGGTGTATTCAGACTGTTGACCAGTAGGCCGACCTTCTCTTAATCAACTTAGCCCGGACCTGGTGACAGAAGTTTACACAGTTCCTTGGAAAGAATGGGTTGTTATTTTTAGGCAACTCCCCAAACCACCGCAGAACCAATGGTTTGAGTTCGGGTTTTCTTGTTTATCTTTTTAGATTAAAGTGGAAGAGAGCTCCCGCTAAAGATACTTCTTCTTCCCTCAACTTTTACATTACGTACTTAAGGATTAGTTATCATATGAAATCCCAATTGGTTAACAGTTTTGTGCTAGTAAAATTGGTTAATTCCATCTTGAGTTTATTTATCCTTATATAGTATTTCTAAGTCATAAACTTTAACAACTCTTGACCAATTCATGAATTTAGAGTTGCAAAGAATAATTGTTAAGAAATATGATTGATGACTTAAATATTTAGGGATTAGTTAAAGATAAGTCAGGTTTTAACTTATTAAATGACTTAACAATATTAAATCTTAACCCCCAAATGGTCCTGGTTTAATACTAGAAACCTCTAAAGATCTGGTACAATATCACAAACTTATCACCCGGATCTGGTCCACATCAGAAGCTCTTGCTGGAATTTGGTTTGGATATCAGAACCGAATGAATCTAGCTCACAACTAGAAACCGAACCTTGGATCTAGATTGGAAACTACCAGAAGTCGTACAAACCCCGTGTTAGTTTAAGTTAGATTTAGGTTAATTGTAAAGATGTGTTAGGCTAATCAAAGCTAAGTGTACCTGTAATAAAGGATAAACAACCAATAATTAGCAAAAAGATAAACACATCAAGTAACTAAAAGTAGCCTATTAATACTATATGAAGTTTAACTAAATTCTATAGTTTAGAGAATACTAGATAAATACAACCATATAAAGATGACAACCCTAGAACATAGGAGCCTTCCACTCATAGACAAACTTGTCACACCCCGCCTAAGGTGAAAACATGGGGCGCAACTGAAATGATTTCCAAGCACCAAAGTCACACGAGCATCAATTAAGAAAACAGGAAATACCATTTAAAACATTCAAGTTTTACAAAACATGACATTAATTGTTTGAAATAGACACCATTGTTAAAAGTGTTTAGACCAAAACATCACAACAATGGATCAAAAGATGGTATCCCCCACAAAATGCTCGCACGTGACCTTCCCAAGTTCCATGCTCCATGCTAATTTCCTGGAAAACATGCATGAAAATAAATGGGTCAACATAAAGTTGGTGAGTTCACTGGTTTGGTATGTTGGACCTGTAATCCCAGATCCGACTAAATTACTGCCTAGCTAGGGCAATAATTAATATGTGATCTAACATGAGCCCATAACCAAACCTTGACGTGTTGTGCCTCGCCCATTGTACACTCAATACAATGAATAAATGTGAAATACTAGCACTCTTTTAATATCTGTCATCCGGTCAGAGCGACTGACCAAGAGTGGGGGTGTCAACCCAATAGATCTATTCCGGTATTTCATGGCTAAGTCCATAGCTAATGGTTATGGTGTGATGTATGACACGAGGGCTTAATGAATCCTGAACCTTTATGTCTCATGTTCACATATAGTCATGTATGTAACTGAAAACTGAACTTTGTACGCATGTTTTCCCCCGGAAAAATGTAAAAACAGTGAAAAGGGGCATCGAAACTCACCTTATGGTATGTCTTGTGAATGAACTAATGAGTCTGAGCTAGATCGACCTATGTGTCCTATGTAAAAGAGACATTTTAGGTCTATGTTACTTGTACTGTCTACAAGTTGTTCTCTTGTTATGCTTGTCTTTTGTAACTTAACTCTTTAAGTTAAATGTGTCTTTTATGGAAAGACTTGTAAGCTAGTGATCTTTGATAAAAGATAGCTTAGTTTCTTGGAAAAACATTACTTTTACTTATGAAAAGCAAGTGTTTTATATACTTTGGTGTACTCATGTGTTGAAGGTTTCACACCTTTGTTTTGTCAAGTGTGTAGGTCTACCATGTTTAAGTATGCATAACTTATTATTTTCATACTTGGCATCTTTTGTGAAAACAATACTTCTTGTCAAAATATTACTTTTTCTTGAAAACACATGGACTTTTGTAAGCTTTGTTATGACTAACAACTTTCAACACTATGCCTTGTGCTAATGAGTTTAGAAAATGTATCCTTTTCTTTATAAAACTTTCAGCATATGTGTATATATGTCCATATATATTTTCGGCTTTAAGGGGTGTAAACACATAGGTTTTTATTACTAACACAATGTGTCTTAAAACATGAGTTCACCCACTTATTTGATTAAATCACAAGAGTAAACACACTAGTGAACAACTTTGTATTTTAAAAGACTATGTAAAAATAAAACATAAGTTTAAGAAAATAGTGTTATACCTCCTAGTGTCTTAAGAAAAGAGGGAGTTAGGGGCCTTGTACAACCTTGTTATGCTCCTTGTACCCCTAATGAACCCTTGAAAGTTAATGTTTATATGAGTAAAGGTTTGTATGTGGGTGGTGGTCTAGTGATGGTGGTGGCCGAGTGATGATGGTGGTGTGGTGGTGGTGTTCGGGCCGCGAGAAAAGAGAGAGGGAGAGGTGGAGAGGTTTAGTTGTTTTGGTGCATTTGTTTGTAAAACCTTAACCCCTATTTATAATAGTTATGGAAGGAAAGGAATCATGGCTCAAAAAAGGCAAAAGGGAGCATCTTTCCTAATATGGATTAAGATCTTGTAAAGGTGATTTTGGTGAGATTAGGAAGAGATTTGGACTTGACATTTGCTTGCTTTCTTGGATATAGTGGGCCGAAAATTAGAGGGTTAGTTTGGAAGGTTATGGTAAGTCAACTCCTAAGGATTTGATGATAGATGATCATGGTGTTGGCTAGATTTGAGACATCTTAGGATTTGATGTGGTGACACCTTGTTCTTGGGGTATGTGGGCCGAAATTTCTAGGATATTGGGAGGCCATGGATTAGTCAAGCTCATAAGGATTTGATGCATGATAATTATGGTGTCTTGGGTGATTAGATGGGTCTTGTGTTAGATATGGTGAGATCCTTGGTGAAGAATTGGTTTACAAATGGGGTAAGTCAACTTAAGACTTTCCTAAGTGTCATAAGAATCTTTCCTTATTCATGTAAAGTCTAGGAATGTGATGGAGGTGACTAAAGTTTGTCTTAGGAATATTGGTGGAAGAATGTCTTGAATGGAACTTGTGTAATAGTGGAAGAGACAAATACTACACACATATGTATATGTGTCGTGTATTTATGTATGTATGTGTGAGGATTTATTTTTGGTAAGTCAACTAGCATGGAATGAATACAAGATCAAGTGTTTAGCTAAATGGGGTGGAATCTAGGAGACTTAAAGTGATGGTTCATTGAAGTGTAAGAGTTTAATCTTTGGAAATCACACTACACCTATGTATATGTGTGTGTGCCGTCGTATATGTATGTATGTATATACATATATATATTTTTTTGAACATTTAAAACCCATGTCTTGTACAAGTGTATACATATATGTTGTAATTAGATGTTAAGTGTGATCTTTGTAAAAGTTTAAGTGCCACAAATATATATATAATTGTGTTCTATATATATATTTTTAACTAGTCGTATTACTAGTCGTATGTGGGCATTGTGTTCGGGTGATTTCTGTATACGGACATTGTTTGATTTTTTCCTTGATGGAATCACCATTGAAATGTATGTATCATTGTGTGAGTTTCCCAAACTTGAGTTTTTGATATGATCTCTCTATAGCTCAGCTAACTACTCAACTAGTTATGAAATTGTATCAACTAGTGGACCTAATGCTAGACTGTAAGCATCGAAACTGACATTCTGAGGCCCTGTATGGCTTAATTGCAACAAAACATGTAAAATGAGATGTCATGCACAATGTGTATGTGTAACTAGTGTACGGATATGACCTGTGATTTCGATGGGTGTCACATTCTCCCCCTGTTAGAGGAATTTCGTCCGCGAAATTTTCGGTGTTGGTCATCTGAACTATGGGTCTCTTGAAAGAGATGTGGGTACTTGCGTTTCATCTGGTCCTCACGTTCCCAAGTGTACTCGAGTCCACATTTGGAATTCCAATGTACCTTGACCAATTTGACTTGACTGCGACAAAGTTTCTGAATCTTCCAGTCTGTTACCTCAAGTGGATCCTCTATGAAATGGAGTTGTTTGTCTATGTAGATCTCCTCTGGAGGGAGGATCAATGACTCATCAGCAAGACACTTCTTGAGATTCGAAACGTGAAATGTGTCATGCACTCCACTGAGTTCTTCGGGTAGGTTGAGCTTGTATGCAACTGGTCCGATTCGTGCAAGAATCTCGAATGGACCTATGTATCTGGGATTGAGTTTCCCATGTTTTCCGAACCTGGGTACTCCTTTCCACGGAGATACTTTGAGCAAGACTCTGTCACCCACTTGAAACTCTAAGGGTTTACGCCTCTGATCTGCGTAGCTCTTCTGCCTGTCCCTGGCAGCTCTGAGTCTGTCTCGGATCTGGAAAATCTTGTCAGTCGTTTCCTGGATGAGTTCGGGACCTGTTATCTGCTTGTCCCCTACTTCTGCCCAGCATACAGGGGATCGACACTTGCGTCCATACAACGCTTCAAAAGGTGCTGATTTGATACTAGTGTGGTAACTGTTATTGTAAGAAAATTCGATCAATGGCAAATGCGTATCCCAATTTCCTCCAAAATCAATTACACACGCACGAAGCATATCTTCCACTGTCTGAATGGTCCTTTCGCTTTGCCCATCGGTCTGGGGATGGTAAGCGGTACTCAAATCTAGTCGGGAACCAAGGGCTTCTTGTAATGATTGCCAGAACCTTGAAGTAAAACGACTGTCTCGATTAGAGATTATGGAAATAGGCACACCGTGTCTGGACACGATTTCATTGATGTATATCCGGGATAATTTCTCCGCCTTGTCTGTTTCCTTGATGGGCAAGAAATGCGCAGACTTTGTCAGACGATCGACAATTACCCAGATTGTATCATGACCACGAGGTGTCTTTGGCAACTTAGTAACGAAGTCCATGGAAATCTGTTCCCATTTCCATACAGGAATCTCTGGTTGGTGAAGCATACCTAAAGGCTTCTGGTATTCGGCCTTGACCTTTGAACATGTTGAGCAATGCTTGACATAGGTCGCAATGCAACCCTTGAGGTTAGGTCACCAATAGAACTCCTTGGGTCTTTTTACATCTTATCCGCACCGGGGTGAATAGAGTACTTGGACTTGTGTGCTTTATCCAGAACTATATCACGCAATCCTCCATACAATGGAACCCATATTCTGTTCAAGAAATATTTTGTCCCGTCAGGTCTTGTCTCTAACTGACCAACCTGATTGTGTAGAGCTTCATGCCCGATATTACTATCCTTGAGAGCTTCTTGCTGAGCTTGGCGAATACGGGCTGTGAGATCGGTATGAATGGTCATGCCCAACGCACGGACACGCAATGTCTTGGCACGCTCCTTTCGGCTTAATGCATCTGCCATAACATTTGCCTTCCCTGGATGGTACTTAATCTCACAGTCGTAGTCATTGAGTAGCTCAACCCATCGCCTTGGACGCATGTTCAGATGTTTCTGGTCAAAGATATGTTGCAAGCTCTTGTGATCGGTAAAGATAGTACATTTAGTCCCGTAGAGGTAGTGTCTCCAAATCTTGAGCGCGAACACTACTGCACCCAATTCTAAATCATGGGTTGTGTAGTTCCATTCGTGCACCTTGAGTTGGCGAGAGGCATAGGAAATAACCTTGTTCCCTGCATTAGGAAACAACCGAGACCTTGGTGAGATGCATCGCAATAGACCACAAAATCTTACGTCCCTTCTGGCAATGAAAGAATCGGTGCGCTGCATAGCTTGAGCTTCAAAAGCTGGAAAGCTGATTCTTGCGAATCTCCCCATTTGAATTTCTTGTCTTTTTGGGTCAAGACTGTTAGGGACTGGGCTATTTTTGAGAAATTCTCGATAAATCGACGATAATAGCCAGCTAACCCTAGAAATTGTCAAACTTCGGTCGGGGTATCGGGCCTAGCCCAATCTTTGATCGCTTGAATCTTAGCTGG
This sequence comes from Ambrosia x helenae, assembly GCA_030844895.1. Taxonomy (NCBI): domain Eukaryota; kingdom Viridiplantae; phylum Streptophyta; class Magnoliopsida; order Asterales; family Asteraceae; genus Ambrosia; species Ambrosia x helenae. Next base: position 21,127,747 of record CM061225.1, on the reverse strand, counting down.
ATCGACATATATACCCTTGTCATTCACAACGTGACCAAGGAAGTGAACTTCACGAATCCAAAATTCGCATTTGGACAGTTTGGCATACAGTTTCTCGCTCTTGAGCAGAGTGAGAATTTCCCTCAAATGTTGTTCGTGTTCCTCTTGGGTTCGTGAGTAGATCAGAATGTCGTCAATGAACACAATCACTAACTTGTCAAGGTAAGGCTTGCACACCCGGTTCATAAGATCCATGAACACTGCTGGTGTGTTTGTCAAATCGAACGGCATTACTAGGAACTCATAGTGACCATACCGCATCCTAAAAGCAGTCTTGGGAATGTCATCCTCATGGATACGCAACTGATGATATCCTGATCTCAATTCAATCTTCGAGTAGAAACTCGAACCTTGCAATTGATCAAACAGATCATCGATCCTTGGAAGAGGATAACGGTTCTTCACAATGAGCTTGTTTAACTCTCTGTAATCGATGCACATGCGGAACGATCCATCCTTCTTCTTGACAAATAAGACTGGAGCTCCCCAGGGTGACGAGCTCGGTCGAATGAATCCTTTGTCAAGTAGTTCTTGCAATTGGTTGGACAGTTCCTGCATATCAGAGGGAGCTAAACGGTACGGCGAACGAGCTACGGGAGCAGCTCCGGGAACGAGATCAATACGGAACTCAACTTGCCTCGGGGTGGCAATCCTGGCAGATCTTCGGGAAAGACTTCAGGAAATTCCCTCACGACAGGGATGTCTTCGATTCTTCTCTCCTCGGGTTTCTTCTCGATCACGTGCGCCAAGAATGCAAAATGGCCTTTCCGCAAACACTTCTGGGCCTTCATGCAAGATATGAGTCGCAACGGAGTCTTCCGACATTCTCCTTGAATATACAAAACTTCACCACTTGGCATCGGGATCCGGACTATCCTCGCGAAACAGATGACTTCAGCTCGATGCTTCGACAACTAATCCATCCCAATAACGACATCGAAACTTCCTAACTCGACAGGAAGAAGATCGATACATAACTTATGACCTCTTAGTTCCAACGCACAGTCCTTCAATACTTCAACGGACTCGATTGTCTTACCGTTGGCCAATTATATAGAGTAAGGTGTGTGCAACTTATGGGACTCTAAACGGAGGGCTTGCTTAAAGTCGGTTGACACAAAACTCAAATCGGCACCGGTATTGAAAAGTACAGAAGCAGCATGACTGTTTACGAGAAACGTACCCGTGACAACGTTAGGATCCTCGCACGCATCTTCGGCACCCATGACAAAAGCCCTGCCACAAGCTTAGCCTTTCAGCTTGGGGCAGTCCTTCCTGAAATGGTCAGCGACACCACATTCGAAACATCCCGGTTTCCCATCATTGTTCACAACCGCTTTGGACCGGCACTGCACTGTGGGATGTCCCATCCGCTTGCACTTCTCGCATCTGCTGCTGTCGCACGTCCCCACGTGATGGTACATGCATTTACTGCAAAATGGGTGGGGCCCGTTGTACGGCTTGCGAGTTTCAATAGCGGTGGCAGCAAAAACTTTGATGGTTTCGGGCTTCTTGTGGGAGTTTCCTTCCGGACTTTTCCCCTTCTGGAAATGGGACCACTTGCGCTTATTCCCAGTACTTGCACTCTTGTCGGATTCCTTTTGGGTCAAGGAACCATGCGAACAGCGTCATCAGTGAGACTATGCGCAAGAGTGACAATGTGCTGAATGGAAGTTGGAGCAGCAGTTGTAACCATACTACGAATCTTGGGAGAAAGTCCGCAAATATACTGTTCCACACGCTTGTACTCGGAGTAACCATGTGAGGAACAAAACGAGAAAGCTCATGAAATCGGGTGGTATAGGCAGCGATTTCCGCCCCGTTCATGGTCAGATTCCAGAATTCGGTTTCCAGTTTCTGTAGCTCACTTCGTGGGCAATACTTATCCATCAGCATGGTTTTCAGTTCGGTCCACGAGAGATTATAGGCAGCTACACAACCCAAGGTCTGCACTTGTAGGTTCCACCATGTCAGTGCTTCATCTTGGAAGGTGCAAGTGACATACTTGATCTTTTGGTCTTCTAAACAACCACTGATATCAAGTACTGACTCGGTTTTCTTGATCCAACGGACTATACCAATTGCTCCTTCCAACCCACGAAAATTCCAAGGCTTGCATGCCATGAAAGTTTTGTAGGAACACCCACGCACATTATTTTCTACTTCTGCGGAGTTGGAACGAATGGTTTATTAGTCGATGGAATCGGCATAAGATAGGATCAAGACTAGGGAGGGATAGGAAAAGAAAAGCTTTACCAGTCTCGGGATCCTGGGTTCTGCGTCGGCCCGCTGCGGCCGAACCACCACTGGAATCGGCGCGGTTCGTTTCATGTTGCGCAATAGCCTGTGCAATTACCCTAGCTAGATCCACTGAGGTGGTTGGAAAAGCTTCTTCCTCAGAAGTCGATCGAGTAGTTCTTTTGGGAGGCATGTTCTTCTAATACATAAGATTAAAAGAATGAGACACATATCACTGTTTAATATTGTCCACATTTAAAAAATAAATGGCATACTGCCTTACAAGTTTTTAAACTACTGCTACTAGTACAATACATGATAACCTACGGGGATGGGGGTGGAAAAGCAGCAGACAAGGCTGCGACGACTGCAATCAACCTAGCCTCGAGATCGTCAACTCTAGCCTCAAGCACGGCGACACGCTCCTCAGCTGCGGCGCGTCCCTGATCCGCATCGTACAAACGCGTACCTAAATCCGTTAAATGATAGAGGATAGGATCACGGGTAGCACCCGTCAGATAGAGATCGTCCTCAATGTCTCGGACTCTCCCATGCAGTACCCCAATCTCAGTGTCGTGACGTCCAACTACGCCCTGCACAGAGTAGAGGGCGTGATGCACAGGAGTTGGCTCAAAGCCGGTGGGTAACGGAGTGTCAAAGGGAGCCTGAGATGACTCACCGACCTCGAACGTGAAGGGAGTCTGGTCATCAGTGTCCTCATCGGAATAGGCTAGAAAACCGTCCACGGTAGGCAAGTAAGTCCACTTACGAGCATGGGATCTCAGACATAGCTTCTTCTTGGGTAGCTCAGGTTCCTCTGGTGCTGGGGGCTGGGGGTCTACAGGCGTTGGAGGCTCAGGGTCAGCCTGGGCAGGAGCCTCGGCTGGAGCGATAGGAGCCGGTGGAGGACGTACTCGTTTCTGAGGTGTGTACATCATACGCACACCACCCGGATACGGGCGATAAGAACGGAACGATGGCACACTAGGCTCGGGATGCGGTAGGGGTGCATCCTCCTGCTGTGCCTCTCCTGCTGGCACAACATCCTCGTCGTCCGAAACGACATGGTCCACCTGCATGTGGTCCTCCTCGACGTCAGAATCGCTAGAATCGGGCTCATAACCCCGCTGAATGTCGGCGGCAGGAGGGCTGTCGGGTACAACCTCCTCCTCAAAATCAGAGATGATGATAGGGTCCTCGATGTGTGCCATGATCCTGGAAATCAATGAACACACGTGTGTATCAGTATGTAGTGTACTTAATATATCTACTAACGTGCAAAGTATGTAACTGGCATGGAACCTGCGTAGCGCGTAGAGATACTTGTTGTGTTTCTTTCCTTTGGAAAAACATTTCAAAAATCAAGTTTTGTTTAGATTATAGTTTGACTCAAAAGAATCTTAGGTTGCTATAACCTTGTGCTCTGATACCACTCTGTCACACCCTGCCTAAGGCGGAAACACGGGGTGCAACTGAAATGATTTTCAAGCACCAAAGTCACACGAGCATCAATTAAGAAAACAGGAAATACCATTTAAAACATTCAAGTTTTACAAAACATGAAATTAATTGTTTGAAATAGACACCATTATTAAAAGTGTTTAGACCAAAACATCACAACAACGAATCAAAAGATGGTATCCCCACAAAATGCTCGCACGCGACCTTCCCAAGTTCCATGCTCCATGCTAATTTCCTGAAAAACATGCATGAAAATGAATGGGTCAACATAAAGTTGGTGAGGTCACTGGTTTCATATGTTGGACCTGTAATCCCAAATCCGACTAAATTACTGCCTAGTTAGGGCAATAATTAATATGTGATCTGACATGAGCCCATAACCAAACCTTGACGTGTTGTGCCTCGCCCATTGTACACTCAAGACAATGAATAAATGTGAAATACTAGCACTCTTTTGATATTTGTCATCCGGTCAGAGCGACTGACCAAAAGTGGGGGTGTCAACCCAATAGATCTATTCCGGTGTTTCATGGCTAAGTCCATAGCTAATGGTTATGGTGTGATGTATGACACGAGGGCTTAATGGATCCTGAACCATGATGTCTCATGTTCGCATATACTCATGTATGTAACTGAAAACTGAACATTTTACGCATGTTTTTCCCCCGGAAAAATGTAAAAATAGTGAAAAGGGGCATCGAAACTCACCTTATGGTATGTCTTGTGAATGAACTAATGAGTCTGAGCTAGATCGACCTATGTGTCCTATGTAAAAGAGACATTTTAGGTCTATGTTACTTGTACTGTCTACAAGTTGTTCTCTTTTTATGCTTGTCTTTTGTAACTTAACTCTTTAAGTTAAATGTGTCTTTTATGGAAAGACTTGTAAGCTAGTGATCTTTGATAAAAGATAGCTTAGTTTCTTGGAAAAACATTACTTTTATTTATGAAAAGCAAGTGTTTTATATACTTTGGTGTACTCATGTGTTGAAGGTTTCAAACCTTTGTTTTGTCAAGTGTGTAGGTCTACCATGTTTAAGTATGCATAACTTATTATTTTCATACTTGACATCTTTTGTGAAAATAATACTTCTTGTCAAAATATTACTTTTTCTTGAAAACACATGGACTTTTGTAAGCTTTGTTATGACTAACAACTTTCAACACTATGCCTTGTGTTAATAAGTTTAGAAAATGTATCCTTTTCTTTATAAAACTTTCGGCATATGTGTATATATGTCCATATATATTTTCTGCTTTAAGGGGGTGTAAACACATAGGTTTTTATTACTAACACAATGTGTCTTGAAACATGAGTTCACCCACTTACTTGATTAAATCACAAGAGTAAACACACTAGTGAACAACTTTGTATTTTATAGACTATGTAAAAATAAAACATAAGTTTAAGAAAATAGTGTTATACCTCCTAGTGTCTTAAGAAAAGAGGGAGTTAGGGTCCTTGTACAACCTTGTTATGCTACTTGTACCCCTAATGAACCCTTGAAAGTTAATGTTTATGTGAGTAAAGGTTTGTATGTGGGTGGTGGTCTAGTGGTGGTGGTGGCCGAGTGATGATGGTGGTGTGGTGGTGGTGTTCGGCCGCGAGAAAAGAGAGAGGGAGAGGTGGAGAGGTTTAGTTGTTTTGGTGCATTTGTTTGTAAATCCTTAACCCCTATTTATAATAGTTATGGAAGGAAAGGAATCATGGCTCAAGAAAGGCAAAATGGAGCATCTTTCCTAATATGGATTAAAGATCTTGTAAAGGTGATTTTGGTGAGATTAGGAAGAGATTTAGACTTGACATTTGCTTGCTTTCTTGGATATAGTGGGTCGAAAATTAGAGGGTTAGTTTGGAAGTTTATGGTAAGTCAACTCCTAAGGATTTGATGTTAGATGATCATGGTGTTGGCTAGATTTGAGACATCTTAGGATTTGATGCGGTGAGACCTTGTTCTTGGGGTATGTGGGCCGAAATTTCTAGGATGTTGGGAGGCCATGGATTAGTCAAGCTCATAAGGATTTGATGCATGATAATCATGGTGCCTTGGGTGATTAGAAGGGTCTTGTGTTAGATATGGTGAGATCCTTGGTGAAGAGTTGGTTTACAAATGGGGTAAGTCAACTTAAGACTTTCCTAAGTGTCATAAGAATCTTTCCTTATTCATGTAAAGTCTAGGAATGTGATGGAGGTGACTAAAGTTTGTCTTAGGAATCTTGGTGGAAGAATGTCTTGAAAGGAACTTGTGTAATAGTGGAATGTGACACCCCGCATTTTCAGGTTAATACTTTCACTGAACTCTAGTTAACTTACATGATATATTTTAGTTAACTTACGTTGTGCATGGGTAGATACTTAACTAGGGTTAGTTAAGTAGGCCTAACACATGTTAGAGGTTATTAACATATGTGTTAAATAGGATAAGTATTGTTTAACACACACACGAGTCCTGCATCCCGAACGTTGGTGAATTATGTGACATGTATAATCATAATATGTGCAATTAAATAGTGATGGATGCGAAGTGCCTGCGTGTATGAATTACGTGAATTATGTGAATTATAACTTGACTGACGATTAAGATGTAGACCATGCAAGTTACGTACACATCATGACTAATATCTTACGTAATAATAAAAACAATGTTTTTATACAATTTAGAGGGATTAATATTATTGAGTCCGGTATTGGGCTAGTATAGTCTTAACGGGTCAAGATATTGTGCAAGAGGGGCCCCAATACCCAACTACTTGGGGAACAAGAAATATTATCCTATAATTATAGTTCAAAAAAATAAAATAAAAACCCTAACCCACCCCTCTCTTGCGCCGTGGACTTCCCCCAACCCCACACCCTTCAATTTTCAATCAATCAACTAATCTCACTTCTAATCAAGCTAGTCGGGTTTAATCTCAAGGCTTTAGGGAGTCTTAGCGCTACGAGGTATGCGTTTATATGTTCTTTGAAAGATTATGTTAATCGAAAAAACTTTAAAAACTTTAAAAATCATATACATACAATCGCATATATATATATGTATGAGTTCTTGATTGTTCTTGATGATTTAATGTTGATGATTATTGCTAGTTGCCATGATTAGGGTTTTTGCATGATAATATATGCGTTTAATCATGAGAGTATGGATTATGCATGTGTTAGAGATTTTTGAGCATGATTAGGGTTTGTAAATAACTTGGGATGCAAGTTTTAAATTCTGGCAGATTCGTTTGTATGTTTTGTAGGGGCTGTAACGGGTTGGTAAATTGGTAGTCTTGATGATTTCTTTGCATGATTGTGTTGTGTATAGTCTTAGCTTTTCATAATGGGCAAAACCATCGATTTTGGACACCGTATGATTCGTTTTTGGAATTTTAATTGATTGGGGGTCATATCAGATTTTCGGATTTATAAATTGGGCTAACTTTAAATGGTCATAACTTGAGATTTACAAGGAGTTAGGTTATGAAATTTTTACAGTAGGTCAATATTGGAAAAATAGAGCTTTTCCAAGTGGATTCATCTCGTTTGGATGAATACACAATTTTTAAGAATTTTCCTACTAAACTGACCTGTTGAGGAAATTTTCTGGACACTGCTGTGTTGTACGAATTTTTATAATTTTTGTGTTTGGAATTAAGACAAAACAAAAATAGGTATTGTCGAGTGAATCCCAAATAAAATTCAGTAAAAATTTGGGACTCTAATTCATTCGTTAAGTATTTTAAATAAATTATTTTTCACAGCGCACAATCTGTCCTAAAAACACAGATTGTGTACGGGGTCTTTAAGTGGCTATTTGGAGTTCTATGTGGTGTGTAATTGACATGTACTTGTGTGAAAACTTGTATGAGATGTGTTTGATGCGTTAAACTTATAATAGTCACCACGATCACCAACGGGATACGTAGGACATACTCGTGCATGTAGAGTCACTAGGTGTCACTACACGATTTTGAAACTTTTAAGAATCGAATAAACGTGCTATGTGGTATATTGGTTATGCAAGTGTACTCACATAGTGACCCATATAATAGGGAGTCGGTAGCGAGTCTCTATTACGTTGAAGTTTGGATATTCTTGCTTGCAACCTAAGGTGAGTTTCACTACTTTTTCTCAAAGCATGCGTCTCGGGTTGAGACTACATTGGTAACGTTTTCTAGTCTGTCTTGAGACAACTTTCTTTTACACATCCCGGGTTTGGGGTGCATGGTTCACGTGGTGAATCTATTTTCACTAATTCATATATATGTCCTTGATGAACTAAACCAAACACATCTTTTAAGTCCTTCAAAATACCGAATCAATTGCCGGTTGGGCAAGCGGGTTAATTAGTTGATAGCGCTATTAGGTCTAACAAACCTCACATCGTGCTGGGAGCACGGATGTGAACTATTAGCTTCAAACATAATGTCATTGTCGATGGACAATGATGCAAGGCATCCTTATCCCGGTTATGGGAACTTGTTCATTAGTAGTTCGGTATTCGCCGGTTTTAGTTATCATGAGTGGGCTAGCTACCCCTGACATTTGAATTAGCTATTGTTTACAGGGTCTGAGAGACCAACGTTGTACACTTGACTTTTGGGGTTTTGAGAACCTACACTTTTATTTACATCGCTTACTTATATTGTGAACTCACCGACTTTATGTTGACACATTTTAGCATGCTTTGCAGGTCCTTAGGTACGGAGCACGTTTTAGGACATGCATCATTTGTGTCTTGGGTTATGAATATTTATTATTTCGTACTTTTAAACTTTGGGTTTGGGCGCGTTGTTTTGCGCAAATTTTTGCAATCGTTTTACTTTGTTTACGCTTCCGCATTACTTTAAATTGCTTGGTTAAACTTAGAAACTTTTTCTTAAAAACGAACTAAATGGTTTGGGCATTTAGAGTCGTTCATGATACTTATGGCTATGGGTCCTGGTTTGTCATGCGCCTCGCGGTAAAACTCCGCAGTGGAAATTTGAGGGTGTGACATGGAAGACACAAATACTACACATATATGTATATGTGTCGTGTATTTATGTATGTATGTGTGAGGATTTATTTTTGGTAAGTCAACTAGAATGGAATGAATACAAGATCAAGTGTTTAGCTAAATGGGGTGGAATCTAGGAGACTTGAAGTGATGGTTCATTGAAGTGTAAGAGTTTAATCTTTGGAAATCACACTACACCTATGTATATGTGTGTTACATAAATCGGTGCTCTATGGGGTGGGAGTTGAGGAGTCCGATATTGATAGTATGGCCGAGGAGATAGGGTGTAAAAGGGGTAATGTTCCGTTCATGTATTTGGGTATCAAGGTAGGGGCGAATATGAATAGAATAGCTAATTGGGAGCCGGTGATTTCTAAGTTCAAATCTCGGCTTTCTAAATGGAAAGCGAGTACTCTTTCCATAGCCGGTCGTTTGACGTTAATCAAGTCGGTGTTGGATAGCCTCCCTACGTATTATTTTTCTTTATTTAAAGCTCCTAAGAAAGTTATAAGTGAGCTTGAAGGGCTTATGAGAAGATTTTTGTGGGGTGGTTCGGATGACGTGCGGAAAATGAATTGGGTGGCTTGTGTAACACCCCAACCGATGGCGGAAACATCGAGGTACCACGTATGAATGATTGTTCAGTAGCTCATGGTAGTACACAAGTTTAAATAATCCTTTAATACATTACAATATTGAATTACATTAAAGTCTACATCAAGTAATCAACAAAGCTTCGAATATCTCCTCATGCTAGCTCTAGACTTCAAGCATCAGTATTTCCTGTTGAGTTTGGAAAAATGGGGGGGTCAACTAGAAGTTGGTGAGAATACATAATCCATGTTAAGCATATAGTTTAAGTATAAAAGTCTAGCAATTCGTATGTCTATCGTAAATTTAAGTCTACATGAATAGTATAATATGTTGACATAATCAAACCTCTGACTAGTTTAGGTCCATCCCGTCATCTACGGTTCACCTTAGTAATATGTTGAACGATAACAATCACCCACGTGACCTATGTAGGAGGCACACGTATCCGGGCGGGGTTGTCAATCCAATAGATCTATTATTGAGTATCGCCGGCTTGGCCATAGCTAATGATTATGTAAATGTTGAAACTCGTTGAAACTCGTTGAAACTGTTGACTAATTCATGAGGCAATAAAGTTTACTACTAGACATGCATGTTGAATTGCTTAAAATTGTTGCAAGTATAAAGAATCGCATAAACAGGATTACGTAAACTCACCTGAAATTCACTGTGTAAGTACTAGCAAGTAGCAACAAGTCTGAACTTGAATTAATTGAACTCTTGTATCCTATTACAAGTAAAGGACGCCTTAAATTCTAATGCAAGTAAGCTTGTTTCGTTTATTGATTGTATAGATAGTTTATTCAACTACCTAGACTCGCATTGAATGAATGCGCGTCTTAAAGTGTGTATGACTTAACGAACCGATAGGAACTTGGTTTTGCTTCTCGGAAATATCTGTGTACGTATAGTTATTTGAAATAGAGGCTTTAATATATTATTCAAGGTCGCGTCTTAAAGGTATTGTTAAAGATATATTTGTATAACGAGATAATATTTACGTAGCTTGACTCGAATGTTACTTCGTCTCGTATCTTGGGTAGTATATGTTTGTACTTATTAATAAATATAAATATTTCTGTTTTTGACGACGTAAGATTTGAACTTAGAATTTATTTGTAAAAAAAAAATAATAATCTTGTCTACACCTAATTATAAACTTGGAATGCCGATTCGTTTCTTATATTTTATAAAAAATTTGGGCAGAGTCTCCTCTGTTTTTGTAAGAAACCAGACAACTCAAGTTGTCTATATTTTCCCAAAACTCAACTGTACAAATACACGACACATAATTTGGCTAACCTTTTAGACGCGACAAGTGTTAACTTATAATACTTATAAAAAGCGATGGACTAAACATGTTGACAAGTAACATACATACATGTATTATAACGCTTGATTGTCAAAATGATTTGTATAAGTTGTTCTTTATTTCGTTGTTAGAAAACGAAATAATAAAACGACTAGCAATAAGGTTTGAATAAATGTATTTGATATTACAAACGCACACATAGGTATTATAGAATTCATCTAGTCGAATATCCCGTATGTTATTAGTATACTAAATTAGTCTTAAAAATATATATGTTTTGCTAAGTAATGTGTTTAAATATATAAACAAATATGTGCTCATATATAGTTTGATATTCCATTTCCCTCGCTTTAACAAGTATATGAATCGTTTCTAGTTCGTTCGCGTGATTAAATATAACTTTCGGTCACAAGTCGGTTCGGTTCGTTTTACACAAAAATAATTTAAACTTCATAAATAACTTTAACGCCAAAAATGAAATTAAGACACGGCGAGCGTTATACCTTCCCGTTAGCTATACTCGCGAACCGAGCGTCGACAGATCTGATCGCTTGACCAATGTTTGACCGATGTTGACCATGGTTGACAAGCTTTGACCGAATCGGATCTTGACCAAATCAGTTTTGCTCGAGAAAGAAAGCAAAACAAACGAGTCTAGCCATTCAAACGCTACTCCAGATCTCGGCCACCACGCCTGACCGGAACCAAAACTGAGGCTCACACCCATGAACGAACACCGAACCATGACCACCTCAGCCGACATCCATCGTCAACTACCAAACGAGCATTACCGTTGAACCAATCTCAACGAACCTTGCCATCGACTCGAATCGTCGTAGCTTTTGAAACGAAAAGAAGAAACAGGCCAGTGGTTGGGTTCTGCGTGGAACTCCCGCCGCTTCGGGAGTTGAAAAAGAAGCAGATGTGCTCCGCTTCAAGCACACCAAACTCGAAAATAGCTACGGGGCTTACTTGGGGTGACCGGATTCAGGATTGAGGCTGTTAACTTGAGCCCCCTATGACCTGACCCAGCGGATCTCTTTCTCTCTAAATGGAGGTGCTCTGTTGCTGGTCAGAAGAGGCGGCTGGTGGGTCTCCTGAGGTGCCGTCGCTGATCAGAGGGAGAGGAGGAGAGTGGTGGTTGGCAGCGGCGGTGCCGCTTGGAGTGATGAAGAGGAGGTTAAGGGTGGTGGTTCAGTTGGTTGTTGTTGATGGCGGCGCTGATCAGGGAGGGAGAGAGGATGCGAAAAACTTGGGTGTGGTGGTTGATGGTTCGGGTGGTGGTGATTGTTGGCGGCCAGAGTGGAGGCTGCTGTGCTTGTCAGAGAGGGAAGGGGATGAGTTTAATGGTGGTGGTGTGTGAAGATGAGGAATAAGGATGAGAGGTGTAGGAGATGAAGGGTGATGGTGGCTAGGGTTTCTTGAAGAAGATGAAAGGAGAAGGAATGGGTTTAAGGTGTTTAAATAATACATAGATAGGGTTTGGTGTGAGCTAGGTTAAGTACCGTGTATACGAGCCAGTTACTGACTCGGGTCTCGGTTAAATATTATTATTATTATTATTAATATTACTATTGTTGTTATTATTATTATTATTATAAATAAACAAATAAATAAAATCACTAAAAAAATATATATATAAAGATAGATCGTTATTGGGGAAATTTGTATACGTTTTGAATTTATGCTAACTTTAAAATTCCGTACTATTTAAGAATGTTTTGAAATAATCAAAAGAAAATTTTAGACATGATTATACTTGTACAAAAGAGGTATAATATAGGCATAGTGGTGATTTTACTAATTTAAAAATTGGGGAAAACTTCGTGATGTTACAGCTTGGGATACCGTTACTAAACGGATAAAAGATGGTGGTTTAGGGGTTGCGTCTTTAGAAGTCAATAACATCGCCATGGTGGTTAAGTGGTTATGGAGGTTCTTTTCTGATACTAACGCTTTGTGGCGGAGGGTGGTGTTTGCTATTCATGGTTCGACGCGGCATTGGGGTATAGCGCCCGCTAATAATTCTGTTACAGGTGTGTGGAAGAATTTTGTGGTTTTATGGAACAACCTCAAGGTGGATGGCGTTGGTCTAAATCGGGTCTTTCGTGCTAACCCCGGAAATGGTAAACGTATTAGATTTTGGTTGGATACTTGGTTGGGAAATGCGCCGCTTAAAGACTCCTTCCCGCTGCTGTATTCTATCGAACGGAACAAGAGGGCGCTGCTATGTGATCGGCTTTCTTTTTCTGCAGGTTTTTGGTTGGTTCGCTGGGAGTGGTCTCACGCTCTGTCATCTGCAGTGGAGGTTGACAGCAGGAATGTTCTTGAATCTATGCTACAGCCAATCATGTTGGTAGACAGAGAGGACTCTTGGCATTGGGACAATGGGGGTAGCAGTGGTTTTGAGGTTGCCGAAGTCAAGAAGTGGCTCAGAGGGCCAGTTATTGGTGCTCGTTCGGAGTTCAGTTGGTGTCCCTGGGTTCCGGCCAAATGTAATATATTCATGTGGCGCGCTTATTTGGATCGTCTTCCCACTAAGACAGCGCTAGCTAGAAGGAACATTATGATGGATAACCTCTCATGCGTATGGTGCCAATTCTATGACGAATCCATTGAACATCTTCTTACGGGGTGTGCTACGGTGACTGGGGTGTGGGATAAGATTGCGTCTTGGTGTGGTATTCCGAGACCTTTTCTATTTCATGTGAAGGACGTTGTTTTGATTCATGAGCAAAGCGGTATCTCCGGTATTAAGAAAGAAGTTTTACATGGCATCATCATCATCACGAGTTGGAGATTGTGGCGAGCGAGGAACGAGAAGATTTTTAATGGCTTAGATACGAACGTGGTGAAGCTGGTGGCGGATATAAAGGCCTTGGGTTATCTTTGGTATAAAAATAGGTATAAGGGTGGGTTTGTAGATTGGTCTAGATGGTGCGCGTTCGATGTAACGTAGTTTGTTTCTTTGTTTGGTTTTCCTTGGATTTTCGGCTTATGTCTCTTCCTTAGAGATGTAGTCGTTTTGGTGGTTTAATGAAGTTCAATTTTCAAAAAAAAAATGTGTGTGTGTGTGTGCCGTCATATATGTATGTATGTATGTATATATATATATATTTTTTTTTGAACATTTAAAACTCATGTCTTGTACAAGTGTATACACATATGTTGTAATTAGATGTTAAGTGTGATCTTTGTACAAGTTTAAGTGCCACAAATATATATATTTTTAACTAGTCGTATGTGGGCTTTGTGTTCAGGTGATTTCTGTATACGGACATTGTTTGATTTTGTCCTTAATGGAATCACCATTGAAATGTTATGTATCATTGTGTGAGTTTCCCAAACTTGAGTTTTTGATATGATCTCTCTATATCTAAGCTAACTACTCAACTAGTTATGAAATTGTATCAACTAGTGGACCTAATGCCAGACTGTAAGCATCGAAACTGACTTGCTGAGGCCCTGTATGGCTCAATTGCAACAAAACATGTAAAATGAGATGTCATGCATAATGTGTATGTGCAACTAGTGTACAGATATGACCTGTGATTTCGACGGGTGTCACAAAACTTCTAACCACAAAGAACAAATGCATATGAAGTGATTCTTGCAACCCTCGATTATTAGTGCAACTAAACAAGTCCTACGATGCCATTTATTGTTTTAGAAATGCGATAGGAAAGTTCCTACCCTTAGAGAGGGCTTGGTCGACCCTAAGGCCTTCATGCAGGTCCCTAAGTAGGTGAAAAATGGCACTTATAATGAAGCAAAGGCTGCTACAAATTATAGGCACATCCAGGCACTAAAGTGCACGCCCATACACATAGGACAATGTGCAGACACGAGTTTGACATGCTGAAAAAGCAGGTACTTTTGTTGTCTCGAAAAGGGACGCATGCCTATGCAGGTGTGTCCCCTATTGTCTTTTCTTGCTCCAGAAGCTTCCATGCTTTGTCTTCACTAAGAAAAGTCATGCACTAAGTTGCATGACTATGCAGTAGTTGCTTTTTATAGTTTTTGTTGTCTTTTCTTTACCAGGGGAGTCTTCAGTCACGTATTTGATATGCGTAATATTCAGGATCTTCAAGAGTCTCCTTAGTGCATCGTTTTTGCTTGATTATCACTTTCTTTTTGCCTCGGAGCCTTGAATTCCTAATTACCCTTATTTATGCATATCAAATATTTGTAATATGATGTCATATCAATCAGCTAGGGTTGGCCACTGATGTTAGTGATAGAGAAATAGGTATGTACTCTTTCACTATTGTAATCCTTGTTGATTATAATAAATGGAGTTTTCTACTTGTATCTATTTTGTTTGTTTTGTAAGTTAGACTCACATATGCTCCCATCTTAATCAAGAGTGATGTTTATTCGTTAGAGTTGGCCCAAGGTTTTTGGAAGCCCTAATCGAACTAAAAAGTCAGGACCCTTTGAATAAAGAAAAAAACACAAATATCAAAACACAAAATTGATTTTTTTTTGTTAATCGCAAATCACACTATCTATACAAATTAGTATATTACTTTAAAAAATGGTCGTTACGTACCCGGATAATCCTTGTTTCGCTTGCTATCGAGAAATGAGCAACCATTAGTGGCGAGTGATTACCCTTAATTTCGTTCATAATTTTCTGCTGTCGGTTGTAGTAAGCGAGGTCGCGAGCAATGAGGATAGAAACTAAGGATGCGTTCAAGAAAATAAAATTTGGAGACCCTTATTTTTTTGGGCCCTAGGCTTTTGCCTGTCCTGTTAAGCCTGTCAGTCCGGCCCTGTTGTTCGTGCTTATCAATCCTAGATGGGGTCTTGGATTCCTCCAAACACCTAGAGTTCAGGTAAAATCATTTCAATTTTGAAACTTTTATCTTTTTTTCTCCGTTGTTAGTTGAGGTTTGGCCTTTCTCAAGTGTAAAGGTGTAAAAAATTGACTAAACTATGTTTTATGACTAAAATGTAGGTAAAACTTGGATATGTTTTTTTTTTTTTTTATGACTTTCTAATCGGTGATATAGGTTACTCATGTAGTCATGTTGTTTTCAGAAGTTGATTTTTTCCTCACAGGAAGTCAAGTTGGTAATATATGTACTTCTAAAATATTTTATTAAACTGGATTAGTATTTTTAATTTTTTATGTAAATTAGGTTTTTATCCAGCCGCGCGTTGCGGCGGCATCAATATGATCTAAAAATAATTAAGTGATGACATAGCGTTGCGACATTTCAAATTCCAAATCAAACCTAAATCAATTTTCATTGTGTTCGTGATATCAGTTTATCATACATAAACTTTCCACCTAAATTATTGCGTATGCTCGTGAATTTTCTTTGGTAAGCATCCCCAATAATAGCATCATTTTACCAGGAATCTCCCGTGGTACGCGGCACATGGTGGAGATGGCGCACGGTAGATGTGGTCGGTGATACGCGCGTTATGCGTTTTTCACATGACGTGTTAATGCGGATTTTGGTAACCGACAAAGGCATTGAGACTAACCGTGGACAATGAGAAAATACAAAAGTGCCAGTGGCTACGCGGAGAATACCAGGAATCTCCCGCGATCCGCGGCACATGGTGGAGATGACGCACGGTAGATGTGGTCGGTAGCCGGCTGCGTACGTTAGAGTGAAGCAGCTATTCATTTCGTGGTTGTTAAATATATAGATAATAAACGAACAAAAACCAAACCCGTGTGAAATCGAGTAAAAAAACGCATTATGTCGAGGCCAAAATGAGAAAAAAAAAACTTAATAAAAAAGTTGGTGGCCAAAACGGGAAAAAAAAACTTAAACAAAAAGTAAAAAAACATTGTGTGGCCAAAATGAGAAAAAAAAAAACTTTAAAAAAATTTTGGTGGTCAAAATGAGAAAAAAAAAGTTAATAAGAAAAGCAAAAAAAATGTGGCCAAAATAGACCCCATATTATGGTTGCAAGAATTGAACTTGAATACTGATCATATAAACCAACAAACCCAACCACCACAACACTACCAAACATGTTGAAATTATTTGAAATTATAAGTATTTAACATAACATTAATAATGATAATAATGAAATCACTATTCATTAGCATGGCATATTAATATAGTATAATAAGTAACTAAACTGGATAATAATGTTATTTATATGTACTATATTATAATGTATGTGGAAGGGATAGTTTAAGATACCCAAAAGTTAAGAATTTATTTTTCATTGATAACCCTAAAATGATGATGAAATAGTCATTCAAGCATTTTTACATTTTAATACCCTCATCTTAATTACACTTTAATCCCCTGAACTCTACTCATATTTACTTATTTAAATAATATTTATATTCTTTCCCTTTTTTTAAGGCAACTACCCCTCATGATTTCTAGACAACCATAATTTTTTCATACGATAATAATTTAAAAAAAAAAAGTTACATCGTAAAAACGAGTATTTTATTCTCTTTAATATGAGTATAGTTTTGCCAATACTTTTTAATTTTAAAAAGTTGACGTGTTACGTGATTAACAAAATGTAGGGGTGGGTAATATATAAACCGTTAACCAAAATTAACTAAACTAAAACCGAACCATTATATATTCATGACTTCAATTTTGGTTGAGGCTAATAACTAAATTAAACCAAACCATGCATATCCGTAGAAATGGTTCTCCGTTACATCGTGCGGACACCCAGATAGATTACCGGGCACCACATACTATTATTATCGTAATTTGCAACTTTTTAAAAATGTACAAGCCTTAAAAACATGTTGTACAATGTTTCAATGCACAAAAACTTGAAGCTTTTATAGGATGCAAGTTGTGAAGCCTAATGTACAACAACTTTTTTTTTAGGCGGCCAATATTTTTATTCAATTTTCAAGTTCCCGCTCATCCCAATCCTCATACACCCATTCCCGAATTCCCCTAACCCTAATTTTTCTCATTCCAGTTCTTCTCTTCTCTCTGCCCCTTCATCTCTCAATCAACTGCCAATAAGCTATAACCACAGCCTTCCGGCGAATACAATGGTGAGGACAGAGAGACGTGACCATGATCATCATCACAATCGTCCCTTTCGATGATTTTGCAGTTGTTGGTCTCTATGGTAAATTTCGTTTAGGCACAAAATTAGGGCTGCTAACAGTGGTTTGCTATTTGTGCTCTTTTACTGAAGTTATTAGGGTTTTGTTTTCAGATTTGATACTTGATTTCACGTTCAAAAGGCCTCGCATCAAAATTTTGAATCGTAAGTGTTAATTTTCTGTTTTGATACCATGATATGGATTTGATATTTATGTGAATTTGTGTTTCTACTCACACATGAACACTTTCGTTCTAGGATTTGTACAGATTTTGATTTACTTGGAATCTTTGTGGGAAATTCATCATCTTTTCACCAAATGTGAAGTGGGATTTTATTTCCTTGGAACCTTCTTATTCTTTGATTCTTTCATGGCTTGTTGTTAATTTTAATTGTAAATTTTCATAACTTCATTTTATTATTTGATTAGATCTTATGGCTTTTTGTTGACGTCATATAATTATAAACCTCTTTGCTGACGTCATATAATTATAAACCTCTTTGCTGATTAGTAACATATATAATTGGTCAACTCTTGTGACATCCGTCACCTTTCATTTTATCTTTTGTTCGACTTTAGTCCCTTTTATTTCTTGTATTTTCATTTATAATCCTTGTATTTCGAATTTTCGATTCAATAATAAAAGTTGCGAATTTATTTCTTACAACTATTAATTACTTGCTCGAATCGTTGTCGTAACTGAGAAGTTTATTTATTTTATGATAATAATGATAATAATAATACTAATAATGAAATGATATATTGTTATGTTAAAAAAAAGGGTTTAAAAAAAATCAAATGCTTGGAACCGGGTTTGAACCCGCGTCCTAAGTGTGTGCAAGCAAACAAACAACCATTACACCACTTATATGTTTAGTGATATATATTGAAACATCTTCTACATAAACAAACCCATATAACCACACTAGTCAACAAAGAAAGTCAAAAACCATTACATTCAACACTTTGAATCAAGAATTAACGCATTTAAACCTGTTTTGGAAACAATTGATGATTGATTTGTGACCGACACAATCATTCTCATCATTTTCAGCCATTAATTACAATATTACGACCAGATTAATGGTTAATTTTATTGATTCAAACGCGTTTTATAGACTTTCCAAAAACCCGAATCAATCACCATTAATTCGATGTTATTGACCGACCTTGAGCACACCTATAAATTATGATATGTTTCGCGATCATAACCTACCCAAAAACATTCTCTCTTTCACCTATAAATTCTGACATGTTTCGCGATCATAACCTCATTATCTACCTAATCACCTACTTTTCCTTTTTATTTAAACTATATCTATTTTATATACTCTATTTTTAACTAGTGGGTATGCCCGCGCGTTGCTGCGGGTACGTCTGTTTTGTCACCCTATAGTTGTTGGGGTTTGTGGTGTGTGTAGAGCTGGCTTAAGCCTTTTTGAGGCCCCAAGCTAACTTTTAAAATAGGCCCCTCAAAGCTTACCTTCATTATACAAGCGGTTGACCCATCAACCCGTTTATGTTAATGATCTAGGACTGTTTTAGATGATGATTTATAGTTATTATAGGGTGTAATTGATGATTGATGAAGTTTCCCCCATTTTGGGGGGTTTTGTGCTAGATCTAGGGTTTGTTCTTGATATTATTGTTGATAATATGATTGGGGGTTTTCATATACATGTTTAATCTGTGCATAATAATCTATTAATGTGGTAGTTTTGATAAGTTTCCATTTTGGGTAAAGATTACATGTATTGATGTGACATTTCCATAATTTGCCATTTTATGTAAGTTGTAATTTCTTCATGAAATGGATGGATTTCGAGGCATAAATGGTAGGGTTTTATGGGGATAGATTAGATGATATCAACTGCTGTGATTCATGATGTTTTCGGCCTGTTTTGATGAGATTTGGTGCGTTTAAATGAATTCTGTAGACTTTGGGTTGAACCAAAACTTGGTTCGCCCCTACAGGAGGTCGAACCAAGTGTGTGAAGGTCGAACCAATTATGAAACACCTCATTTGACCCTCAGTAAGGTCGAACCGAACTGGGAATCTACTAATTCGACCCCACGACTGCATAAATGTGATTTTTGATGTAAACTAAGTGTTTTATGTGTGATTCTTGTATGTAAACTATATGTACTTATCAACTAGTGTAACGGGCCACCAACGGAATGTCGGGTCTATCTAGTGTGTCGGGTTAACGTTCAAACACATTTTCAAACATACGAAGTCATGATCTGGACAATCGGAGACTAGTTAAACTACGGGTTATTAGTCAAAACACTTATGCAAACTTTGTGATAGGTCATCGGTGGTTGGGATTATCAATTCGCATTGAGTATTCTGTTTTGGAAGACGCAATCTAAGGAGAGTTTCATGGTCCCACTTTTTACTGGTTTCGCTTTCGGGGGAGAAACATGCTACGTATTCGTATTCATAAAACATGTGTCATATTACGTATTCGTATTCATAAAACATGTGTCACATTACGTATTCGTATTCATCAAACATGTGTCATATTACGTATTCGTACTCATAAAACCTATGTTATACTACATATTCGTATTCATAAAACTTATGCCACAATGAGGTAGCCTTTCGATTACTATACGATTTGTTAAAGTCCCGGGGAAAACCATGAATGTGCGGGTTAGCACAACAGGGAAAATGTGGATAGATCTATTGGGCGTGACCTGCCCCACTCGGGTCGATTGGAGGTCAGATGGGTGCATATTGTCTCGACCTACGTATTCTTGTATTCGGGCGGGTGTATTCATGTGTTCGTGTATTCATGTATTCGTGTTCAGTAATGGTTTTCCAATCGTAGTAGTTGCAGTGCATAATAGCCCCGCTTACGGCTGTGCGCATATAATGTATATATGTGTGGCCCTCGGAGGCAAAAGTAAAGTTGCACTAATTTTAACGTTATTTTACTAATTTCGTGAAAATAACGTTAAAAATGACGGATGGTTAATCATGCATCATGTGGTGGCGTTGATAGCCAAAAGCTTGTCCCAATTGCCAAGTGTTATGTGCCTTATGTCCAGTGCTTGATACAAAACCATTATCGAGCCGAGGGTCTCATTGGAAGCAGCCTCTCTATTCCCACGGGTAGAGGTAAGGATGTCTACATCTTACCCTCCTCAGACCCTACCTTAGTTTTGTTATTGGTGGGATTAACTGAGTATGATGATGATGATGATGATGATGATGATGATGATGAGTAGTAGCAGTGCATACGTCTGGCTAACGTACACGTGCATCGTATTGATGGGAGTATTCTTTAAAACTTTTGGAAACATTTTATCAAAACCTGTGAACTCACCAGCATTAAGTGCTAACGTTTCTAGCATGTTTTCTCAGGTCGCTAAGGTAGCAACAGTTGATAGGCGGACGAAGTCGCATGGCGTCTAGGATTCACTTGCATAGTTTTAAACATTGTCAGACTTATAACATTTACTTTTTAGGTTGTAAAGATGTTTTATGCTTCCGCTGTTGATGGTTACACTTTGAAAACTTAATGAATGGTTTGCGTATCTTTTACATTTAGTTGTCATTTATTGTGACCGTTGACTTGGATCCTGGTGTGTCACGTGCCTCGCGGTAAAATCCCATAAGTGGAATTTGCGGGTGTGACAGAACGGAGATCTACTTTGCGATGTGTGAATCTGCTCGTCTTTGGTTGGGCTGGGAAACATGGATGTGTGGACCTCACGGGGGTCTCCTTGGGTTGGTTTAAGGGAAAACGAGTTTGTAGCTGGACAAGCATCGAGAAATGAAAAATCGAAGAAAGTAGATAAGCACGCTAAAGCTTGTGCAGAGAACCAACATGTCATTGTCCCATTGGCCTTTGATACCTTTCGTTCCCTAGAACCAGAAGTTATTCGTTTCTTGGCCAGGGTGCAACGGTTTATCCACAACAATAGTTCATCTCCGGTGGGCAGGGGTTTGTATTTGGTAGATTAGGGTTCGCAATTTAGAAAGGAGTGGCGGCGCAACGTGTTTTAAGAAACCCGTTTTAAGAAATGAAAAGAACTATTGTACTTGGCAAGTTTTGATGTAACTTGGCAAGTTTTAAGAAATGAAATGGAGTTTATTTAAAAAAAAATCAAACCCTCCTACAATTGCAAACCATTCTAAACCTTCACCTCATCATCTATTTTTCCTTTTTATTTCAACTATGTTTATTTTATATACTCTATTTTTAATATAAGTACATCGTTTATTTTTTTTTATAATTACATATATAAAAAAATATATTAAGTTATTGGTGAATGGACCAGAGATCTCTCTTGGAGGTCTCAGGTTCGATTCCCACGAAGGACATAATGAGAAATGATGGATGACTCATGGCCTATGGTCATGAGTTCGAGTCCTGATCTCGCCAGGTTTTACCGGTTCACTACTCTCGTGCCTTTCGGGCGGGTATGTGGGTCGGGTTTCCCTGGAAGCGGGCTGTCAGGCGGGCTAGGGGCTTCGTGCGTCCGGGGTGGGCCAGGCTGTGCCCCTATCTTTGCCACTGGGGGCCGCGTACGAAGTACCCGGCGTTGTTTAGTTGGTCGTTCAAAAAAAAGTTAAGAAAATGAATTTAAATGATAAAAATATATTTTATTTTCCCAACGGCTACTTTTCAAATGTTTATTTTTCAAACGGCTATATTTCAAACGTTTATTTCTAATGGCTAGGTTCGGTACATATAAATTAAACCAAACTTTCCATTTTTCAACACACAATTCACCATAAACACTTATTAGAAAATGGAAAGAAGAAGTTGGGCTAAAAATGAAGAGGTAGCTTTGGTTAACTCTTAGATTCACCTCTGCGGTAACAAGTTAGACGAGATGTGCTGTTTAAAGAAACCTTATTTCAAGAATTCCAGCAAGGTGTAGGTGAAACCGATCGCAATTCGGTCTGGGCTCCTTTGAGGTTGAGACTTTTGAAAGACAAGGTTACTTGGTTTAATCAATTCTTCAACACTGTGATGGATCGTGGTGCCGGTGGAACGGAAGCTGACACAATTGCCGAGGCCCTTCGCCTATACCAGATGGATCACAATAGCATATTTACTCACATCGCTTTCTGGCAATTACTAAGAGAGTAAGAGTTGTACATCCAAACTACGACTCTGACGGTTAGGGGTTGATTATTAATTTAATTATGTAGTTCGTTTAACTTTAAGTATCTAGTTTGTTTAATTATGTATTCTTTTGTAATGTTTTTAGTTTTAGATTTTTTGTTATTTTTAATTTATATATTTGATTTATGTATTTAACCACATTATACAACCATAACCCAACAACAATAATAAAAAAGGAGGCCCATAAAAACCAAACCGGACCCGTCCGTTATATCAAACCAAACTCCTCCAAACCTCAATCGGACGTGTGCTTCAATGAGCAGTCGTCCGGTTGGTGCAGTCCAAACCCACCGGTTAAAAATATGTAAAGTAGAACTAAATTAGAGGGTATATATAATTAGACGTTCAAAAGAAATAGCTTCCCTTCTTTATCTTATTCATAATAATAAACATAAATGAATTTCCTTTCTTTTTCAAATAGGACATTAGAATATTGTGATTTTGTTGTAATCAAAAGTTGATAAGAATCTTGAGGCACTCCTGTTTCTTCAATATCTCGAATGCTTCCTCTATATTTTCCAACCGTATTTCATGTGTCAAAAGCTTATCTACCTCTATCTCCTGATGAAATACAAGACATAGAATATATAAAAACAATATTTGTATAAACTATATAGTTTAAAAGTATGTTTATCAAGAGATTAAAATAAAACATATGAAAAACAATAACATATAATTTAAATAAACAAACAAACGTGTCCATTTTAGTAGTATCTTGGAAGGGATAAACCAACTCATTTGTGTTAGATGAATATTAAATTCATTAGTGTGTTTGGTTCACATTTTTTTTTTCTTAAGAACATAATATGTGTGCTAAATTGGATTTGTAATTTATCAAGGGATGATTAGAAATTTTTTGTTGCATTTGGTTGAAAAAATAATTATGCATGGTTTAATAATTTGTTTGAGAAGCTGGAATGTGGTGGTGGTGGTGACGATAGTAGAGTGGTTGCGGTGTCATTGGCGTCGGATGGTGGTGCTCGTGGTAGTGGTGAGAAAATTCCAATTCCTTTGGTTGAATTCCTTTATAACTTGAAAGACATGCTAACCAAACTCGCCCTAAGAATAATTCATACCTTACTAATACATTTGTCAAGTATAATAGGGAGATCAGATTGGGTTTTGATACCACCCATTAGTGAACCCTTCAAAGTCCGACCACTCATTAGGGTTGTGTTTCTTATGGCCCAATTTGTCTCCATACCAACTCCAATAGCTACAGCTGTACCTATCCCCTGCAATTGATAATTATGTTTATAATCATAACTAGAAAAATAATCAAAATTAACAAATTTGGGTTGTGATGAATGTACAATTTTAGAGGCCTCGAGGGCTTCGTTCAACAAGGGTGCGACTCCAGTACACTCGAAGGAGTAGTCGACACCTAGCCCATTTGTCATATCTTTCACCAAATCGGACACTGATTTATCAGGGTGGTTTTGAGGGTTGATGAAATCGGTCATCCCAAAAGCCTTTCCTATTGATGCTTTCTTTTCATTTATGTCCACGCCTATGATTGTAGACGCCCCTTGCAATTGTGCTCCTTTAATTGCCTGAAAAGTGTTTTCAATATATGGTAAAAACCTAGAGGTGTAAGCGAAACAACTCATTTGTAAGCTACTTGAGATTGGCTCGCTAAAGTTTGAATCCAGTCAAGCACACACAGGCTTGAGCCAACAAAAGCTTGTTTAATAAAAGAACCCGAGTTGAGCTTTATTTTTCAAGCTCAAGCCAGCTTACGAACCTAAATGAACCTATTATTTATATAAATTTAAAGTAGTATAATAAAATTATATTTTTTTAATAATAGTTATTATTATATGATATATGATAATATAATTACTTAATAATATTATATATGTATATATAATTAGTAATACATTCAATTTAAAGTGATAAAATAATAAACGAATCGAGCCCGAGCTAGAGCTTAAAAACCACTCACAAACAACCCTGAGCTTAGCGGTCTACAACAAAACATTTTTGTGATGAATTTTTAATAGAAAATCAATCTATCTCTATACCATATAATAATAATAAAAAAACTATGAGCGACACTTGTCATTCATTACAGTCATCTGTTTTTCAGGTTTCCTACTTCTCTCTCCTACTTAATTATGAATGCTTATTTTTTAATTAAAGATATTATTTCTTTATCGCTTAATTATGAATAAATATTATTTTTAATTACAAATACTTATTTCATTAATCCAATATATTTATTATGAAATTAATTATTAATTCTTAAATTAAACATATATATTTTACTTAAGAATTTCTTCAAAGTTATGTTAGTTAAAATACTAAAAACGAAAAACAATGAAGATAACTGTTTTTATAAATGATTTCTAAAAATTTATGAATATTTACAATGGTTAAAATACAATATGTTAAATAATAAAAAAATATTTTGTTAAAAATCAAAGTTATTTCTCATTGAAAGAAATAGTTTTTTAAGAAGTACTTTAACAAAATTTATATCGGTCACGTTAATGTTCATTTTTTTTTTCTTGACGACCATATATGTTGAACAAATTACATTATATTTTATTTTATGAGTATAATACACGAGTTTATTTAACTGTGCAATGTATATGTTTTTATATACATAATGTTTTTATTATTAATTATATAACATTACATTATCAACCCATGTAACACATGAGGTTCTAACCTAGTACTCTATTTGAGTGAAAATCCTTAATTACTATATCACTAATATTATGACTAATGTTTTTACGTCGCAAATTCGTTGCAAACTAGTGGCGGATTTTATTCATGCCTAAGTTTTATTAAAAACCTGTTTTTGTAGCAGTGCAAATGAATGAATGATAGAGATAAAAGATTATAGAAATAAAAATTAGAGCATGTACCCCAAGACCGACAACACCGAGGCCAAAAACCGCAACCGAAGAACCCTTAGAGACCGTGACTTCCTTCCATGGTGCACCAAGCCCGGTTGTGAAGCCACATGAGAGGAAACTAACATGTGGAAGAGGCACCCTGGGGTCAACCTTAATCACGTAGTTGACATCAATGACGGTGTATTCGGACCATGTGGCGCAACTAAAGACGTGGTAGGCATTTTCTCCTGTTGATGCCAAAGACATTCTTGAGGTACCATCGCGCATGAGACCATTTAAGGTAATAGGGTGAACATGACAGATGTTGGTCTTTCCTGATAGGCAATTCAAGCATTCACCACATTCACCTAAGTAGAGTGGCATCACCACGTCCCCGGGCTTGAACCGCGTCCCCACGTCTTCTCCAATACTCTCAACCATCCTGCACCCGAGTCCTAACCGTGTTATATATTGAATAAAGATGATTAACCTACCTAAAAAGATCACAAATTAAGCTTAGCTACCTAAAATGATTCGGTTATAGAAGTGGTCACAACTCACAAATCATATTAAGAAAAACAATTATAAAATTCTATCGAAAAACCATAGCAACTTCCATTGATAAAACATAAATAAGAGAACGTGTCAGAAAGTATCTAAATACGAAGAAATTTTTTGCTTGCAACATACGTACCCAACGCCTTCGTGTCCAGGGATACGGGGAAACAAAGGCTGCATTGTTAATAAAACAATTTAACTATTAGAGCTAGTTAAATCAAATCTTTATGTATATAATTGGAAAGACGGAGACATACAATAGGTATCCCGTTACAGGATAGGATGTCGGTGTGGCAAATACTTGCACACAACATCTTGATCCTAACTTCCGACGCTTTTGGTGGGTCCACCTTTATCTCCTCCACCGTGATTGCTCCGCCCGCCTCCCTTACCACGGCGGCTGCACCACGAATTCCGTAACATGCAACTTTGTTAACATTGTGTTCAAATATAAAATATATGAAAAAAATTATAAGTACACACCTTTGCAAGTAATAACTTGTGGGATGTTGTGTGTCATTGTTATAAAGATTGGATTGTGAAAAGATATACAAGTATGGAAGTTATTTGATACGGTATCTATTTATATTGTATGCAGTTGAAAAAATGTGCATATCATATTTGTAGAATTTTGACTTCTAAATTATATTTGGGACGTAGACATTGAATTATTCTCAACTGTATATCGAAGTCAAAGGTTGCACACTTGCACCATAAAGCAGCCACTGGTCATCGGTCAAAGCCCACAAAATGTGTTAAAAGGCCCACAATGAGTAGACCCAGACCTGGTCGAGTCATATCAATCTTATGTAATTTAAATAAGGGTGCACATATTTCAACCCCTTAGAAATTATCTTGAAACACACCTCGCTATGATCAAAGCGATGCGCTTTAAAATACGAGGTTGACTGATTGATCTGAAAGTCTGCAAGTAGTGCGTCGATATCTTGCCGGGTACAAAGGGGGCACCAAGAACATCACCGACATTCTCCACTTGCCGCCAATCCAGGAGTGACGCGTATTATGACACCCCGCATTTTCAGGTTCATACTTTAACTAAACTCTAGTTAACTTTCAGTTACGCTCACAACATGTTATTTAACTAGGGTTAGTTAGGTGAGTCACACGTTGCACAGTTATAGGTTTAATAACTACATAAGAAGGTAATTTAGGGAATTACCAGACTACGTACATGAGTACCGAACCCTAAACGTTGGTGAATTGAGAAAATAGATAATTTTGAATTAATTATTTGATATTATTTGCAATTATGTGTTTATGTGAAACTATGTGTAAATTGTTGTGCGACTATGTTATTTAAACTGAACGTGTCATTAAACTCATAACCGATGAACCGATAGGATAGTTCGGGTCTAAAAACACGGGGTTAGGCTTTGGTGTGGTCCAAAATAACTATTAACCGAAGAAAACATGCAATGCGTTGAACCAGTCCGCTCGAAATGGGCCATGTCCATCCGAACGGCCGTTCTGCCGAGTGAAGGGTCGTTCGGCGGGACCTGGGTGGGGGGTAACCGACTTAAACCACTATATAAACGATTTTAAGCCCCATCTTTCTCATAAACTCAACCCTAATCGTCCCCTACAACCCCCATACGAAAAATAACCCCTAAACATCTCCTAAGGCTCAAGAACATCATTCGGGTGACTTGGAAGGTGTTCGGTTGTGTTATTGAAGAGCTTTAGCTATAATACTTGATTTCTTGAGTTTTAATCTTCTCTATTATGTTTTAAAACACCATAAAACGAGTTTGTCCAGATCTGATATAAGTTATAAAGATTAAAACATGAATTTTCTAAAAGATTAATATGTTAAACAAAGAGTTCTATCATAGTTATTTGATATGCTTGAATGTTATTGTATGTTGATGATTGTTGAACATCTAGGGTTTATAGACGATATTACTTATGAGGAATCTTGCATGTTTTTATCATGTTAATGTATGAGGGGTCTTGTTTTTTTTTTTTTTTTTTTTTTTTTTTTTTTTTTTTTTTTTTTTTTTGATGTTCTTGATAGATAATATACATCTAGGGTTTGAAAAGTTAAGATTATAACATGTTTAAAAATGGACAAAATATATGTGTCGACTTGTAGACTCTGTAACATGACCTTAAACAATTTGTTTTGATTGTTTCTTAGTATGAACATGTTGTATGTGATCTTTACTTTCTGGAATGCATAAGATTGTGCGATTTGGTTATCGTTTGATGTGTTTTGGAATTTTATACAAACATGGGTCAAAACTGATTTTCGGATTACTATTTTGGGTCAACTTTAAATGACAATAAATCGAGGTTTACGATGAGTTAGGTCACGAAATTTAGTCAGTAGATAGGTTCATGGATAACTCGGCTTTTCCAAGTGGATTCTTCCCATTTGGATGAAAAACGATTTTTGAGAATTTTTCTCAGAAACTGACTTGATGTGAAGGTTTTCAGAACCTAGCTGTAGTAAACAATTTTTCATAATTTTTATATAAGGTTTTCTCACGAAACAAAAATATGGGCATGACTACTGGACTCCTATGTTTATTCAGTAAAATTTTGGGAGTCTAATATGTTGTGTAAGTATTTTTCATAAAATCATTTTGATAGCGCATAATCTATCCTAAAAACTCAGATTATGACATATGTGTATAAGTGCTTGTTTGAAGGCTTGTATGACTCGGCTATGACTTGAATTTGTATGTACACTTGTATGAGATGTATGTGATATGCATAACTGATATTAAACATAACGTTCACCAACGGGTTTGTAGGGTTTACTTGTGCATGTAGTTACACTAGGTGTCACTTAAACGTTTTCATATTATTTAACGTTTTGGACAAACAAGTTTTGTGGTGTATTGTGTATACACATATACTCACATAGTGGCACATATAATATGGATTCGGTAGCATGTCCTTATTACTTGCGGATTTTGGATTTAGCTTTTGCAACCTAAGGTGAGTTTCTCTACTTTTTCTCAAAAGCACGTGTCTCAAGTTTTGAGACAACTTGATGAACTTTTCTTGTCCGGTTGGGACTACTTTTACATCCCGGGTTTTGGGATGCTTGATTCCTTGTGTGGATCACATTTTGACTCCTTGTGTGGGTCGGGTTTTTATCTGGTTGCAACTTTTTGTCCTTTGTGAACTAAACACCTCTATCATTGAAAAGTCCTTACACATTATTAGGTTAATCGCTGGAGGCCAGCGGGGTATTAGTTGATAGCGCTATTAGGTTGTGCGGCAGCCTCATGCTTGATGTGCTTTGGTCAGGGGCATGAATTATTGACCACATATTCGACTGGTGTTGATAGACACTAGTACTCACTAAGGCAAATTAACAACTCTGTAGTTCCCAATAATATTCCTGTTTAGTTACAATTAGTGGGTTAGCTACCCATGACACGCATAGAAACTGCTTGTATTTTTGCAACACTGGAAACTTTACTTTTGCTATTTAAACTGAGGACTCACCAACTTTATGTTGACACACGTTAGCATGCTTTTGAAGGTCTCTAGATTGTAGCACACGTAGGTCATGCATCATGTTTGTCATGGGACATTAAACACTATGAATTATTTTTATCATTTACTTTTAATTTGGTTTGGGGGCGTTGTTTTGCGCATAACTATTTACTTAACTGTGTTGATTTCGCTTCCACGTCTTCTTAACACTTATGGTTGATTTTTAAACTTGGTTTTTGAAAAGGAACTAAATGGTTTGGGCATTTATAGTCGTTCATATTACTTATGGCTATGGGATTCTGTTATGTCACGCGCGTCGCGGTATAAACCCTGTAGTGGAAATTTGATGGTGTGACAAATTGGTATCAAAGCCACTAGTTATAGTGGACTAGGACTGCCTGATGAGTCTAGTAAATAACTGTCATAGCATAAGCATTGAGTTAGTTACACTCGCAGTTTAAGTGCACAATTAGCTTTTGGCTACATTCACTTACAACACATGTATAGGAGATATGTTGTCTTCTAACCCTAAATCTAATTCTGAGCACGTCACTGGTAAGGGACCAGGGTTAAACAAGGAGGCACATCACTGGGATTAGTATCCCTACAAACTTCATTGATGGGGAAATCGGAAATAGGGTACCAACTGTTCTGGATACATGGAAAGGACCCTTACAGGTGTTATGAAGCACGCACACTAAGAGCTGCACGATGCCTACAACGCGGTACATCATTTCAAATGGGTAATGAAACCAATTAATGACTGGCAGCCACAATTGGAGGAACGGGTGGTGCAACTGACCACTAAAATGGCTGACACAGGACTGGAGTTGGAGACTATATGCGACGAGATTCACATGACACTAACACCTACGAAAGAGGAAGAAGACGAGATGGAGGAGGAACCTGAGAAGTACGAACACATGAAAAGGGAGGATGAAGACATTACTATCTCGACTGAGCATGGCGACAATTAACTCTTATCTTTTCTTTCTTATTTTTCTTTTCTCTTCTTATATGAACTTAGATAGGGTTGAGTTCTTTCAACCACAATAGGATGGTCGAAGCCCTTGCAGCTTTGCAAGCTAGTACACTGTGCCTATTCATTCTTTTTCTTTGATTTTTGTCATTGAACCTTCTTATTCTTTGAACGCTCATGCCTCACTGCTCATAACAACAGCGACCTGCCAGCCTGCACTTTCAAGGTTTATGTGGATTGTAAGCCTCAAAACCTTAACGAGATAGAAGGAGATTGTTGGGCTACTCCGGTATTTTAGACAAGGCAGAGGCGGTCTTTGCCATGTGCATTAGCCCCAAGTAGAATTGGTAAGGTATGCTACAGGCACCCTAGATGAGTTATAGATACTTGGGTGGAGAATGTAACACCCTGTGATGAAATTTAGAAATTTGAAACCGAACACTATTACCTAAAGACGGTTGGGTCTAAGATTGAAGCGCATACACTACCAAGCCACATGAGTTAGCTACTATATACTCAAATCTAATTAACCTAACATACAAGCAGATTGAGCTTTACACCAAAAGGGTTGGTCCCACAGATTTATGGCATGGTCACTACAGCTCACCTACCCGAATCTAACAAACCTTTCACCTGGCTCACAAACTCACTGATGAGACTGTTGAATATGGTACTTTTCCGAAGCATGGTGCTTCATATTTTGCATATGGTGATAGCAAGAGAACATGGGATGGTGTGAAATATAAGTTCTCCAACAGCAACAGCTAGCATAGCAACAACAACGAGATGCTGGGAAAGGGTGTTCCTAGTATGGGAGTGAAACCCACTTCAAGAGGAACTGTCCCAGCACAACCACAATAGCAACAATGGAAACAACAACCTCAATGGTGCTCGGCGAATAGCTTACGTAATTGGATCGGGAGAAGCCAAGGGCGACATCATTGTGTTGACAAGTATGTTTTCTGTGAACGACAATCTTGCTGCCGTTCTTTTTTATTCCGGTGCGAATATCAGTTTTGTGCCTTTAAAACTTAGCAAAATCATAGGATTAGCCCCTAGTCTTCCTGAATCCCCCGCTCTGTAAAGTTAGCAAATGATAAGCCTGATGAGGCGACCCATGTTCATCGAGATTGTACACTCAAACTAGATGGTCATTTGTTTGACATCAATCTTATACCTATCACTCTGGGAAGGTTTGTCATTGTAGTTGGCATGGACTGGTTGTCCAAGCATAGTGCTGAGATTCTCTGTCAATAGAAGATCGTTCGCATTCCCCTCCCTAATGGAGAACTCTTATCCATACATGGTGATCATGGTGGTGCCATGGTGGGCATCATCTCATTCATGAAAGCCCAGAAGTGTATTCGAAAGGGCTATCCAACTATCTTGGCTAATATTCCTGATACTCGAGCTGAGAAGGAACTGAAATTCGATGATACACCTGTAGTTCGTGATTACCTAGATGCCTTTCCAGAAGGACTACCAGGACTTCCACCTGTTCGTTAAGTGGAGTTCCAAATCGATCTTGCACCTGGAGAAGCCCTGGTGGCACGGGCACCATATCGCCTAGCACCAGGAAAACTCCAAGAACTGTCTACCCAACTCCAAGAGCTATTGGACAGGGGTCTTATTAGACTCATTTCTTCACCATGGGGAGCCCCAGTCCTGTTTGTTAAGAAGAAGGATGGGAGTTTTCGCATGTGTATCGACTATCGGGGGCTGAACAAGGTGACTGTTAAGAACCGCTACCCATTACCCCGCATTGATGACTTGTTTGATCAGCTCCAAGGGTCGAGTTTCTATTCCATGTTTGACTTGAGGTCAGCATATCATCAGCTAAGATTTTGGGAGGAGGATGTGCTCAAGACAGCCGTTCGAACTCGCTATGGACATTATGAGTTTCTGGTCGTGCGATTTGGGCTAACCAATGCACCGGTGGTGTTCATGGATCTTATGAACTGCGTGTGTAAGCCCTACTTGGACAAATTCGTTATTGTATTTATCAATGATATCTTGATCTATTCCAAGAGCAAGGAGGAGAACGAGTAACACCTGCATATGATCAAATCTCTGGATTCGAGAAGTCCAATTCTTAGGACATGTGGTAAATGAGGCTAGTATACATGTTGATCCGCTAAGATAGAGGCTATCAAACTATAGGAGGCTCCTAAGCCTCCTACTTAGGTGCGTTAATTTCTTGTTCTTGCGGGATATTATTACAGATTCATTGAGGGATTCTCAAAAGTCGCTCAACCTCTCACTGCCTTGACACAGAAGGGTGTTACTTACAAATGGGGAGATGCCCAATAATCTGCTTTCCAGTTGTTGAAAACAAAACTCTGCAATGCACCAATTATATCACTACCTGAGGGTACAGACGAATTCGTGGTGTACTGTGATGCTTCTATCAAAAGTTTAGGGTGCATGTTGATGCAGCGTGCTAAGGTTATCGCGTATGCTTTGTGCCAACTGAAAGTTCATGAGAAGAATTACACCACTCATGACTTGGAACTGGGAGCGGTGGTATTTGCTCTCAAAATCTGGAGGCACTATCTGTATGGAACTAAGTGTAAGATTTACACTGACCATAAGAGCCTTCAACACATATTTGATCAAAAGGAGCTGAACATGCGACATCGTCGATGGGTCGAGCTCCTGAATGATTACGACTGTGCCATCAAATATCATCCAGGAAAAGCTAACGTACTAGCGAATGCCCTTAGTAGTAAGGAGACTAAACCCAAGCGGGTGCGAGCCTTACAACTCACTATTCATTCTAATATTCCTGATAAGATTCGTGAAGCTCAGGTCGAGGCTTTGAAGGAAGAGAACATTAAACTCGAAACTCTAGATGGTGCTGATAAGCACTTGGAACTGAAGTCAGATGGGCTCCAGTACTTGATGGATCGCGTCTGGATTGCACTCTTTGGGATCTTAGACAACTTGTGCTAGACGAAGCTCACACATCTCATTATTCGGTACATCCCGGTTCGGATAAGATGTACCAAGATCTCAAACTCTTTATTGGTGACCAAACATGAAAGATGAAATAGCCACTTATGTTAGTAAGTGCTTAACTTGCGCCAAGGTTAAGGTTGAGTACCAAAAACCTTCGGGCCTACTTCAGCAACCAGAAATTCCCATGTGGAAATGGGAATGGAATTTCTATTGACTTTATCCCCTAAGACGCCAAGTGGGCATGACATGATTTGGCTCTTTGTTGATCGTCTGACCAAATCGGCTCACTTCTTGGCGATTAAGGAAACAGATAAGCTGGAACGCTTAGCTTCCATATACATTAAGGAAATTGTTTCTAGGCATGGATGCCTACTTCGATCATATTTGTTCGCGACGCGCGATTCACATCTCGTTTCTGGATTACTCTTCATGACGCATTGGGGACTCGCTTAGACATGAGCACGACTTGTCACCCTCAGACGGATGGTCAGAGTGAACGCACCATCCAAACGTTGGAAGATCTTCTACGGGCGTGCGTGGTGGATATTGGTAACAGTTGGAATAAACACTTGCCTTTGATCAAATTCTCGTATAACAACAGTTGCCGTACTTCTATTCAGTGTGCGCCTTTTGAGGCACTATATGGGCGCAAGTGTAGGTCTCCTATATGTTGGACTGAAGTTGGGGATAGCCAACTGACAGGTCCTGAACTCGTGCATGAAACTTCGGTAACATCACACAATTTTATATATATATATATATATATATATATATATATATATATATATATATATATATATATAGAACTCACTCGTTTATTCATCCGATTCATGTTTACATTATCTTTCCCATCCATTTTATTAATTTTTTTGTTTAAATAATGACTTATAATCAATATTAAATTGGAGTTTATTAAAAATTCTGATTTAAAAATGTTAAAAAAAATGTTTGCCTGAGCCAGGATTCGAACCCGAGTTCCTGGCGGGCTAAACCTTAACCACACCACACAAACCACTACACCATTTGGTGTTTTGTGATGTTAATCAAAACCAATTAAACTTAAACCCTTTCAAGGTCCCTTAGTCAAACCTAAAAAGTCAAACGTAGTCTCCTAGTCAAGTCAAGTCAAAGTGTTAGTAAATATGGTCTCCTAGTCAAGTCAAAGTGTTAGTAAATATGGTCTTCTAGTCAAGTCAAAGTTGTTCCTAAATTCTAGCCTAGTCAAAGTAGTCCCTAATTACAACTCCAAATTTTACACTATAAATACACTAGCCTACCATTCAACTCTTTACACCATTCAAAAAAAAAACATTATTATCCCATCTCCCATATACTAAAGTTTTCATCCGTCAGTATCTCCTCTAGCTAGTTTCGAGTTTTCCAAGGCATTATTACTAAGTGTTTGCACGCTCAATAAAACGCACGAACTCATTATGCACCTAAGGTGAGTTTACATAGCCCCCTTTTACCATTTCACTATTTTGGGGTGAAACATGTTACAACATCAATTTACAATTCAACATAAGTGTCTATGTGTTATTCTATGTTGCATTATGTCTTAAACATTACTATGGTAAGCATAATTATTCTAGCATAATCATTAACTCCGTACAAGCCAACGATACACAATGATAGATCTATTGGACTGACAACCCCACCCGGATACGTTACCTCCTACATAGGTAGCGTGGGTGATTGTTATCGCAACAAAAACGAGTGAACCATATGCGTATGGGATGGACCACAATATTCTAGTCACAAGGTTTGATTATGCACACGATTTACCGGGTAGTATTGTTTTCACATATGGACTAGACTTGCCATGACACTCGAATTGTACAAATTTTATTCAACATTCAAACCTATGTAATTCTCACCAACTTTTGTTGACCCAAAATATTTTCAAACTTAACATGTTTCAGGATAGAGCTTGCTTGAAGATTAGAGTTAATGCTTGAAGATGTGTATCTAGTATTTTTCATTTTGATGTACAAATTCTTTTAGAACAATTGTATGTAATTTATGTAATCAATTAATGAAATTTATTATTTACCATGAGCTACTGAACAATCGTCAATACGTGACATCCCGATGTTTCCGCCATCGGTTGGGGTGTTACAGATTGGTATCAGAGCCATGGTTATAATGAATTAGGTTATTAGAAAAATAATCTAGTCTATAACCATAGGATTATAACCAGTACTTGCTCCTTTTACTTGCAACTCTACTTGTTTCTATTCTCTACCTCTATCCTACTTCTTATCCCTACTTTAGTCCCTACAAGATGTTTGCTCTCCATAACTGGAACAAAATTCTCAGATCCTAACCTGAAATACCTTATAAATCTCGTCGAAGCTCTATATTCTAATAACGAACATGTGCAATCTGGAAGGGTGAACGCCTGTATTCTGAGTTTTCTGTCTAGGACTGGCATTGCGCATAAATCCCAATCAGACGAGGGACTCGGATGCCTACCTGGGAATTCTCGGGATGAGTGTTATAGGCTAAAGCATGTCTTCACTATGTTATTAGAATCTAGAAGCTTTGATAAGTCAATGTTTTCGTTTATTCGTTTTAATTAATGAATAAATGATTACACTCACTTTCCTTAAAACTAAGCTCTAAAATCTCAAAATTTTACAGCTTAAATCAATCTCATTTCCTAATCATATATGGATTTCACAATCACATTTCATCTTACCATCTTAGCCACATGTTTGATTATTTTCAACACCCTCCCCAAATCATATTATTTCATTTTTCAACATGTTACATATTTCTAAACTGTAACCTCATAACTTGGGTAGACCCTAGCCCAACACTAAAGATTTCTTAATATTGTCAAAATTTTCATCACCTATAAACCATGGAAAATACATATTTTTGTTATAAGATATCCTCAAACTTAATTTCTAAATCCAAATGTTTATTCATTAGCATAACAAAGGATTTTTGATATAATGTCACCTTGATCTATAAAACCTAACGTCGTGTTTAAAATCTTCGACTAAACTAAAATATTCTGATCTAAAGCCACTTAGTTTGTACTATTTAGCAACTTTTGTTTTATATAAGAAACCAGTTTTAAAAAGAAAAATGACAAGATATTTCCATCCTCATGAACAAAATTTAATCTCCATTGCCACCTAATTATTTTCAACTTGTTCGAACTTTTACAATTTTTGGTATTTATCACAATCATGTTTTCTCATACGCTAGATTCTAACCTTTGATCCAAACCCCACGATTTACACTGCTACATAATCTCCTTACTATAAAATAAACCCTTTATTAACTATTTTCACGTTCACTATCTTTCATAACCTTGATGATGCTTTGAGTTCATCATCATCCTCTCAAGAACTAAATTCATATTCTTCACCTTCTGGAACATGAACTTGATCCCTATGATAATCAGACTATTGAAAACTTGATTGTTCGTTGCATCAAACTTGATTCTTAGTTATACATGAGGATTTGATTATCTACTTGAACATTTGATTATTCATGATACTTGAAAGCATGGAATATAAACTATTTGCTATAAACACACCTAGAGTCATTAATCTTGTCTAGGACAACTCTATTACAACTCGCATGCTATACTTGATGCATTTACAAACTTACTTACATGTATATATTACGAACTTGCAACTTATGTGTTAAATAAAAAACAATTGTTACACTTAATCAAACAACTGGTAGAGGATGAAGTACTTGCTCAACAGTTAGTAGAGTACCTAACAACCTGCTCAACGATTGGTAGAGGTCATCATACCTGCTCAACAGTCGGTAGAGGTTCTAATAACCTGCTCAACGACTGGTAGAGGCTATCGCACCTGCTCAACAATCGGTAGAGGTTCCTACTCACTGACTGGTAGAGGTCTTTTCCTGCTCAACAGTTGGACTCATTTTTGGATACATCATACATGTAATTTGATACAAAGATTTATTAGACTCATTGATACAAAGATTCAATCACAAGGTTATTTTGCATTACTTACATATGTGTTTAGAGTCATAGAAGGACACAAAACCCTAATGTAAGGTAAATTGGTGATTGCGGTCCGGAACGTAATCATGAATTTACAGGTACGTTAAAGTAGTGTGGAATTCTATCAAGGTTTTCGGTAGATAATCAATTATAAACTCTAGTTACCTGGTAGTTCATTTAGCCTTTCTATAGTCAATCAACTCATGCATTTCTTTCCTAACACTTAAGTTTAGTGTTTTGCTAGATTCTTATTCTCTTTGCTATTTCAGACGAACCTAATCCAACCCTTAAAACTCACACACATCAATCCTCTTATCCAAATTATTCGAAACAATTTATTTCTATTACCTACAAAATTCATGTCGTGCCTTAACCCAAATTTTCCAAACCCCAGTTGACTTAATTTCTACCTAATCATCCTCAACCCTGTGTTTTTAATAAACTTCGAGACGAAGTTCCTAAAAGTAGGGGAGACTGTAACATCACACAATTATATATATATATAGAACTCCCTCGTTTATTCATCCGATTCATGTTTACATTATCTTTCCCATCCATTTTATTAATTTTTTTGTTAAAATAATGACTTATAATCAATATTAAATTGGATTTTATTAAAAATTCTGATTTAAAAATGTTAAAAAAAATGTTTGCCAAAGCCAGGATTCGAACCCGAGTCCCTGGCGGGCTAAACCTTAACCACACCACACAAACCACTACACCATTTGGTGTTTTGTGATGTTAATTAAAACCAATTAAACTTAAACCCTTTCAAGGTCCCTTAGTCAAACCTGAAAAGTCAAACGTAGTCTCCTAGTCAAGTCAAGTCAAAGTGTTAGTAAATATGGTCTCCTAGTCAAGTCAAAGTGTTAGTAAATATGGTCTTCTAGTCAAGTCAAAGTTGTTCCTAAATTCTAGCCTAGTCAAAGTAGTCCCTAATTACAACTCCAAATTTTACACTATAAATACACTAGCCTACCATTCAACTCTTTACACCATTCAAAAAAAAAAAACATTATTATCCCATCTCCCATATACTAAAGTTTTCATCCGTCAGTATCTCCTCGAGCTAGTTTCGAGTTTTCCAAGGCATTATTACTAAGTGTTTGCACGCTCAATAAAACGCACGAACTCATTATGCACCTAAGGTGAGTTTACATAGCCCTTTTTACCATTTCACTATTTTGGGGTGAAACATGTTACAACATCAATTTTTAATTCAACATAAGTGTCTATGTGTTATTCTATGTTGCATTATGTCTTAAACATTACTATGGTAAGCACAATTATTCTAGCATAATCATTAACTCCGTACAAGCCAACGATACATAATGATAGATCTATTGGACTGACAACCCCACCCGGATACGTTACCTCCTACATAGGTAGCGTGGGTGATTGTTATCGCAACAAAAACGAGTGAACCATATGCGTATGGGATGGACCACAATATTCTAGTCACAAGGTTTGATTATGCACACGATTTACCGGGTAGTATTGTTTTCACATATGGACTAGACTTGCCATGACATTCGAATTGTACAAATTTTATTCAACATTCAAACCTATGTAATTCTCACCAACTTTTGTTGACCCAAAATATTTTCAAACTTAACATGTTTCAGGATATAGCTTGCTTGAAGATTAGAGTTAATGCTTGAAGATGTGTATCTAGTATTTTTCATTTTGATGTACAAATTCTTTTAGAACAATTGTATGTAATTTATGTAATCAATTAATGAAATTTATTATTTACCATGAGCTACTGAACAATCGTCAATACGTGACATCCCGATGTTTCCGCCATCGGTTGGGGTGTTACAACTTATGAGAAGATTGTGCAAATCAGAAACCGTAATGCCGCTGCTCATGATCGACAGAAAGCTACACTGATAAGCATAGGAAACCTTTGGGTTCCAGGTTGAGGACAAGATACTTTTGAAAGTGTCGCCTTGGAAAGGCGTGATTCGTTTTGGGAAACGGGGAAAGTTAAACCCGCGATATGTTGGACCATTCACGATTGTGAAAAGAATCAGTCTGGTGGCTTATAGGTTGAACCTACCTGACGAACATGTGGAGTGCATAATGTATTCCACGTATTGAATCTCAAGAAATGACTGGCTGATGTGACATTGGTAGTACCACTAGAGGAAATCCAGGTGGACGCATAATTGTGATCGTGGAAGAACCAGTGGAGATTCTTGAGCAGGGCGTCAAGAAACTCAGATAGAGTACTATACCTATTGCCAAGGTACGACGGAATTCCCGTCTAGGACCGAAATACACATAGGAACGTAGGGATCTGATGCGGCTCAAATGTCCATGCCTCTTTACTGAACCTTAACCTAAACCTGTACACAGACCAAACTCTAAACGTGAAGCGGCTCACTCAAAGTGAATTTCGGGACGAAATTCCTTTCAACTTGAGGATGATGTGACATCCGGTAACCAAGCATACAATTTACACTTGCTTCACAGTTTACTTGCTGAATTTCGGGACGAAACTCTTTCAACTTGGGGATGATGTGACACCCCGCACTTTCAGGTTCATAATTTAACTTTTTCTAATTACTTCAAAAACACAATAGATAACATATAGCAGCTTTCTTCTTGCTAATGTCATCTTCAAGCACCCTAACTTGTTTTTCAAGAGTGTTCTTCGCATTCAATAGACCTTTTATTATTCTTGAGTGTCGTTCACACGTGGGATGGTCAATCCAATCAATAAATGGGCAGCTACTATACTACATGAAAAAAAAACGTAGTAAAAAAGGATAAAGTTATCACTATAGTGATCCATACTAAGATAAAACAAATGACCTGATATATATTTTATCGGTATAAATTAATTACCCAGTCGACACAAGACCAAAAACGTCATCTTGGATTATCAGAAGTCCAGGAAGTGCAAATCACTACCGGCTTACCACACCTGCAAATCTCCATAAAAAAACAGGTGTACAAACACAAACACAAACACAAAATTACACTAAAGAATGAGAAAAAAATAGTTGTATGACTTCTATGAAAAGAGAAAAAAAGGTTGTCTATTTAAAAAGATAGCAGGGGTAGCCAGAGGGGGGGGGGGGGGTGGTTGGTAATTGGTAGATGAAATTAAAAGTGGTAGGTGACCTTAATTATATGTAAAAAAAACAAAAAAGGTTGAGATTTGATGTATGAAATATCTTATTTAGATGCTTTAACGTATGTAAAAAAAGGTTTACTTGTCATGCGGATGGCCTAAATTGAAGAAGTTGGCTCTTCATGGCATTTTAGTTCTTTCCTGTTGGCGGATTTGGAAGGCGAGGAACGATCTTATCTTTAGGGATGTTCGGCGGAACGTGGTGGAAATTATTTCGGACATCAAAGCATTGGGTTTTATTTGGTTTACTAGTAGGTGTAATAAGGGGGTCATGGGTTGGAAGGATTGGCAACGATTTTCTTTTGATGTATTGTAACTTTTTTGGTTAGGGGATCTCCGCCTTGGAGATCTTTCCTTCGGTGTGTTTTAATAAAGTTTGTCTTCCAAAAAAAAAAAACTTACTCCCTCATGAAAAAAAAGACAAGAACAACATAACTAATAACAACATAACTTTATTACAAATGAACTTAAACACCGTCGATGGGCATCTTATAACCATACTTGGCATAAAAAGCCCATTCTTTCTCCGTAATACGTACTCCTCTCCTGGGGGGTGTGAACTCAAATTAGATTTGTATAGTTCTTCAATGTTAACTCTTGGGACATATTCAACACCTGGGTCTGATTCTTAACCGGTAGCCCATTCGGGAGTGTAACAGCGTTCAGCCGGTAAATCCTCCTCCGGTATCATATAGTCTTCGGATGGCGGATACTCTTCGGGGAAAACATAATCAAATGCCGCATTCCAATCAAAATCCTCGTCACTTTGAAACCCAACGTCGCCTGGTCTATGAGATGCGTGCCTATGTCTGTGGGCAAGGGTTCAGGGGTGATTAGGATTTCAAGATAAACAACATTGTTCGGCGACACAATACTTGCAGTGGATATTAGACGGGTTTCCTGTATCGGGTAGTATAACCAGTTCATGAGCAATTGGCATAACCGGTTTAATTTGAGGTGGTTCGGGTGCAATTGGCTCATGAGTGATTGGCATAACCATCTCAATTTGAGGTGTTTCATGTGCAATGGGCATTAGAAAGTGGTGGGGCTCAAAAACCTCCCAAGGAGAGGTGTTGGGGTTAGAATTCATGTTTTGTGTATTTAATGGGTGCAAAAAAGGATGAAATCTCTTTATATGTCACATAAAAAATAAAAACTGTGGAAAAAGATATATTAGGTGGCATCTAAAAGTGTAGGGTACCTTCTATTTTACTTATAAAATAGCAGAAAAATTATATGGATAAATGCAAAAACAAATGTAATTCATTAAAAATGATTTTACAAAACATATCATTCAGAAAAAACAGTTGTAAAGAAAACATCATGCCCAATTTAAAGGGGGATTCAGAAAATGAAAAAAAAAAATGCTAACCTTTCAGAAAGCAATTGTCATGTCATTCATTGTAATTGTACTATAGAATCTCCATCAGATATTTATGTACACATAAAATGTGGGGAAGGTGAGGTAAACTGTGTAGCCTAGGGGATTTTAGACAAATCTACAGTATAAAAAAGGTCAAAACCCTAGTACATGGGACCCCACGTGGTTGTTTACTCAATATGGCGTAAGGTCAAAAAAAATTGAAAAATTCGTTTTGGTTTTTTACAAACGATATTTACATTACCCAAAATGGCATAAGGGCGATTTAAAAAAGCCAAAAAACCAATAAAAAATATAAACATACAAAACAAGTGAATTAAAAACAACTAAGTAGAAACACATTGAAAAGGATACTAGATAGAACAACTAAAAACCATTAAGTCTCCCCCCTTCCAAACACAAATACGACAAAGCATGCCAAAAAAAATAACACGATAAAAACGCTAGTTTGTGTCGTTTTGTCTACGTAAAATTAAACATAACAAAAAACATAAAATAAATGGACACATAAAAAAACATAATACACTGGGGTGGGGGTGGGGGTAAAACTAAAATCATTCACTGTCGGTACTATTGTCGTCATCCGCACTATCATCATCTACCTTTGAGAAATGTTCTTTCAGGTCTACTCCACCATGTGAATATGGATCGTTTGCTGTGCGGCTACAATAACGTGGTACACACAAAGGGCCTGGGCTAAGACTCCAATAAAATGGGAAATAGGAGTCCCATTCGACACCTTTGAAATGTTCGTCAAAGCCATCGTCTTCATCGGTTGATATGGTTTGTTGATTACTTGGTGTGTTACTGTTCGCACTGAACCAGGTGGGTTAGGGAAGTACAAATCCCAATCAACTTCATTCATGAAATCATCCCATCAGGGTTGTTTGGGCTAATCAGGTGTATGTATTGTGTTGGTGGTGGAGTGGGATTGTTGTTTGGTAAAAAATCAGGTTCTTGTTTTCGAATACGTGGGGTGTGAGACTCTTGTGGTAAATGTGGGTTTTTTTGGCGACTGGCCATTTGGGCGGCTTGTTACTAGATGCTCGTTTTTCATGGTAGCTAGTTTGGGTTCCTTTTTTAAAACTATTTAGCAAATGGTCATTTAGCCCATGAGGTGTGGCATTAAAAGCACCAATTGGATATGATTTCTGTTGATTAGAGCTTTAGGTTTGCTCAACTTTAGGGACAATCTTTCGAAGTCTCTTGCCAACATTGATGTAAGAAAATGATCCTGCGCTGCCTTGGGTTTTTGGATCCTTTTAACAAAAGTTGTTTAGCAAAAAACATATGTTTTAAAATTACAAGCTGGCT
Organism: Ambrosia x helenae; assembly: GCA_030844895.1. NCBI lineage: Eukaryota > Viridiplantae > Streptophyta > Magnoliopsida > Asterales > Asteraceae > Ambrosia > Ambrosia x helenae. The sequence continues at coordinate 21,084,277 of CM061225.1, read as the reverse complement.
AGATGGATGGGTAGTATTTGTGTTAAAAAAAAATAATTAAATGTCTCATCCTTTGTGAATTGTGTGGACTTATGAAAAAAACTGATAAATAATTTAATTGATTTTAAGAAATCAAAATAAGTTGACGTTGTTTGGTTTGGAGGGGGAAATCATCAAAAGATGAGTAGTCATACCAAAATTTGAAAAAAGGGAGTTTGTCATACTATTATGTGGGTCTATATTTTTTGCTAATTTGGATGATGACACATGTTATTATGTATAGAAAAAAAATATGTTTTATTAGGATCCCTTATGTATGCGTGCATGGCCTAGAAAAGATGCACCACCAAAAAAAGTGTTGGTGTGGTTTATTTACAATATATATTCTTGCTTAGTGGTTATTATTAGTATTAATTTGCAAGAGATATTTAATAACGATATGTGTCTTATTAAAGCGCGCCCTAACACAATATCGGTAACCAATAAAACAAAAAATGTTACAAACCTGATTTTACTTGTTGTTTGGGTTTGGGTGACTTCAATACTATCCTTGGCCTTTTGGACATGGTTGTGGCTTTTTTTTTCTTTGGGATAAAGTTTTATGTTGATGCTCATGCAAAATATAGGCCCACAATTTATACTAGTTAGAAGTTGCATTAATTGTCTAGATTTTGTTAAGTGGGTAAACATAAGTGTGACAATAGAAAGAGGTTGGCTTTGATTTTTTGGGTCCTTTAACACAACACCTTTATACTATTTGGGGGGGGGGGGGGGGGGGGGGGGGGGGGAGGGAGGGGGGGGAAGTTGTTTAAAAAAAGTAAAATTAAGTATTTCCAAAACTTCATCTTACTTTGTGTGAAGTTCTATTTTTTAAATATAATATAATTTGCTATAGTCCCTAGTATTACTATACAAGTTTTGTAATTTAGCATATGAAAGAATGGGGTTTTGTAACGGGTCATCCTTGGAGGTTGTGGGGTAGGGGCCTGCTGTATCAGAAAGAAGTATGACACAAAATAGATATGTTGTCCTATCATGCTTTGTGATATCCAAGATTATATTTTTAAAACACATGTTATTATCTGAAGCAAAGGTTATGGACACATGTAATATAAAATTATTAAATGTCTTATCATTTGTGCCTTGTGATATCTTTTATTATTTAAAAAAAAAGTTTATGGTTCCTATGGTGTTTTTAAGTAGAAAGCAAAAATCATTAAAAAAACGATAAAAAATAGTCATGTCAAAGAACTAAGGTAGCGTTTGGTATGGTGGAATGGAAGGGGGAATGGAATGGACCATTACGAGGTAATGAAAAATGTTGTGTTTGGTTAGTTAAGGGAATGGAATCACCCATTCCACAAGTCATTCCATTCCCTCAAAACCATTCCATCCACCCCTCATGGTTTTTTTTCATTCCATCCCCCATTCACCCTTTACTAACAACACCATAACCCACCCCACCACCCACCACTCACCACCATTGTCACCACCACCACCGATGTCGCCACCACCCACCACCGCCGTCACCACCCACCACCATCGCCCACCACCGCTGTCGCCACCACCCACCACCACCTTCGTCGCCGCCACCCACCACAACCCGCTACCTTCACCCACCTACCACCACCGTTGCCGCCACCCACCACCGTCACCTACCCACCGCCGCCATCCAACACCACCCACCGCCGCCATCACCCACCCACCACCGCCACCTCAACCACCCGCCACCGTCACTCACCACAATTTCCTTTACCTACCACTACCGCCGCCACTACTCACCATCGTCACCCGCCACCATCACCGCCATCACCTCCACCCATCGCCACCGTTGCCGCCATCCACCACCACCATCACCGCCACTGACACCACCCACCACCGCCACTAACCACCGATTTTATTCCTCGTCTTTTCATGCCTATCCAACAACACAAAATAATGTTTTGTTTCATTCCACATGGCAACCAAACAAGACATGGAATGGTAATGATCCATTCCATTACCTTGTCCATTCCATTACCTCGTCCATTCCATTCCCTCTTTCATTCCATTACCCATACCAAACAGACCCTAAGTTTACTGGAAAGTAAAGTTCTACCTTAGAAAAAGTTACATTAATTGGCATAGTTGGATACGGGGATTTATTTTCTATGAAAACAATGTTACTGTGTGTTAAAAAACATATGTTTATTTAGGATCTCTATTTTGGTTTTTGATGTGTTGCAAAACACATCTCTTTTCCTATGTATTTTGTATATTATTTGGTCAAGGTTTTATCTGTTTCGTGTCATTTTTATTATGTATTTATGTATTTTATTGTTTTATAGGTGTTTGGAGAAAATGGGCTTAAAATGAAAGAATTTTAATTGAGACACGAACACTTGAGAGGAGGTGTTTATAGACATAAAAGGTAAACGAGAAACTTTGGTCGAGCCAAGAACACCCGACATGAGAGCGTGGAGTATACTACTATTAGTAATAATAATAATAATAATAATATTGAAAAATAAATTATAAGCATGAATTGTGGACTCTAAGTCCACGAGCCCAAAATAGAGTCAAAAATAAATATAGAAAAACCCTACGGCAATTGGAGGGAGGGGGCGCAAGTTTATTATAAAGAAAAAAAAAACATTAATCATTTGGGGGGGGGGGGCACATCGAAGTCAGAGAAGAACTCATACGGCCGCAAGAGACATCAATATTATTGGAGAGGCAATTTTCAACGAGAGGAAGGCTTGGGTTTGTTTATCTAAAACACTAGTTTTGAGTTTTGATTACTTTGTGTTTTTCAACTACTTGATACTATGTTTTATTATTTTGTTGAACCTATGTTTTCATCGCTTTCCATGACTATGAGTGGCTAAACTTTTAGTGCTACCTAGGTAATTGATGATGGGTGACAATTGAATAATAATTTTCGGGGTAGATTTATATAATGTTTTGGATAATGTTTTGGTAAAGGTTTTCTAATAAGGTTTCTTTTGTATATGCGTGCTTAATATCTGAATATTAATTGTTGTTTCGCTTAATTCTAGTTTAATTGATTTTGTATCTTTTGATCTAGGATTTTGTTAGTATCTTAGACTTGGTGTTTTTGATATATCTTGTGGTTGCTAGACGTAGTAAACCCTAGAAACAAGTTAATTAATTATTCGGTAATTTAGCATTCTACCACCTTTGAGACCGAGAGGAGATTAGGTGTCAGTGTGTCTAGCTTGGTAGGTATTCGGGACCGTGGTCTGCACGAGAGTGAGTCACCCCTAGCGTGCCTGTTTTGCCAGCACCCTGTGTTAGAAACCTGTTAGAATAACTATCCCTTGCATCCCTTACACATCCCGGATGTATTGTTTCTGAGGGGGCGAGAGGACATTCAGATTTAGGATACCTTAGCATCGTTTGGAGAGACCGAGAGGTGATCCGAACCCGAGCCCGGTGAGTTTACACCTTCCTTAGATGCAGTATTGCGACATGTTGGAGAGTGATTCGCGTTCCGTATTGGTCTAGTTTAGTGTATCTTAAGATTCCGGTAGCCAAAACCCATTTATCCAATCCCGAGAGCTATAAGTCAGTCACCTTGATTCTTACCTAGGTAGCCATTTTCTCATTATTTGATCTCGTCCAGTTCTACTTGTTCGTTTGCTTTGTTTGAGTTGTTTGATTTTATTTACTTTAATTTTATATTTTTTTAGTAGTTAATTAAATCACCATCACTTCAATTTATTAGACTAGGACTCGACGAAAGCTTAGTACCGAGAGCCGCTATTACAGTGTCCACGGTTCGATACTCGGACTTATTTACTTTACTACTTTCGACCGGTACGCTTGCCGGTAGTGTGTGGTTTAGTGGGTATTTCCCATTTAAAACTTGTTTTGAAATTAATTGGACATAAAATATATTTATCACACATTTCACGCATCAAGTTTTTGGCGTCGTTGCGGGGGACACTATTGCGCTTTCGAGGACGGCCCGAGTCGGGGACCTAGACATTTTATTGTTTTCTTAGTTTGGTATATTTTTATTTTTAATTTTATAAAAAAAAAGAAAAAAAAATATTTTTGTTTATTTGCTATTTGTTTTTCTTATTCTAGTATAGTTTTAGTCTCTCTGTGTACATAAGAAGTACTTCGTTGCAGTCCTAGAACATTTTGCCCACCATATAGATCACATAGAAATGGCTGCAAATAGGACTGTCGCTGAACACATCAACATTACACCCACTCACATCCGGTCCAGTATTACATTACCCACAGTTGAGTCGAAACAATTGGACCATTGAACCCACTCTGATCAACACCATATCTGATTCAGTTCAGTTTCACGGCATGCGTGATGAAGATCCATATGGCCATTTAACTAGATTTAGTAGAGTCTGTAGCACCTTCCAGCTTAATGGTGCCACTGATGACGCCATTCGTTTGCGTTTGTTCCCGTTCTCACTTACTGATCAGGCCCTCACATGGCTGGACTCCCTCCCACAGGGAGCCATCACTTCTTGGACTGATCTTCAGACGAAATTCCTACAGAAGTATTTTCCCCATGCTAAAACTACTTGTCTTAAAAATCTTATATATGCCTTTACTGAGCAGTCAGGGGAGTCCTTCTATGAGACATGGGACAGATTCAAGGCACTTCTGAATAAGTGCCCTCATCATGGTCTTGAGGACTGGAGAGTCGTGGAGAAATTCTATACTGGAGTTTCTGACGCGACCAAAAGATTTCTTGACTCTACAGCAGGCGGGTAACATGATGAAAACCAAAACCGCTGCTGAATGCCTTGAGATGATAGAGGACCTAGCCACTAGCACCTACATCGAGCTTGGCTCTGGGGGCGTTACTGCTGCCCTAAGGGTATCCATTCTGTTGAGAGTAGCATTGCACTAGCCGCCCAGGTAGAATCCTTAGCTAAGGTCATGAAGGATATTCAGGTTAAGATTAGTGCTAAGTGTGAGATTTGTAGAGGGGGTCATGAGACCATAGATTGCCACGTAGGTCCTAGGGAGGAAGTGAACTATGTCCAGGATTTAGATCAAGTCCAGAGTTACAACTCTGGATGGCAGGGTATAGGAGATCCTGGGTCTGAGATTAGTGAGTTAATAAAGAAAAATGAGGAGAATCAGGCTAGGACAAATAAGCTCCTAGAGACCATAGTTATGCAGCGTGAGACCCGTTATCAGGAGCAACAAAAAGAAAAATCAGGAATTTGAGCTGTTATTAGGAATCAGGGGTCCACGCTCCAGAGTTTAGAGTGGGTCATAGGAGAGTTAGTTTGTAAGATGACCAGGAATTCGACAGATGTTCAGGTGAATGCGGTGTTTACCGAAAGTGGGAAGAGCACGGGAGTTGATCACCCGGTGTCGAGAAAGAGTGAGATAGTTGAGGATGAGATTGTAGATAAGGAGATTAGGTTAGAATCTCCGGGCAAGGTGCAACCCACTAGGCTAGACCCAGCAAGTACCGCACAGCCCAACAATAGGTTAAAGGAGAGAAACAGTCTGAGGGGGAGCCCAAAAAGGTTTATGTTCCACCTGCCCCTTATGAACCAGTACCGCCCTATCATGGTAGGTTGAATAAGAGTGAGAACTTAGAGCAATATAGGCCATTCATTAATGTTCGTAGAGATATGCCTAAGTATGGGAAGTTCTTGAGGGAGATGTTGTCCCGTAAGGAGAAGTTGAAAGAGCTTTCCCAGGTCACTCTGAGTGAGGAGTGTTCGGCTGTCGTTCTTAATAAACTACCCGAGAAGATGACTGATCCTGGGAGTTTCACTATCCCTTGTCAGATAGGTAGTTTGACAGTTAGGAACGCCCTTGCTGATTTAGGTTCTAGCATTAATCTCATGCCCTATTCCATGTTTAAGAGATTAGATATTGGGGAGTTGAACCCAACTAGGATGTGCTTACAGTTGGCTGATAAATCTGTTAAGTACCTATGGGCATTCTAGAGATTTGCTAGTAAGGGTGGAGAGCTTCGTGTTTCCCGTTGATTTTGTCGTACTTGATATACGGGGAGGACGAGCATGTGCGTTGATCTTAGGACGACCCTTCTTACGCACTGCAAAGGCACTGATCGATGTCTCGGATGGTCGGATTACACTGCGTGTAGGGGACGAGTCCATCACTTTTGGTGTTAATAGGTCTAGGGAGAGTATGAGTAGTCAGGTCGAATCTGTGTGCTTTCTTGGCACTTTCATGTCTCATGTCGACTGATGCATTGACTACATCTGTGGAGCAGACTTATTAGATAGGCGGCACCAAACAGAAGAGAGGCAGGAGGTAGAGATAGAGACTATAGTTCCTGTGGAGCATGATCCGGGCCCTACAGCCGGTGAGCCTCCCGATAGCTTAGAGGTAGATGAGGTTGTTGAGAGTACCGAGGAGGTGGTTGAGAAGCCCTCGGTTCATATTTTGCTATCCTCCGAGTGTGAGAGTGTGAGCACCAGATAGATGAGGAGAATAAGACACTGTTTAAATTTAGCCTTGAGGTAGTGAATGAACCTAAGTGTGGGAATAGGATCCTGATTCACCACTCGCATTTAAGAATATTTCTGGTGATCCTAGATTTAGGTGGAAAATATCATGCCTTAGGAGAGATGACATAAGTGGGACGATTGATTTACGTGAGGATGGTGTAGATATCCTCGTTGATCTAGGTTAGAGTGCTTGATAAGAATAGGATCACACGGGTGAAAACCCAAATTTGTAGAGTTTGTATTTTTTTTTATGTGTTTATTTTGTGTGTTTGCATTTTTGTGTTTTTGTTTCGTCTTATTTTTGCAGGATGCTAAGCTTGTCTTTGGCACGGAAATATTTCATCCATACGAGGTTTGATATTGGTTTATTTTCTCTTTACACACAAAAAAAAAAAAGCCACATAACCTCCACCATTATCATTATCACCCCACCACTGACCACCACAGTGCTGATCCAGGTATGCTTTCCTTGCTTTCTTTTATTTTATTATGTTTCGTGTAATTGAGTCTTGTATTTTAATTTATTTGAGTCAGTTTTGTCTATTTTCATTTGGTCGAGTCTTGTGGGATTGCCATGGCCTTTTCATTGTTGGATCTCCCCCGCCCGTACTCAATCTCCATTCGGATGGGGTCGATCTTAAAATTATTTTTTGTAAACAGGCATCTCACTTGTTATTGAGTCATTTTACTTTCACTTTCTTTTTAGTTTATTTTTGTAGAATTCTGACTATGGCCGTGAAGGAAATGCTATAAGGCTGTAGATGATGGACGGACGGAACACTTTCTGCGAGCTATCGCCACATATTCCAGGGGAGTTCGTTCCATTTATTTTGTTGTTATATATTTAGTTTATTTCTACTTTATTTTTGCATTTTTATTTTTTAGTTTACGTTGTATCCTAGAGCACATTGAGGACATTGTGCCTTTCTAAGTGTGGGGATGGGAGACTTCGTCTTTATTTTGCTTAGTTGTAGGTTGAGTAAAAAAAAAAATTTGAAAAATGTCCCTGATCTTTTGTGCATTTTATATGGAAAATGATAGTAAAATTGGGATTTTTGGTTTTCAAATATTATATGTATGAGAATATAAATAGATTGAAAGCGTGTTTGCTTAAGATGTGTCGGTAGGCCCAGCTAGCTTTGAAAGGTCCTAGGATTGTTCTTAATATATCTTAATAAATCATGAAATCTTGTGGGTTCTCATCTTAGGAAAAACGGTAGAACTGAAACCGCTGATAGTAATTAGAGGTAACATTGTAGGTTGAAAGCCCATATGTATTATTAATTAAATGGCACACTTGATCCTTTTTATGAGAATAAATCCGGTGAAAGTTGGCGCCCAAAAAAAAAAAATCCACATGTCCATCAATTGAGCTAGACCAGAAAAAAAAAAAAACTGAAGCCTCTGATCGAAACTCCCTCGAGGTCAAGTTGAAAAAAAAAAATACCGAAGCTCATGTTGTCGCTCTTGGGGATGGTGACTCTGATTGAGACAACCTCTGGGTTAGGTATGAAAAAAACAAATGTGTCTAAGCTCATAAACTTCATCCATCATCCATCATAAATTTAATTCTAATACATTAGGGAGTTTAGTTTGCAGTGATTGGTAAATCTATATGGTTTAACCTTTGCTTCGAAAGCTTGAGGTGGGACTAGGTGAAGCTAGATATCTTGAGTGTGAGACCCATAGATTGATTGAAATAACATGAACTTAATTGCTTTACATGATTGGGGCCTGATTAGCTAGTGGTTGGGTTTAGGTGGACAACAATACCGACAGTTTTGATTGATGCGTGATTAGATCTTAATTAATGAACCATAAACTTTTTTTTCTTTGGGATAAAGTTTTATGTTGATGCTCATGCAAAATATAGGCCCACAATTTATACTAGTTAGAAGTTGCATTAATTGTCTAGATTTTGTTAGGTGGGTAAACATAAGTGTGACAATAGAAAGAGGTTGGCTTTGATTTTTTGGGTCCTTTAACACAACACCTTTATACTATTTGGGGGGGGGGGGGGGAGTTGTTTAAAAAAAGTAAAATTAAGTATTTCCAAAACTTCATCTTACTCTTGTGTGAAGTTCTATTTTTAAATATAATTTGCTATAGTCCCCTAGTATTACTATACAAGTTTTGTAATTTAGCATATGAAAGAATGGGGTTTTGTAACGGGTCATCCTTGGAGGTTGTGGGGGTAGGGGCCTGCTGTATCAGAAAGAAGTATGACACAAAATAGATGTGTTGTCCTATCATGCTTTGTGATATCCAAGATTATATTTTTAAAACACATGTTATTATCTGAAGCAAAGGTTATGACACATGTAATATAAAATTATTAAATGTCTTATCATTTGTGCCTTGTGATATCTTTTATTATTTAAAAAAAAGTTTATGGTTCCTATGGTGTTTTTAAGTAGAAAGCAAAAATCATAAAAAAAACGATAAAAAATAGTCATGTCAAAGAACTAAGTTTACTGGAAAGTAAAGTTTCTACCTTAGAAAAAGTTACATTAATTGGCATAGTTGGATACGGGGATTTATTTTCTATGAAAACAAATGTTACTGTGTGTTAAAAACATATGTTTATTTAGGATCTCTATTTTGGTTTTACATGATTTAAATAAGTGATCCTAATGACCAAGTACAAAACCATATGTTCAAAGCATGTTATTTAACTAGGGTTAGTTAGGTGAGTCACACGTTGCACAGTTATAGGTTAATAACTGCATAAGAAGGTAATTCGGGGAATTATCAGACTACTACATGAGTATCGAACCCTGAACTTTGGTGAATTGAGAAAATATATAATTGTGAATTAATTGTTTGATATTATTTGCACTTACGTGTTTCTGTGAAACTATGTGTAAATTGTTGTGCGATTATATTATTTAAACTGAACGTGTCATCAAACTCATAACCGATGAACTGATAGGATAGTTCAAGTCTACAAACATGGGATTAGGCTTTGGTGGGGCCCAAAATAACTATTAAAACGAAGAAAACATGCAATACGCTGAACCAGGCCGCCCGAAACGGGCCATGTCCATCCGAACGGCTGTTCGGCCGAGTGAAGGGCCGTTCAGCGGGACCTGGGCAGGGGTAACCGACTTAAACCACTATATAAACAATTTTAAGCCCCATCTTTCTCATAAACTCAACCCTAATTGTCCCCTACAGCCCCCATACGAAAAATATAACCCTTAAACATCTCCTAAGGCTCAAGAGCATCATTCGGATGACTTGGAAGGTGTTCGGTTGTGTTATTGAAGAGCTTTAGGTATAATACTTGATTTCTTGTGCTTTAATCTTCTCTATTATGTTTTAAAACACCATAAATAAGTTTGTCCAGATCTGATATAAGTTATAGAGATTAAAAAATAAGTTTTCTAAAAGATTAACATGTTAAACATGGAGTTTTATGATTTTTATTTGATATGCTTGCATGTTATTGTATGTTGATGTTTGTTGAACATCTAGGGTTTATAGATGATATTACTTATCACGAATCTTGCATGTTTTGATCATGTTAATGTATGATGGGTCTTGTATGATGTTTATTTGATGTTCTTGATAGATAATATACATCTAGGGTTTGTAAAAGTTAATATTATAACATGTTTAAAAACGCACAGAATACATGTGTCGACTTGTAGGCTCTATAACATGACCTTAAACTGTTTGTTTTGATTATTTCTTGGTATGAACATGTTTTATGTGATCTTAGATTTCTGGAATGTATAAGATTGTGCGATTTGGTTATCGTTTGATGTGTTTTTGGAATTTTATACAAACATGGGTCAAAACTGATTTCCGGATTACCGTTTTGGGTCAATTTTAAATGATCATAACTCGAGTTTTATAAAGAGATAGCTCACGAAATTTGGTCAATAGATAGGCACATGGATACTCGGCATTTTCCAAGTAGATTCCTCCCGTTTGTATGAATACACGATTTTTGAGAATTTTTCTCGTAAACTGGCCTGATGTGAATGTTTTCAGAACCTAGCTATAGTAAACGATTTTTCATAATTTTTATATAAGGTTTTGTCACAAAAACAAAAATATGGGAGTGACGATTGGACTCCTAGAAATATCATTTTGATAGCGCATAATATTTCCTAAAACGCAGATTATGACATATGTGTATAAGTGCTTGTTTGAAGGCTTGTATGACTCGTTTATGACTTGAATTTGTATGTACACTTGTATGAGATGTATGTGATGTGTATAACTCATATTAAACATAACGTTCACCAACGGGTTCGTAGGGTTTTACTTGTTTATGTAGTTACACTAGGTGTCACTTAAACGTTTTCACATTATTTAACGTTTTGGACAAACGAGTTTTGTAGTGTATTGCGTATACACATATACTCACGTAGTGGCACATATAATAGGGAGTCGGTAGCACGTCCTTATTACTTGCGGATTTTGGATTTGGCATTTGCAACATAAGGTGAGTTTCTCTACTTTTTCTCAAAAGCATGCGTCTCGAGTTTTGAGACAACTTGATGAACTTTTCTAGTGCGGTTGGGACTACGTTTCCATCTTGGGTTTCGGGATGCTTGATTTCTTGTGTGGATCACATTTTGACTCCTTGTGTGGGTCGGGTTTTTATCAGTTTGCAACTTTTTGTCCTTTGTGAACTAAACACCTCTATCATTAAAAAGTCCTTACACATTATTGGGTTAATCGTTGGAGGCCAACGGGGTATTAGTTGATAGCGCTATTAGGTTGTGCACCAACCTCATGCTTGAAGTGCTTGGGTCATGGGCATGAACTATTGACCACATATTCTACTGGTGTTGATAAACACTAGTACTCACTAAGGCAAATTAACAACTCTGTAGTTCCTAATAATATTCCTGTTTAGTTACAATTAGTGGGTTAGCTACCCCTGACACGCACAGAAACTGGTCGTATTTTTGCAACACTGGAAACTTTACTTTTACTACTTAAACTGAGGACTCACCAACTTTATGTTGACACACGTTAGCATGCTTTTGCAGGTCGCTAGATTGGAGCACGCGTAGGTTATGCATCATGTTTGTCATGGGACATTAAACACTATGAATTATTATTATCATTTACTTTTACTTTGGTTTGGGCGCGTTGTTTTGCGCATAACTATTTACTTAACTGGTTTGATTTCGCTTCCACATCTTCTTAACACTTATGGTTGATTTTTAAACATGGTTTTTGAAAATGAACTAAATGGTGGGCATTTAGAGTCGTATATGACTTATGGCTATGGGATTCAGGTATGTCACGCGCCTCGCGGTATTAACCCCGTAGTGGAAATTTGAGGGTGTGACACGCATAGCCAATTGTTAAAGTGGTATTCGTTCCTATTTTCTTATTTACAAGATTATCATTAATTACTTTTAACATAAACTAGGTGTTGGATCAGTAATGCTCTTGATGTATTGCTTGCTAGTGAACACTTATGTGTTTAGCAAGTTCAATCAGATTTGCACAGCGGAATGATTAAGTAAAGTTACACTATCAATAGGAGTTATTACTCCCCCTGGATGTTAGAACTTCTGATACTTCTTCTTCAGTCTTCTTTCTTCAGTAGTTCTATACTTAGGATATTTGCAGAAGTGAATTAGACTAAGGTTTACAAAAGTGGTTTCCTCAATCCTTTTTGTCCTAACAATCTCCCTTGGATTGATGAAGCCAAAACCTTATCTAATTCCTTATTGTCTTCTTCTGTCATTCACAATCTTCCATATCTCCTTGAACATGGAATTCTTCAGTTGATTAAGCTTTTCATCAGTGAGAGATCCTCTTTGAGGTTCCAGATGTTGAATTGTAAGCAAGTCCTGAGTTGATAGGTTCTTCAGTTCATTGATGGACTTGTAGGCCTTGCTTGTAAGATCTCTTCTTGTCACCAATACTGAGTTGTCATCAGTAAAGGACCATCTGATGATCAGCACTTTAGACTTGTCAAAGTCTGAAGTATAGGGAACCATGTTGGATCCCTGGGATGTTCCTGAGTGTTGGATATTTCTATTTCTGTGACTCTCAGGTGAGATTCACTTCTGTCTTCTTTTTGCACTACATCAGGTAATTTGAAAGTTGGTAAGTGATGTTCAGTAACTACCTTTGTGTGCAGTCTGTCAGTGATAGTCTTCTGAATTTGGTAAGCAAATGTTGAAGGATCCCTAAATTAAGTTATCAGAGGCTTCTCTTCAATATTAAAGTCTCCTTGCACAACTGTGTTGCCTTCTAGCAACACCATCTTGAAGTCAGTCTTTGTATTGTCCTCTGGTTTCTTCTTGGTAGCTGGTCTTTTAACACCAGAAGTTCTAACTACTGAACGTGATACTTCAGAAGTTTTAAACTTCTCTGAATTAGCAGCCTTGGCAACCTTGTATTTCTTGTATGTGTCTAGTCGTCTATCTTCTTTCCATCTTAACACAGAGGCTTTTGAACCATAGTCATTTGCTACCATTTCTTCAATCATCTCAGCTCTCTTGGCTTTTCCATCTTTGTTTGTTGCAAGTTTGTCAGCAACAAGTTGAGCTCTTCTAGTTAGCTCATCCATTGAGAGCCCTTTGAGTGAATAGGCTTTTGTTTTGCTGTTCTTTGTTATAAAAGACACCAGTTGTTGTCTTTTGTCTTCTTCAGCAACTCTCACTGTTTCAGCTTGCCTATTTAACTCTGCTTCATAAGCTTGAAGCTTTTCATTTAAGCTTAAATCTTCCCTTGCCTCCAAGTTGTTCCAGATCTCTTCTTCCTTAGCCTTTCTTTGGGCTGCAATCAAACTCTTCTCTAGTAGTTCTTTGGACATTGATAGTGGAGAAGGGTTCAGCACAGTCATTGTTGTAGTTGTTGTAGGCCTTGGAATAGGAGTTGGTTGTTGTTGTTCAGTTGTTTTGGAAGGCTCTTCAATTGTTTGTATGTTGGAAGTGTTAACTGCTGAAGTGTTGACAGAAGTGTCAACTACTGAAGGATTCTCTTCAGTACTTCCTGAGTCATCAGAGGTTTCTTCAGCAGTTTCTTCATTATGGCCTTGGGAAGGTTCAGCTTCAACTTCAGTTCCAGAAACAAGCCTTTGTTGATCTTCTTTTTGTTTTTGGGCTTTTTCTAGAAGTTGTTGTTGTAGAGCCACTCTTGCCTTTATCCTGGCTTCCAGTGATTCCTTAGGTTCCTTAATCTTCTCCCCCTTTTTGGCTTCATCCACTTCTGGAAGCCTGCTAGGTTTGGAAGTTCTACCAGTGAGTTCAGCAAGCTGTCTTGAGTTGTTGTCTATTTTGTTTGACAACTCACCAAGTTTTTTTTTATCACCTCAAACTGAGTTTTGGTTGACAACTCCAAAGTAGTTGTGAAAGTTTTGAAGTGATTGGCAATTAGGGTGTTCATCAACAGGTATAGGGGACCGTCTGGGCTGCATAGTTGGTTCAAGTCTCTGCTGGATGTCCCATGGAATTGGGTAGGCATTTTCAGTGAGGGGTGTGTTTTCGGGTGATCTTCATGTTGTACAGAAGATGCCACTTTAGGGGAATCAGGGATCAAGTGGACTTTAACCTGATCTGGTGTGACCAGCTCTTTGAGCTTAGAGACACCAGGTGCAAGACCTTCACTAGCAGCCGTCAATTCAATTTTGGTGGAGTGTGAATCATCATCCAATTCAATGAAATCATCTGAATCCCTGCTTACTTCCTCAATGAGGACAGTATCAGTTACATCATGAGCTGGGCCCAACCCAGTTGTCTCATGTACCTCTTGTTCTTGGTTCAGAGGATTTCCTACCTCAGGCATTAAGCCTTCATTAGTAGTTGCCACAAGTGAGGTCTTAGCAATGTTACTTCTTTCCTCAGATCCACCACTGAGTGGTATATGAGTAGTAGCAGCCTCAAATGTACCTAGAGTTTCTAAGCTTGGGCTTAGAGACCCTGGTTCATCCTCATCTCTTGGGTTAGGGCTATGGACATCCACATCCATGTCAAGTTCTGAAGGTATGTCCCCTGTTTGATGTGGTTGTTGGGGACTGACATGTTCTGATGGGATGGTCTCTTTTAGCCCAGAGAGAAGTTTGGCAATTTTAAGGGCTTCAGGTTCAGAAATTTGTGGTGCTGGTTCAATAGTTTGGTCTAAGGGTTCATCAGTAGAAGAGTCAATGGGGATTGTTTTCTTAAATTTCTTTCTTTTGAATAAAATGGTGATTGGTGCTCTAGTGGGGGTTTGAGATGGATGAGACTGAGAGGATGTTTCAGTCACATCTTTATCAAGTGCAGATTGCACATTAGCAAGTTCATGCATCTCAACTTCCTGAACTACCTTTCTTTTCAAGCTGGTGGGTTTTTGTTTTTACTGTTTTGGTTTCTTGGCCTTTTTGGGTGAAGGTTTGGAAGATGAGGGTTCCTTGGGGACTGTTGTGTGTTCCCCTTGGTCATCTTCTGGCCAGGTAGCCGGTTTATTGTGTCTAGAGTATGGTTGTGAGGTTAAAGGGTTTAAAATAGTTGTTTTACCCACAAGCACCTCTTCTCCAAGTTCCTTTATTATGCATTGCATTATAAATCTTGGATACAACAAAAACTTCTTTTTAGATTTGAGATGATGTAACACCAACTCATTAAGAAAAGTGCTGATGCCCTGAATTTTGTTTCATTCACAATGGAATGAAAAATAGGTTGAAAAGTAGAGGGCATCTGATCATAAGATCCAGTTTTTGGACTCAAACACATTATTATATAGTGAAACAAAAGTTTGTACTTAGGTTCAAAATATTTCTTAAAAATAGTAGCATGTGAGAGAGTACCTTGGTAACCACACTCTGTCATTGTTAAATGAATTTCAGAGTTTAGAAATTGATCCGGGGCACCAACATCATCTAGACCTAGTCTAATTCCCAAAGTTTTGAGTGTGATTGCCATTCTTCTCCCTTGGATGGTTGAATTGAGGGAGATCACTTTATCATTTACTGTCACCGTCTCCGCATTTGCCCAGAACTCATTTAGAGTTTCAGTGTAGATTGGAGGATCAATGGTGAGGGCAGTAAAGTATTGGGATTTAACGACTAAATCAATGATTTCGTCGTATTAGGACCAGGCTTCATGTTTCTCAAAGTAGCCTCTTTGATTGTGTCCCTGTTTCAGTGTTAGAGCCATGTGGTTTGTGTGTGGATCGAACAGTGTTTTTGCAGGTTAAGGGTTTGAGAGCGTTTTTGAGAGAGAAGAATGGAATTTTTCTTTTTGAAAGGATAAGTGTTGGAAAAGGTGTTTATCAGAAGTTTGTAACCGCCCTAGGTCAAACTTCTGACGTGGGAAATGTCTGATTTGCTCTTAATGACAAAACTGCTGATGAAGAACAATTGTCATCAGTAGTTCCCATTTTCTCTTCAGTAGTTTGTTAACAACTGATGGGAATGTTCATAAACACTTTATTCATAACTTCTGAAGATTATTTTATCAGAAGTTACTCATTTTTCAGAAAATATTTCCATACTGATGTTTTTGTTCATCAGTAGTTTCTCTCTTTTTGTTTTTCAGAAGTTTTTGGTCTAAAAACAGATGTAAGTGAAAAATAAAATATGTGCAGTGAAGTAAAAGAAACACTTACAAATTTAGCATCCCAAGCATGGATACTAACTTCTGAAATTTGATGTGTCAAGGGGTTTAGTGAATATGTCAGCTATCTGATTAGCTGTTGTCACATGTTTCACTTCAATCTTGCCTTTTTCATAGCAATCCCTGATGAAATGATACCTGATTTCAATATGTTTAGTTTTTGAGAACTGAACAGGATTTTGAATGATGCTAATGGCAGATTTGCTGTCTACAAGCAATGGTGTCTTGGTCTCTTTGATTCCATAATCAAGAAGTTGATATTGGAGCCATTATATCTGTGATGTACAACTTGCAGCTGCAATGTATTCAGCTTCAGCAGTTGAAGTTGGAACAGATGTTTGCTTCTTTGATTGCCAGGACACTAGACAGTTTCCCAAGAATTGACAACCACCAGATGTTGATTTTCTTGACATTTTGCACCCTGCATAGTCACTATCTGAAAAAGCTGATAACTTGGTATTGCTAGAAGCAGGATACCAAATTCCAAGTGTAGGAGTTCCTTTCAGATATCTGAAGATTCTTTTGACTGCAATGAGGTGTGATTCCCTAGGAGCTGATTGATATCTAGCACAGACACATGTTGAAAACATAATATCTGGTCTAGAAGCAGTTAGATACAAAAGGGAACCTATCATACATCTATACATGGTTTTGATCAACCTGTTTTTCTTGATCATCTGGTTCAACTTGTGTGGTAGGTGTCATGGGAGTGGAACATGATTTACAGTCTTGTAAAGAAAATTTGTTCAATAATTCTTTAACATATTTTGATTGATGTATAAAAGTTCCATTAGTTTGTTGTTTAATCTGCAGTCCTAAAAAGTACTGCAGTTCTCCCATTGTACTCATCTCAAATTTTGATTGCATGAGTTTCTTAAATTCATCACACAATTTTGTGTTTGTTGAACCAAATATGATATCATCAACATAAATTTGAACAAGTAAGACATGATTTCCAACATTTTTAATGAAAAGAGTTTTATCAATGGCGCCTCTTGTAAAGTTATTTTTGAGCAAAAAGTTGGAAAGTGTTTCATACCAGGCTCTTGGAGCCTGTTTTAGCCCATAAAGAGCTTTGTCCAGCTTGTACACCCACTCAGGATGAGAAGGATCCTCAAACCCAGGTGGCTGACAAACATACACTTCCTCTTTGATTTTTCCATACAAAAATGCACTCTTAACATCCATTTGAAAAACTTTTATTTTGTTGGAAATGGCATAGGCCAGAAATAACCTAATGGCCTCAAGCCTTGCAACTGGAGCAAAGGTCTCATCATAATCAATTCTCTCTTCTTGAGAGTAACCTTGTACCACCAGTCTTGCCTTGTTCTTAATGATCATACCAGCTTCATCTTGTTTGTTCCTAAAAACCCATCTTGTGCCAATTGGTAGCTTGTTTGGTGGTAAGGGACAGATTTCCCAAACCTGTTGCTTCTTGAACTGAAGCAACTCATCTTGCATAGCTTCCACCCAATTGTTGTCTTTGAGGGCTTCTTGGTACTTCTTAGGTTCCAACTGAGAAATGAATGCTGAGAAGAAGCAAAAGTTGGAAATCTGGTTTCTTATGAGAACACCTGAAGCAATATCACCCATGATTTGTTGCAATGGATGATCTTTGTGATCAATTAGTTGTTGTAAACCACTGATAGGTGCAGGTGGCTCTTGTACTTCATCAAACAAACCACTGAGGTTTATAATGTCTGGTTCAGCTGTTTGAATGTTTTCAGTAGTTGTAGGAGCTGAAGCAGATGTTTGAGTTTGTACATCAGCAGTTGTTGAATCAGAAGTTTGTGAAACTTCTGAAGGCTTGAAAGTTGACTTAATGACTGTTTGAGGAGTCCATGGTGCTGGATCCTCATCATCAAACCTTTGATCACCATAATAAGTAGGTTTAGATGAAGTAACAGTCTTTTCAGGTCCAAAGTGGAAGCTGTCAAGGTCAAAAAGTTCAGCAGGATGTGCTAGAATAAGAGTGTGTTTTGACTCATTGAACTTAACATTCAGTGTTTCTTCTACTATCTTGGTTCTTGAATTAAAAACCTTGTAGGCTTTTCTAGTGGAAGAATAACCAAGAAAGTAACCTGAATCAACTTTAGCAGCAAACTTTGAAATAGAGTCTTTAATGTTTAGAATGAAACATTGACATTCAAAAGCCCTGAAAAAGGAGATAAGGGGCTTTATGCCATGAAGAACTTCATAGGCAGTCTTGGAGTGTCTCTTATTGATAAGGACTCTATTTTGAACATAACATGCAGTGTTAACTGCTTCAGCCCAGAAATACAAAGGTAGGCCTGAATCAGCTAACATAGTTCTTGCTGCTTCAATTAATGTCCTATTCTTCCTTTCTACCACACCATTTTGTTCAGGAGTTATGGGAACACTGAATTGTCTAATAATCCCTTTAGACAAACAGAATTCATCCAGAGTTTTTGTCACACCCTCAAAATCCACTTGCGGAGTTTTACCGCGAGGCGTATGACAAACCAGGATCCAAACCAACGATCACAATAAACAAGTCTAAATAAACATAATGCAATTTCAAAAACAATGTTTAAAATCCCCAATCACAACGGAAGCTTATTCATAACATAATCCAAAAGTAAACCAAATGTTCAATGTTTGAAAACCATGCAATCCTAACTAGACGTCGTGCAGACGCGTGCGCCCTAGTTCCATTGTGCTACCTTAGCTGTAACACCCCAACCGATGGCGGAAACATCGGGATGTCACGTATTGATGATTGTTCAGTAGCTCATGGTGAATAATAAATTTCATTAAATAATTTAAATAAGTTACATACAATTGTTCTAAGAATTTGTACATCAAATTAAATAAAACTATGCAAACATCTTCAAGCATCAATTCAAATCTTCAAGCAAGTAGAACCTGAAACATGTTAAGTTGAAAATATTTTGGGTCAACAAAAGTTGGTGAGAATTACATAGGTTTTGATAATCGAATGAAATTGTTGTGCAATTCATGTGTCATGGCAATCTAGTCCATATGTGAAAACATACTAGAAGTAAATCGAGTGCATAATCAACCATTGTGACTGTTGTATTGTGGTACATCCCATACGCTCATGGTTCACTCGTTTATATTGCAGTAACAAACACCCACGCAACCTTTGTAGGAGGCACGTATCCGGGTGGGATTGTCAGTCCAATAGATCTATCAATGTATACCGTTTGGCTGATGAATGTTTATGCTAGAATTGTGCTTACCCTAGTCATGTTCAAGACATAATGCAACATAGAAAATACACATAGACACATTGATGATTGAATTGCATGAATAATGTTGTAACATGTTTCACCCCAAAAATGGTGATAAATAGAAAAGGGGCTATGTAAAACTCACCTTAGCAAAATGTTATGTCTCGTAAAAAAAATAGAATAATGTGTTGTGAATGTATGCGAGGCGAATCCCAAAGACTCAACAACGTAGCTAGTCCAAATTGAAGAAAACGAAAAAGAAAGAATATCAAGCTTCCAATTCGCCAATTACAAGAGCTTATAATCAAAGCTTCAATTGTAGAAGTAATAGACTATAGAAGAAAGGTATGAGGGAAAGTTTAATCGGATTGAAACAATCGATTTAGAGGTGCAAAGTATGATGGGTCATAGGTGGGTTTTTATACTAGTTTTGGAGTCAATTAGCCATTAAAATTGGTCAACACCATAAAGTAAGGTTTTATGATGAATTGACTATTTGACTAAGACTTTGACTGTTTGACTAAGACTTTGACTAGGACTTTGACTATTTGACTCAAGGCTTTATTTAAAAAAAAAAAAAAATCTTGTATGTGAAAAAAAAAAAGAATTTTGAATCATATTATTATTATTATTATTTATATACATTTATGTATGTATATAAGTTGTGAGTTAGGATAAATAAAGACTTAGGCACATTTATATAATATTAATGATAAAGGTGTAATAAAAAAAATATATATATATAAAAGGGCTTTTTATGTATTAAAATTTTGGGGAAAATTTTGCGATGTTACAGTCTCCCCTACTTTTAGGAACTTCGTCCCGAAGTTAAAAGAAAAACACCAGGTATACAATTGGTCGACTACCGAAAACCTTGATAAAATTTTTCACTACCTTAACGTACCTGTAAATTAATGATTACGTTCCGGACCGTAATTATCAATTTGCCTTACATTAGGGTTTTGCGTCTTTTTATGACTCTACCGATTGTTGAGCAGGTTCGATAGTCTCCACCAGTCGTTGAGCAGGTTGTAGGGCCTCTCCCGACTGTTGGAAAGACATGATGACCTCTACCAATCATTGAGTAGGTTGTTTGGTAGTCAACTAATTGTTGTACAAGTAAGCAAGTATGATTATAGATATAGCAATTAGTTCACATTCAAACAAGCATGCACTCAGATGTTATGATAATACTTGAATTTATTACTTGAATCAAAAAGTGTCAATACATAGAATTAAAAAGTAGACATCATTCAAATGGTGGGGTTTGCTGTTAAGTAGCTGGAGGGTCTTGATCTCGATTTAGTTTAGGGCATCGGTTACGGAATTGATTTGGGTTTCCACATTCATAGCATTTACCATAGTTGTATTTACCAGGACGATTAAGATTAGCAACCTGAGCAGGGTTGGTTGGTTGGTGTTAGGGTTTGGGGACTCACGACATGTGTTGACCAGATGGCCATACCTACCACAATTGGTGCACAGGCGACACACTGAAACAGTGGGGTGATGTCGTTTGCATGTGTTACACAATGGAAAGTTTCTTGTATAGGGTTTCTTGTTAGAAGCTTGTGTAGTGAGGTTTACATTAGGATCCCTGGTCTTGCGCTTCTGGTTCTCGGTAGTTACCGCGGCCACAATACTTGTTTTCTCGCCTTTCCGAACTAAGGTCCCGTTCTTTATGTGATTTCCATCGCCATTTCCATTTCCATTACCGTTCCCATTCATTGGGATGACTTGAGCCAACAAGTTAGAAACCAGAGTTGTGATTTGTTGCGCCATTTGTTGGGAAATAATCGCAGCCAGTTGGGCATCAACACCTTTGTTGTTTTTGTTGTTGTTGTGGTTGGTGTTGTGGTTGTTGTTACTTTCCTCTTGGTTTTCACCATTGTTATTGCGAGTGCTGCGATGTGGAGACATGATCTGTAAGGGACACAATGAAGGTTCAATGTGGCATGAAATGAATGAGGTGATATAAGGAATGTAATCATTTATTCATTAATTAAAACGAATAAACGAAAACGTTGACGTATCAAAGATTCCAGATTCCAACAACATAGTGAAGACATGCTTTAGCCTATAAGTGAACACTCATCCCGAGAATTCCCAGGTAGGCATCCGGGTCCCTCGTCTGATTGGGATATATGCGCAATGCCAGCCTAGACAGAAGACTCAGAATACAGGCGTTTACCCTTCCAGATTGCACGTGTTCGTTATTAAAATCTAGAACTTCGACGAGATCTCAAGGTGGTTCAGGTTAAACCTGAGGGTTTTGCCTTATTAGTCTAAGAGTGGATCTAGTGATGGATAGCAACCTTCTCGTAGGGATTAATGCATGGATAAGAAGTAGGAGGGAGATAGAGAATAACAAGTAAAAGAAGCAAGTACTAGTTAAATCCTATGGTTATAGACTAGATTATTTTTCTAATAACCTAATTCCCTATAACCATGGCTCTGATACCAATCTGGAACACCCCAACCGATGGCGGAAACATCGGGATGTCACGTATTGATGATTGTTCAGTAGCTCATGGTGAATAATAAATTTCATTAAATAATTTAAATAAGTTACATACAATTGTTCTAAGAATTTGTACATCAAATTAAATAAAACTATGCAAACATCTTCAAGCATCAATTCAAATCTTCAAGCAAGTAGAACCTGAAACATGTTAAGTTGAAAATATTTTGGGTCAACAAAAGTTGGTGAGAATTACATAGGTTTTGATAATCGAATGAAATTGTTGTGCAATTCATGTGTCATGGCAATCTAGTCCATATATGAAAACATACTAGAAGTAAATCGAGTGCATAATCAACCATTGTGACTGTTGTATTGTGGTACATCCCATACGCTCATGGTTCACTCGTTTATATTGCAGTAACAAACACCCACGCAACCTTTGTAGGAGGCACGTATCCGGGTGGGATTGTCAGTCCAATAGATCTATCAATGTATACCGTTTGGCTGATGAATGTTTATGCTAGAATTGTGCTTACCCTAGTCATGTTCAAGACATAATGCAACATAGAAAATACACATAGACACATTGATGATTGAATTGCATGAATAATGTTGTAACATGTTTCACCCAAAAATGGTGATAAATAGAAAAGGGGCTATGTAAAACTCACCTTAGCAAAATGTTATGTCTCGTAAAAAAAATAGAATAATGTGTTGTGAATGTATGCGAGGCGAATCCCAAAGACTCAACAACGTAGCTAGTCCAAATTGAAGAAAACGAAAAAGAAAGAATATCAAGCTTCCAATTCGCCAATTACAAGAGCTTATAATCAAAGCTTCAATTGTAGAAGTAATAGACTATAGAAGAAAGGTATGAGGGAAAGTTTAATCGGATTGAAACAATCGATTTAGAGGTGCAAAGTATGATGGGTCATAGGTGGGTTTTTATACTAGTTTTGGAGTCAATTAGCCATTAAAATTGGTCAACACCATAAAGTAAGGTTTTATGATGAATTGACTATTTGACTAAGACTTTGACTGTTTGACTAAGACTTTGACTAGGACTTTGACTATTTGACTCAAGGCTTTATTTAAAAAAAAAAAAATCTTGTATGTGAAAAAAAAAAAATTTTGAATCATATTATTATTATTATTATTTATATACATTTATGTATGTATATAAGTTGTGAGTTAGGATAAAATAAGACTTAGGCACATTTATATAATATTAATGATAAAGGTGTAATAAAAAAAATATATATATATAAATTTTTATGTATTAAAATTTTGGGGAAAATTTTGCGATGTTACAGTCTCCCCTACTTTTAGGAACTTCGTCCCGAAGTTAAAAGAAAAACACCAGGTATACAATTGGTCGACTACCGAAAACCTTGATAAAATTTTTCACTACCTTAACGTACCTGTAAATTCATGATTACGTTCCGGACCGTAATTATCAATTTGCCTTACAATAGGGTTTTGCGTCCTTTTATGACTCTACCGATTGTTGAGCAGGTTCGATAGTCTCCACCAGTCGTTGAGCAGGTTGTAGGGCCTCTCCCGACTGTTGGAAAGACATGATGACCTCTACCAATCATTGAGTAGGTTGTTTGGTAGTCAACTAATTGTTGTACAAGTAAGCAAGTATGATTATAGATATAGCAATTAGTTCACATTCAAACAAGCATGCACTCAGATGTTATGATAATACTTGAATTTATTACTTGAATCAAAAAGTGTCAATACATAGAATTAAAAAGTAGACATCATTCAAATGGTGGGGTTTGCTGTTAAGTAGCTGGAGGGTCTTGATCTCGATTTAGTTTAGGGCATCGGTTACGGAATTGATTTGGGTTTCCACATTCATAGCATTTACCATAGTTGTATTTACCAGGACGATTAAGATTAGCAACCTGAGCAGGGTTGGTTGGTTGGTGTTAGGGTTTGGGGACTCACGACATGTGTTGACCAGATGGCCATACCTACCACAATTGGTGCACAGGCGACACACTGAAACAATGGGGTGATGTCGTTTGCATGTGTTACACAATGGAAAGTTTCTTGTATAGGGTTTCTTGTTAGAAGCTTGTGTAGTGAGGTTTACATTAGGATCCCTGGTCTTGCGCTTCTGGTTCTCGGTAGTTACCGCGGCCACAATACTTGTTTTCTCGCCTTTCCGAACTAAGGTCCCGTTCTTTATGTGATTTCCATCGCCATTTCCATTTCCATTACCGTTCCCATTCATTGGGATGACTTGAGCCAACAAGTTAGAAACCAGAGTTGTGATTTGTTGCGCCATTTGTTGGGAAATAATCGCAGCCAGTTGGGCATCAACACCTTTGTTGTTTTTGTTGTTGTTGTGGTTGTTGTTACTTTCCTCTTGGTTTTCACCATTGTTATTGCGAGTGCTGCGATGTGGAGACATGATCTGTAAGGGACACAATGAAGGTTCAATGTGGCATGAAATGAATGAGGTGATATAAGGAATGTAATCATTTATTCATTAATTAAAACGAATAAACGAAAACGTTGACGTATCAAAGATTCCAGATTCCAACAACATAGTGAAGACATGCTTTAGCCTATAAGTGAACACTCATCCCGAGAATTCCCAGGTAGGCATCTGGGTCCCTCGTCTGATTGGGATATATGCGCAATGCCAGCCTAGACAGAAGACTCAGAATACAGGCGTTTACCCTTCCAGATTGCACGTGTTCGTTATTAAAATCTAGAACTTCGACGAGATCTCAAGGTGGTTCAGGTTAAACCTGAGGGTTTTGCCTTATTAGTCTAAGAGTGGATCTAGTGATGGATAGCAACCTTCTCGTAGGGATTAATGTAGGGATAAGAAGTAGGAGGGAGATAGAGAATAACAAGTAAAAGAAGCAAGTACTAGTTAAATCCTATGGTTATAGACTAGATTATTTTTCTAATAACCTAATTCCCTATAACCATGGCTCTGATACCAATCTGGAACACCCCAACCGATGGCGGAAACATCGGGATGTCACGTATTGATGATTGTTCAGTAGCTCATGGTGAATAATAAATTTCATTAAATAATTTAAATAAGTTACATACAATTGTTCTAAGAATTTGTACATCAAATTAAATAAAACTATGCAAACATCTTCAAGCATCAATTCAAATCTTCAAGCAAGTAGAACCTGAAACATGTTAAGTTGAAAATATTTTGGGTCAACAAAAGTTGGTGAGAATTACATAGGTTTTGATAATCGAATGAAATTGTTGTGCAATTCATGTGTCATGGCAATCTAGTCCATATGTGAAAACATACTAGAAGTAAATCGAGTGCATAATCAACCATTGTGACTGTTGTATTGTGGTACATCCCATACGCTCATGGTTCACTCGTTTATATTGCAGTAACAAACACCCACGCAACCTTTGTAGGAGGCACGTATCCGGGTGGGATTGTCAGTCCAATAGATCTATCAATGTATACCGTTTGGCTGATGAATGTTTATGCTAGAATTGTGCTTACCCTAGTCATGTTCAAGACATAATGCAACATAGAAAATACACATAGACACATTGATGATTGAATTGCATGAATAATGTTGTAACATGTTTCACCCCAAAAATGGTGATAAATAGAAAAGGGGCTATGTAAAACTCACCTTAGCAAAATGTTATGTCTCGTAAAAAAAATAGAATAATGTGTTGTGAATGTATGCGAGGCGAATCCCAAAGACTCAACAACGTAGCTAGTCCAAATTGAAGAAAACGAAAAAGAAAGAATATCAAGCTTCCAATTCGTCAATTACAAGAGCTTATAATCAAAGCTTCAATTGTAGAAGTAATAGACTATAGAAGAAAGGTATGAGGGAAAGTTTAATCGGATTGAAACAATCGATTTAGAGGTGCAAAGTATGATGGGTCATAGGTGGGTTTTTATACTAGTTTTGGAGTCAATTAGCCATTAAAATTGGTCAACACCATAAAGTAAGGTTTTATGATGAATTGACTATTTGACTAAGACTTTGACTGTTTGACTAAGACTTTGACTAGGACTTTGACTATTTGACTCAAGGCTTTATTTAAAAAAAAAAAAAATCTTGTATGTGAAAAAAAAAAAGAATTTTGAATCATATTATTATTATTATTATTTATATACATTTATGTATGTATATAAGTTGTGAGTTAGGATAAATAAAGACTTAGGCACATTTATATAATATTAATGATAAAGGTGTAATAAAAAATATATATATATAAAAGGGCTTTTTATGTATTAAAATTTTGGGGAAAATTTTGCGATGTTACAGTCTCCCCTACTTTTAGGAACTTCGTCCCGAAGTTAAAAGAAAAACACCAGGTATACAATTGGTCGACTACCGAAAACCTTGATAAAATTTTTCACTACCTTAACGTACCTGTAAATTCATGATTACGTTCCGGACCGTAATTATCAATTTGCCTTACATTAGGGTTTTGCGTCCTTTTATGACTCTACCGATTGTTGAGCAGGTTCGATAGTCTCCACCAGTCGTTGAGCAGGTTGTAGGGCCTCTCCCGACTGTTGGAAAGACATGATGACCTCTACCAATCATTGAGTAGGTTGTTTGGTAGTCAACTAATTGTTGTACAAGTAAGCAAGTATGATTATAGATATAGCAATTAGTTCACATTCAAACAAGCATGCACTCAGATGTTATGATAATACTTGAATTTATTACTTGAATCAAAAAGTGTCAATACATAGAATTAAAAAGTAGACATCATTCAAATGGTGGGGTTTGCTGTTAAGTAGCTGGAGGGTCTTGATCTCGATTTAGTTTAGGGCATCGGTTACGGAATTGATTTGGGTTTCCACATTCATAGCATTTACCATAGTTGTATTTACCAGGACGATTAAGATTAGCAACCTGAGCAGGGTTGGTTGGTTGGTGTTAGGGTTTGGGGACTCACGACATGTGTTGACCAGATGGCCATACCTACCACAATTGGTGCACAGGCGACACACTGAAACAGTGGGGTGATGTCGTTTGCATGTGTTACACAATGGAAAGTTTCTTGTATAGGGTTTCTTGTTAGAAGCTTGTGTAGTGAGGTTTACATTAGGATCCCTGGTCTTGCGCTTCTGGTTCTCGGTAGTTACCGCGGCCACAATACTTGTTTTCTCGCCTTTCCGAACTAAGGTCCCGTTCTTTATGTGATTTCCATCGCCATTTCCATTTCCATTACCGTTCCCATTCATTGGGATGACTTGAGCCAACAAGTTAGAAACCAGAGTTGTGATTTGTTGCGCCATTTGTTGGGAAATAATCGCAGCCAGTTGGGCATCAACACCTTTGTTGTTTTTGTTGTTGTTGTGGTTGGTGTTGTGGTTGTTGTTACTTTCCTCTTGGTTTTCACCATTGTTATTGCGAGTGCTGCGATGTGGAGACATGATCTGTAAGGGACACAATGAAGGTTCAATGTGGCATGAAATGAATGAGGTGATATAAGGAATGTAATCATTTATTCATTAATTAAAACGAATAAACGAAAACGTTGACGTATCAAAGATTCCAGATTCCAACAACATAGTGAAGACATGCTTTAGCCTATAAGTGAACACTCATCCCGAGAATTCCCAGGTAGGCATCCGGGTCCCTCGTCTGATTGGGATATATGCGCAATGCCAGCCTAGACAGAAGACTCAGAATACAGGCGTTTACCCTTCCAGATTGCACGTGTTCGTTATTAAAATCTAGAACTTCGACGAGATCTCAAGGTGGTTCAGGTTAAACCTGAGGGTTTTGCCTTATTAGTCTAAGAGTGGATCTAGTGATGGATAGCAACCTTCTCGTAGGGATTAATGTAGGGATAAGAAGTAGGAGGGAGATAGAGAATAACAAGTAAAAGAAGCAAGTACTAGTTAAATCCTATGGTTATAGACTAGATTATTTTTCTAATAACCTAATTCCCTATAACCATGGCTCTGATACCAATCTGGAACACCCCAACCGATGGCGGAAACATCGGGATGTCACGTATTGATGATTGTTCAGTAGCTCATGGTGAATAATAAATTTCATTAAATAATTTAAATAAGTTACATACAATTGTTCTAAGAATTTGTACATCAAATTAAATAAAACTATGCAAACATCTTCAAGCATCAATTCAAATCTTCAAGCAAGTAGAACCTGAAACATGTTAAGTTGAAAATATTTTGGGTCAACAAAAGTTGGTGAGAATTACATAGGTTTTGATAATCGAATGAAATTGTTGTGCAATTCATGTGTCATGGCAATCTAGTCCATATGTGAAAACATACTAGAAGTAAATCGAGTGCATAATCAACCATTGTGACTGTTGTATTGTGGTACATCCCATACGCTCATGGTTCACTCGTTTATATTGCAGTAACAAACACCCACGCAACCTTTGTAGGAGGCACGTATCCGGGTGGGATTGTCAGTCCAATAGATCTATCAATGTATACCGTTTGGCTGATGAATGTTTATGCTAGAATTGTGCTTACCCTAGTCATGTTCAAGACATAATGCAACATAGAAAATACACATAGACACATTGATGATTGAATTGCATGAATAATGTTGTAACATGTTTCACCCCAAAAATGGTGATAAATAGAAAAGGGGCTATGTAAAACTCACCTTAGCAAAATGTTATGTCTCGTAAAAAAAATAGAATAATGTGTTGTGAATGTATGCGAGGCGAATCCCAAAGACTCAACAACGTAGCTAGTCCAAATTGAAGAAAACGAAAAAGAAAGAATATCAAGCTTCCAATTCGCCAATTACAAGAGCTTATAATCAAAGCTTCAATTGTAGAAGTAATAGACTATAGAAGAAAGGTATGAGGGAAAGTTTAATCGGATTGAAACAATCGATTTAGAGGTGCAAAGTATGATGGGTCATAGGTGGGTTTTTATACTAGTTTTGGAGTCAATTAGCCATTAAAATTGGTCAACACCATAAAGTAAGGTTTTATGATGAATTGACTATTTGACTAAGACTTTGACTGTTTGACTAAGACTTTGACTAGGACTTTGACTATTTGACTCAAGGCTTTATTTAAAAAAAAAAAAAATCTTGTATGTGAAAAAAAAAAGAATTTTGAATCATATTATTATTATTATTATTTATATACATTTATGTATGTATATAAGTTGTGAGTTAGGATAAATAAAGACTTAGGCACATTTATATAATATTAATGATAAAGGTGTAATAAAAAAAATATATATATATAAGGGCTTTTTATGTATTAAAATTTTGGGGAAAATTTTGCGATGTTACAGTCTCCCCTACTTTTAGGAACTTCGTCCCGAAGTTAAAAGAAAAACACCAGGTATACAATTGGTCGACTACCGAAAACCTTGATAAAATTTTTCACTACCTTAACGTACCTGTAAATTCATGATTACGTTCCGGACCGTAATTATCAATTTGCCTTACATTAGGGTTTTGCGTCCTTTTATGACTCTACCGATTGTTGAGCAGGTTCGATAGTCTCCACCAGTCGTTGAGCAGGTTGTAGGGCCTCTCCCGACTGTTGGAAAGACATGATGACCTCTACCAATCATTGAGTAGGTTGTTTGGTAGTCAACTAATTGTTGTACAAGTAAGCAAGTATGATTATAGATATAGCAATTAGTTCACATTCAAACAAGCATGCACTCAGATGTTATGATAATACTTGAATTTATTACTTGAATCAAAAAGTGTCAATACATAGAATTAAAAAGTAGACATCATTCAAATGGTGGGGTTTGCTGTTAAGTAGCTGGAGGGTCTTGATCTCGATTTAGTTTAGGGCATCGGTTACGGAATTGATTTGGGTTTCCACATTCATAGCATTTACCATAGTTGTATTTACCAGGACGATTAAGATTAGCAACCTGAGCAGGGTTGGTTGGTTGGTGTTAGGGTTTGGGGACTCACGACATGTGTTGACCAGATGGCCATACCTACCACAATTGGTGCACAGGCGACACACTGAAACAGTGGGGTGATGTCGTTTGCATGTGTTACACAATGGAAAGTTTCTTGTATAGGGTTTCTTGTTAGAAGCTTGTGTAGTGAGGTTTACATTAGGATCCCTGGTCTTGCGCTTCTGGTTCTCGGTAGTTACCGCGGCCACAATACTTGTTTTCTCGCCTTTCCGAACTAAGGTCCCGTTCTTTATGTGATTTCCATCGCCATTTCCATTTCCATTACCGTTCCCATTCATTGGGATGACTTGAGCCAACAAGTTAGAAACCAGAGTTGTGATTTGTTGCGCCATTTGTTGGGAAATAATCGCAGCCAGTTGGGCATCAACACCTTTGTTGTTTTTGTTGTTGTTGTGGTTGGTGTTGTGGTTGTTGTTACTTTCCTCTTGGTTTTCACCATTGTTATTGCGAGTGCTGCGATGTGGAGACATGATCTGTAAGGGACACAATGAAGGTTCAATGTGGCATGAAATGAATGAGGTGATATAAGGAATGTAATCATTTATTCATTAATTAAAACGAATAAACGAAAACGTTGACGTATCAAAGATTCCAGATTCCAACAACATAGTGAAGACATGCTTTAGCCTATAAGTGAACACTCATCCCGAGAATTCCCAGGTAGGCATCCGGGTCCCTCGTCTGATTGGGATATATGCGCAATGCCAGCCTAGACAGAAGACTCAGAATACAGGCGTTTACCCTTCCAGATTGCACGTGTTCGTTATTAAAATCTAGAACTTCGACGAGATCTCAAGGTGGTTCAGGTTAAACCTGAGGGTTTTGCCTTATTAGTCTAAGAGTGGATCTAGTGATGGATAGCAACCTTCTCGTAGGGATTAATGTAGGGATAAGAAGTAGGAGGGAGATAGAGAATAGCAAGTAAAAGAAGCAAGTACTAGTTAAATCCTATGGTTATAGACTAGATTATTTTTCTAATAACCTAATTCCCTATAACCATGGCTCTGATACCAATCTGGAACACCCCAACCGATGGCGGAAACATCGGGATGTCACGTATTGATGATTGTTCAGTAGCTCATGGTGAATAATAAATTTCATTAAATAATTTAAATAAGTTACATACAATTGTTCTAAGAATTTGTACATCAAATTAAATAAAACTATGCAAACATCTTCAAGCATCAATTCAAATCTTCAAGCAAGTAGAACCTGAAACATGTTAAGTTGAAAATATTTTGGGTCAACAAAAGTTGGTGAGAATTACATAGGTTTTGATAATCGAATGAAATTGTTGTGCAATTCATGTGTCATGGCAATCTAGTCCATATGTGAAAACATACTAGAAGTAAATCGAGTGCATAATCAACCATTGTGACTGTTGTATTGTGGTACATCCCATACGCTCATGGTTCACTCGTTTATATTGCAGTAACAAACACCCACGCAACCTTTGTAGGAGGCACGTATCCGGGTGGGATTGTCAGTCCAATAGATCTATCAATGTATACCGTTTGGCTGATGAATGTTTATGCTAGAATTGTGCTTACCCTAGTCATGTTCAAGACATAATGCAACATAGAAAATACACATAGACACATTGATGATTGAATTGCATGAATAATGTTGTAACATGTTTCACCCCAAAAATGGTGATAAATAGAAAAGGGGCTATGTAAAACTCACCTTAGCAAAATGTTATGTCTCGTAAAAAAAATAGAATAATGTGTTGTGAATGTATGCGAGGCGAATCCCAAAGACTCAACAACGTAGCTAGTCCAAATTGAAGAAAACGAAAAAGAAAGAATATCAAGCTTCCAATTCGCCAATTACAAGAGCTTATAATCAAAGCTTCAATTGTAGAAGTAATAGACTATAGAAGAAAGGTATGAGGGAAAGTTTAATCGGATTGAAACAATCGATTTAGAGGTGCAAAGTATGATGGGTCATAGGTGGGTTTTTATACTAGTTTTGGAGTCAATTAGCCATTAAAATTGGTCAACACCATAAAGTAAGGTTTTATGATGAATTGACTATTTGACTAAGACTTTGACTGTTTGACTAAGACTTTGACTAGGACTTTGACTATTTGACTCAAGGCTTTATTTAAAAAAAAAAAAAATCTTGTATGTGAAAAAAAAAAGAATTTTGAATCATATTATTATTATTATTATTTATATACATTTATGTATGTATATAAGTTGTGAGTTAGGATAAATAAAGACTTAGGCACATTTATATAATATTAATGATAAAGGTGTAATAAAAAAATATATATATATAAAAGGGCTTTTTATGTATTAAAATTTTGGGGAAAATTTTGCGATGTTACAGTCTCCCCTACTTTTAGGAACTTCGTCCCGAAGTTAAAAGAAAAACACCAGGTATACAATTGGTCGACTACCGAAAACCTTGATAAAATTTTTCACTACCTTAACGTACCTGTAAATTCATGATTACGTTCCGGACCGTAATTATCAATTTGCCTTACATTAGGGTTTTGCGTCCTTTTATGACTCTACCGATTGTTGAGCAGGTTCGATAGTCTCCACCAGTCGTTGAGCAGGTTGTAGGGCCTCTCCCGACTGTTGGAAAGACATGATGACCTCTACCAATCATTGAGTAGGTTGTTTGGTAGTCAACTAATTGTTGTACAAGTAAGCAAGTATGATTATAGATATAGCAATTAGTTCACATTCAAACAAGCATGCACTCAGATGTTATGATAATACTTGAATTTATTACTTGAATCAAAAAGTGTCAATACATAGAATTAAAAAGTAGACATCATTCAAATGGTGGGGTTTGCTGTTAAGTAGCTGGAGGGTCTTGATCTCGATTTAGTTTAGGGCATCGGTTACGGAATTGATTTGGGTTTCCACATTCATAGCATTTACCATAGTTGTATTTACCAGGACGATTAAGATTAGCAACCTGAGCAGGGTTGGTTGGTTGGTGTTAGGGTTTGGGGACTCACGACATGTGTTGACCAGATGGCCATACCTACCACAATTGGTGCACAGGCGACACACTGAAACAGTGGGGTGATGTCGTTTGCATGTGTTACACAATGGAAAGTTTCTTGTATAGGGTTTCTTGTTAGAAGCTTGTGTAGTGAGGTTTACATTAGGATCCCTGGTCTTGCGCTTCTGGTTCTCGGTAGTTACCGCGGCCACAATACTTGTTTTCTCGCCTTTCCGAACTAAGGTCCCGTTCTTTATGTGATTTCCATCGCCATTTCCATTTCCATTACCGTTCCCATTCATTGGGATGACTTGAGCCAACAAGTTAGAAACCAGAGTTGTGATTTGTTGCGCCATTTGTTGGGAAATAATCGCAGCCAGTTGGGCATCAACACCTTTGTTGTTTTTGTTGTTGTTGTGGTTGGTGTTGTGGTTGTTGTTACTTTCCTCTTGGTTTTCACCATTGTTATTGCGAGTGCTGCGATGTGGAGACATGATCTGTAAGGGACACAATGAAGGTTCAATGTGGCATGAAATGAATGAGGTGATATAAGGAATGTAATCATTTATTCATTAATTAAAACGAATAAACGAAAACGTTGACGTATCAAAGATTCCAGATTCCAACAACATAGTGAAGACATGCTTTAGCCTATAAGTGAACACTCATCCCGAGAATTCCCAGGTAGGCATCCGGGTCCCTCGTCTGATTGGGATATATGCGCAATGCCAGCCTAGACAGAAGACTCAGAATACAGGCGTTTACCCTTCCAGATTGCACGTGTTCGTTATTAAAATCTAGAACTTCGACGAGATCTCAAGGTGGTTCAGGTTAAACCTGAGGGTTTTGCCTTATTAGTCTAAGAGTGGATCTAGTGATGGATAGCAACCTTCTCGTAGGGATTAATGTAGGGATAAGAAGTAGGAGGGAGATAGAGAATAGCAAGTAAAAGAAGCAAGTACTAGTTAAATCCTATGGTTATAGACTAGATTATTTTTCTAATAACCTAATTCCCTATAACCATGGCTCTGATACCAATCTGGAACACCCCAACCGATGGCGGAAACATCGGGATGTCACGTATTGATGATTGTTCAGTAGCTCATGGTGAATAATAAATTTCATTAAATAATTTAAATAAGTTACATACAATTGTTCTAAGAATTTGTACATCAAATTAAATAAAACTATGCAAACATCTTCAAGCATCAATTCAAATCTTCAAGCAAGTAGAACCTGAAACATGTTAAGTTGAAAATATTTTGGGTCAACAAAAGTTGGTGAGAATTACATAGGTTTTGATAATCGAATGAAATTGTTGTGCAATTCATGTGTCATGGCAATCTAGTCCATATGTGAAAACATACTAGAAGTAAATCGAGTGCATAATCAACCATTGTGACTGTTGTATTGTGGTACATCCCATACGCTCATGGTTCACTCGTTTATATTGCAGTAACAAACACCCACGCAACCTTTGTAGGAGGCACGTATCCGGGTGGGATTGTCAGTCCAATAGATCTATCAATGTATACCGTTTGGCTGATGAATGTTTATGCTAGAATTGTGCTTACCCTAGTCATGTTCAAGACATAATGCAACATAGAAAATACACATAGACACATTGATGATTGAATTGCATGAATAATGTTGTAACATGTTTCACCCCAAAAATGGTGATAAATAGAAAAGGGGCTATGTAAAACTCACCTTAGCAAAATGTTATGTCTCGTAAAAAAAATAGAATAATGTGTTGTGAATGTATGCGAGGCGAATCCCAAAGACTCAACAACGTAGCTAGTCCAAATTGAAGAAAACGAAAAAGAAAGAATATCAAGCTTCCAATTCGCCAATTACAAGAGCTTATAATCAAAGCTTCAATTGTAGAAGTAATAGACTATAGAAGAAAGGTATGAGGGAAAGTTTAATCGGATTGAAACAATCGATTTAGAGGTGCAAAGTATGATGGGTCATAGGTGGGTTTTTATACTAGTTTTGGAGTCAATTAGCCATTAAAATTGGTCAACACCATAAAGTAAGGTTTTATGATGAATTGACTATTTGACTAAGACTTTGACTGTTTGACTAAGACTTTGACTAGGACTTTGACTATTTGACTCAAGGCTTTATTTAAAAAAAAAAAAAATCTTGTATGTGAAAAAAAAAAGAATTTTGAATCATATTATTATTATTATTATTTATATACATTTATGTATGTATATAAGTTGTGAGTTAGGATAAATAAAGACTTAGGCACATTTATATAATATTAATGATAAAGGTGTAATAAAAAAAATATATATATAAAAGGGCTTTTTATGTATTAAAATTTTGGGGAAAATTTTGCGATGTTACAGTCTCCCCTACTTTTAGGAACTTCGTCCCGAAGTTAAAAGAAAAACACCAGGTATACAATTGGTCGACTACCGAAAACCTTGATAAAATTTTTCACTACCTTAACGTACCTGTAAATTCATGATTACGTTCCGGACCGTAATTATCAATTTACCTTACATTAGGGTTTTGCGTCCTTTTATGACTCTACCGATTGTTGAGCAGGTTCGATAGTCTCCACCAGTCGTTGAGCAGGTTGTAGGGCCTCTCCCGACTGTTGGAAAGACATGATGACCTCTACCAATCATTGAGTAGGTTGTTTGGTAGTCAACTAATTGTTGTACAAGTAAGCAAGTATGATTATAGATATAGCAATTAGTTCACATTCAAACAAGCATGCACTCAGATGTTATGATAATACTTGAATTTATTACTTGAATCAAAAAGTGTCAATACATAGAATTAAAAAGTAGACATCATTCAAATGGTGGGGTTTGCTGTTAAGTAGCTGGAGGGTCTTGATCTCGATTTAGTTTAGGGCATCGGTTACGGAATTGATTTGGGTTTCCACATTCATAGCATTTACCATAGTTGTATTTACCAGGACGATTAAGATTAGCAACCTGAGCAGGGTTGGTTGGTTGGTGTTAGGGTTTGGGGACTCACGACATGTGTTGACCAGATGGCCATACCTACCACAATTGGTGCACAGGCGACACACTGAAACAGTGGGGTGATGTCGTTTGCATGTGTTACACAATGGAAAGTTTCTTGTATAGGGTTTCTTGTTAGAAGCTTGTGTAGTGAGGTTTACATTAGGATCCCTGGTCTTGCGCTTCTGGTTCTCGGTAGTTACCGCGGCCACAATACTTGTTTTCTCGCCTTTCCGAACTAAGGTCCCGTTCTTTATGTGATTTCCATCGCCATTTCCATTTCCATTACCGTTCCCATTCATTGGGATGACTTGAGCCAACAAGTTAGAAACCAGAGTTGTGATTTGTTGCGCCATTTGTTGGGAAATAATCGCAGCCAGTTGGGCATCAACACCTTTGTTGTTTTTGTTGTTGTTGTGGTTGGTGTTGTGGTTGTTGTTACTTTCCTCTTGGTTTTCACCATTGTTATTGCGAGTGCTGCGATGTGGAGACATGATCTGTAAGGGACACAATGAAGGTTCAATGTGGCATGAAATGAATGAGGTGATATAAGGAATGTAATCATTTATTCATTAATTAAAACGAATAAACGAAAACGTTGACGTATCAAAGATTCCAGATTCCAACAACATAGTGAAGACATGCTTTAGCCTATAAGTGAACACTCATCCCGAGAATTCCCAGGTAGGCATCCGGGTCCCTCGTCTGATTGGGATATATGCGCAATGCCAGCCTAGACAGAAGACTCAGAATACAGGCGTTTACCCTTCCAGATTGCACGTGTTCGTTATTAAAATCTAGAACTTCGACGAGATCTCAAGGTGGTTCAGGTTAAACCTGAGGGTTTTGCCTTATTAGTCTAAGAGTGGATCTAGTGATGGATAGCAACCTTCTCGTAGGGATTAATGTAGGGATAAGAAGTAGGAGGGAGATAGAGAATAGCAAGTAAAAGAAGCAAGTACTAGTTAAATCCTATGGTTATAGACTAGATTATTTTTCTAATAACCTAATTCCCTATAACCATGGCTCTGATACCAATCTGGAACACCCCAACCGATGGCGGAAACATCGGGATGTCACGTATTGATGATTGTTCAGTAGCTCATGGTGAATAATAAATTTCATTAAATAATTTAAATAAGTTACATACAATTGTTCTAAGAATTTGTACATCAAATTAAATAAAACTATGCAAACATCTTCAAGCATCAATTCAAATCTTCAAGCAAGTAGAACCTGAAACATGTTAAGTTGAAAATATTTTGGGTCAACAAAAGTTGGTGAGAATTACATAGGTTTTGATAATCGAATGAAATTGTTGTGCAATTCATGTGTCATGGCAATCTAGTCCATATGTGAAAACATACTAGAAGTAAATCGAGTGCATAATCAACCATTGTGACTGTTGTATTGTGGTACATCCCATACGCTCATGGTTCACTCGTTTATATTGCAGTAACAAACACCCACGCAACCTTTGTAGGAGGCACGTATCCGGGTGGGATTGTCAGTCCAATAGATCTATCAATGTATACCGTTTGGCTGATGAATGTTTATGCTAGAATTGTGCTTACCCTAGTCATGTTCAAGACATAATGCAACATAGAAAATACACATAGACACATTGATGATTGAATTGCATGAATAATGTTGTAACATGTTTCACCCCAAAAATGGTGATAAATAGAAAAGGGGCTATGTAAAACTCACCTTAGCAAAATGTTATGTCTCGTAAAAAAAATAGAATAATGTGTTGTGAATGTATGCGAGGCGAATCCCAAAGACTCAACAACGTAGCTAGTCCAAATTGAAGAAAACGAAAAAGAAAGAATATCAAGCTTCCAATTCGCCAATTACAAGAGCTTATAATCAAAGCTTCAATTGTAGAAGTAATAGACTATAGAAGAAAGGTATGAGGGAAAGTTTAATCGGATTGAAACAATCGATTTAGAGGTGCAAAGTATGATGGGTCATAGGTGGGTTTTTATACTAGTTTTGGAGTCAATTAGCCATTAAAATTGGTCAACACCATAAAGTAAGGTTTTATGATGAATTGACTATTTGACTAAGACTTTGACTGTTTGACTAAGACTTTGACTAGGACTTTGACTATTTGACTCAAGGCTTTATTTAAAAAAAAAAAAAATCTTGTATGTGAAAAAAAAAAGAATTTTGAATCATATTATTATTATTATTATTTATATACATTTATGTATGTATATAAGTTGTGAGTTAGGATAAATAAAGACTTAGGCACATTTATATAATATTAATGATAAAGGTGTAATAAAAAAAATATATATATATAAAGGGCTTTTTATGTATTAAAATTTTGGGGAAAATTTTGCGATGTTACAGTCTCCCCTACTTTTAGGAACTTCGTCCCGAAGTTAAAAGAAAAACACCAGGTATACAATTGGTCGACTACCGAAAACCTTGATAAAATTTTTCACTACCTTAACGTACCTGTAAATTCATGATTACGTTCCGGACCGTAATTATCAATTTGCCTTACATTAGGGTTTTGCGTCCTTTTATGACTCTACCGATTGTTGAGCAGGTTCGATAGTCTCCACCAGTCGTTGAGCAGGTTGTAGGGCCTCTCCCGACTGTTGGAAAGACATGATGACCTCTACCAATCATTGAGTAGGTTGTTTGGTAGTCAACTAATTGTTGTACAAGTAAGCAAGTATGATTATAGATATAGCAATTAGTTCACATTCAAACAAGCATGCACTCAGATGTTATGATAATACTTGAATTTATTACTTGAATCAAAAAGTGTCAATACATAGAATTAAAAAGTAGACATCATTCAAATGGTGGGGTTTGCTGTTAAGTAGCTGGAGGGTCTTGATCTCGATTTAGTTTAGGGCATCGGTTACGGAATTGATTTGGGTTTCCACATTCATAGCATTTACCATAGTTGTATTTACCAGGACGATTAAGATTAGCAACCTGAGCAGGGTTGGTTGGTTGGTGTTAGGGTTTGGGGACTCACGACATGTGTTGACCAGATGGCCATACCTACCACAATTGGTGCACAGGCGACACACTGAAACAGTGGGGTGATGTCGTTTGCATGTGTTACACAATGGAAAGTTTCTTGTATAGGGTTTCTTGTTAGAAGCTTGTGTAGTGAGGTTTACATTAGGATCCCTGGTCTTGCGCTTCTGGTTCTCGGTAGTTACCGCGGCCACAATACTTGTTTTCTCGCCTTTCCGAACTAAGGTCCCGTTCTTTATGTGATTTCCATCGCCATTTCCATTTCCATTACCGTTCCCATTCATTGGGATGACTTGAGCCAACAAGTTAGAAACCAGAGTTGTGATTTGTTGCGCCATTTGTTGGGAAATAATCGCAGCCAGTTGGGCATCAACACCTTTGTTGTTTTTGTTGTTGTTGTGGTTGGTGTTGTGGTTGTTGTTACTTTCCTCTTGGTTTTCACCATTGTTATTGCGAGTGCTGCGATGTGGAGACATGATCTGTAAGGGACACAATGAAGGTTCAATGTGGCATGAAATGAATGAGGTGATATAAGGAATGTAATCATTTATTCATTAATTAAAACGAATAAACGAAAACGTTGACGTATCAAAGATTCCAGATTCCAACAACATAGTGAAGACATGCTTTAGCCTATAAGTGAACACTCATCCCGAGAATTCCCAGGTAGGCATCCGGGTCCCTCGTCTGATTGGGATATATGCGCAATGCCAGCCTAGACAGAAGACTCAGAATACAGGCGTTTACCCTTCCAGATTGCACGTGTTCGTTATTAAAATCTAGAACTTCGACGAGATCTCAAGGTGGTTCAGGTTAAACCTGAGGGTTTTGCCTTATTAGTCTAAGAGTGGATCTAGTGATGGATAGCAACCTTCTCGTAGGGATTAATGTAGGGATAAGAAGTAGGAGGGAGATAGAGAATAGCAAGTAAAAGAAGCAAGTACTAGTTAAATCCTATGGTTATAGACTAGATTATTTTTCTAATAACCTAATTCCCTATAACCATGGCTCTGATACCAATCTGGAACACCCCAACCGATGGCGGAAACATCGGGATGTCACGTATTGATGATTGTTCAGTAGCTCATGGTGAATAATAAATTTCATTAAATAATTTAAATAAGTTACATACAATTGTTCTAAGAATTTGTACATCAAATTAAATAAAACTATGCAAACATCTTCAAGCATCAATTCAAATCTTCAAGCAAGTAGAACCTGAAACATGTTAAGTTGAAAATATTTTGGGTCAACAAAAGTTGGTGAGAATTACATAGGTTTTGATAATCGAATGAAATTGTTGTGCAATTCATGTGTCATGGCAATCTAGTCCATATGTGAAAACATACTAGAAGTAAATCGAGTGCATAATCAACCATTGTGACTGTTGTATTGTGGTACATCCCATACGCTCATGGTTCACTCGTTTATATTGCAGTAACAAACACCCACGCAACCTTTGTAGGAGGCACGTATCCGGGTGGGATTGTCAGTCCAATAGATCTATCAATGTATACCGTTTGGCTGATGAATGTTTATGCTAGAATTGTGCTTACCCTAGTCATGTTCAAGACATAATGCAACA
This sequence comes from Ambrosia x helenae, assembly GCA_030844895.1. NCBI lineage: Eukaryota > Viridiplantae > Streptophyta > Magnoliopsida > Asterales > Asteraceae > Ambrosia > Ambrosia x helenae. Next base: position 21,044,099 of record CM061225.1, on the reverse strand, counting down.
TAGAAAATACACATAGACACATTGATGATTGAATTGCATGAATAATGTTGTAACATGTTTCACCCCAAAAATGGTGATAAATAGAAAAGGGGCTATGTAAAACTCACCTTAGCAAAATGTTATGTCTCGTAAAAAAAATAGAATAATGTGTTGTGAATGTATGCGAGGCGAATCCCAAAGACTCAACAACGTAGCTAGTCCAAATTGAAGAAAACGAAAAAGAAAGAATATCAAGCTTCCAATTCGCCAATTACAAGAGCTTATAATCAAAGCTTCAATTGTAGAAGTAATAGACTATAGAAGAAAGGTATGAGGGAAAGTTTAATCGGATTGAAACAATCGATTTAGAGGTGCAAAGTATGATGGGTCATAGGTGGGTTTTTATACTAGTTTTGGAGTCAATTAGCCATTAAAATTGGTCAACACCATAAAGTAAGGTTTTATGATGAATTGACTATTTGACTAAGACTTTGACTGTTTGACTAAGACTTTGACTAGGACTTTGACTATTTGACTCAAGGCTTTATTTAAAAAAAAAAAAAAAATCTTGTATGTGAAAAAAAAAAGAATTTTGAATCATATTATTATTATTATTATTTATATACATTTATGTATGTATATAAGTTGTGAGTTAGGATAAATAAAGACTTAGGCACATTTATATAATATTAATGATAAAGGTGTAATAAAAAAATATATATATATAAAAGGGCTTTTTATGTATTAAAATTTTGGGGAAAATTTTGCGATGTTACAGTCTCCCCTACTTTTAGGAACTTCGTCCCGAAGTTAAAAGAAAAACACCAGGTATACAATTGGTCGACTACCGAAAACCTTGATAAAATTTTTCACTACCTTAACGTACCTGTAAATTCATGATTACGTTCCGGACCGTAATTATCAATTTACCTTACATTAGGGTTTTGCGTCCTTTTATGACTCTACCGATTGTTGAGCAGGTTCGATAGTCTCCACCAGTCGTTGAGCAGGTTGTAGGGCCTCTCCCGACTGTTGGAAAGACATGATGACCTCTACCAATCATTGAGTAGGTTGTTTGGTAGTCAACTAATTGTTGTACAAGTAAGCAAGTATGATTATAGATATAGCAATTAGTTCACATTCAAACAAGCATGCACTCAGATGTTATGATAATACTTGAATTTATTACTTGAATCAAAAAGTGTCAATACATAGAATTAAAAAGTAGACATCATTCAAATGGTGGGGTTTGCTGTTAAGTAGCTGGAGGGTCTTGATCTCGATTTAGTTTAGGGCATCGGTTACGGAATTGATTTGGGTTTCCACATTCATAGCATTTACCATAGTTGTATTTACCAGGACGATTAAGATTAGCAACCTGAGCAGGGTTGGTTGGTTGGTGTTAGGGTTTGGGGACTCACGACATGTGTTGACCAGATGGCCATACCTACCACAATTGGTGCACAGGCGACACACTGAAACAGTGGGGTGATGTCGTTTGCATGTGTTACACAATGGAAAGTTTCTTGTATAGGGTTTCTTGTTAGAAGCTTGTGTAGTGAGGTTTACATTAGGATCCCTGGTCTTGCGCTTCTGGTTCTCGGTAGTTACCGCGGCCACAATACTTGTTTTCTCGCCTTTCCGAACTAAGGTCCCGTTCTTTATGTGATTTCCATCGCCATTTCCATTTCCATTACCGTTCCCATTCATTGGGATGACTTGAGCCAACAAGTTAGAAACCAGAGTTGTGATTTGTTGCGCCATTTGTTGGGAAATAATCGCAGCCAGTTGGGCATCAACACCTTTGTTGTTTTTGTTGTTGTTGTGGTTGGTGTTGTGGTTGTTGTTACTTTCCTCTTGGTTTTCACCATTGTTATTGCGAGTGCTGCGATGTGGAGACATGATCTGTAAGGGACACAATGAAGGTTCAATGTGGCATGAAATGAATGAGGTGATATAAGGAATGTAATCATTTATTCATTAATTAAAACGAATAAACGAAAACGTTGACGTATCAAAGATTCCAGATTCCAACAACATAGTGAAGACATGCTTTAGCCTATAAGTGAACACTCATCCCGAGAATTCCCAGGTAGGCATCCGGGTCCCTCGTCTGATTGGGATATATGCGCAATGCCAGCCTAGACAGAAGACTCAGAATACAGGCGTTTACCCTTCCAGATTGCACGTGTTCGTTATTAAAATCTAGAACTTCGACGAGATCTCAAGGTGGTTCAGGTTAAACCTGAGGGTTTTGCCTTATTAGTCTAAGAGTGGATCTAGTGATGGATAGCAACCTTCTCGTAGGGATTAATGTAGGGATAAGAAGTAGGAGGGAGATAGAGAATAGCAAGTAAAAGAAGCAAGTACTAGTTAAATCCTATGGTTATAGACTAGATTATTTTTCTAATAACCTAATTCCCTATAACCATGGCTCTGATACCAATCTGGAACACCCCAACCGATGGCGGAAACATCGGGATGTCACGTATTGATGATTGTTCAGTAGCTCATGGTGAATAATAAATTTCATTAAATAATTTAAATAAGTTACATACAATTGTTCTAAGAATTTGTACATCAAATTAAATAAAACTATGCAAACATCTTCAAGCATCAATTCAAATCTTCAAGCAAGTAGAACCTGAAACATGTTAAGTTGAAAATATTTTGGGTCAACAAAAGTTGGTGAGAATTACATAGGTTTTGATAATCGAATGAAATTGTTGTGCAATTCATGTGTCATGGCAATCTAGTCCATATGTGAAAACATACTAGAAGTAAATCGAGTGCATAATCAACCATTGTGACTGTTGTATTGTGGTACATCCCATACGCTCATGGTTCACTCGTTTATATTGCAGTAACAAACACCCACGCAACCTTTGTAGGAGGCACGTATCCGGGTGGGATTGTCAGTCCAATAGATCTATCAATGTATACCGTTTGGCTGATGAATGTTTATGCTAGAATTGTGCTTACCCTAGTCATGTTCAAGACATAATGCAACATAGAAAATACACATAGACACATTGATGATTGAATTGCATGAATAATGTTGTAACATGTTTCACCCCAAAAATGGTGATAAATAGAAAAGGGGCTATGTAAAACTCACCTTAGCAAAATGTTATGTCTCGTAAAAAAAATAGAATAATGTGTTGTGAATGTATGCGAGGCGAATCCCAAAGACTCAACAACGTAGCTAGTCCAAATTGAAGAAAACGAAAAAGAAAGAATATCAAGCTTCCAATTCGCCAATTACAAGAGCTTATAATCAAAGCTTCAATTGTAGAAGTAATAGACTATAGAAGAAAGGTATGAGGGAAAGTTTAATCGGATTGAAACAATCGATTTAGAGGTGCAAAGTATGATGGGTCATAGGTGGGTTTTTATACTAGTTTTGGAGTCAATTAGCCATTAAAATTGGTCAACACCATAAAGTAAGGTTTTATGATGAATTGACTATTTGACTAAGACTTTGACTGTTTGACTAAGACTTTGACTAGGACTTTGACTATTTGACTCAAGGCTTTATTTAAAAAAAAAAAAAAAATCTTGTATGTGAAAAAAAAAAGAATTTTGAATCATATTATTATTATTATTATTTATATACATTTATGTATGTATCTAAGTTGTGAGTTAGGATAAATAAAGACTTAGGCACATTTATATAATATTAATGATAAAGGTGTAATAAAAAAAATATATATATATAAGGGCTTTTTATATATTAAAATTTTGGGGAAAATTTTGCGATGTTACAGTCTCCCCTACTTTTAGGAACTTCGTCCCGAAGTTAAAAGAAAAACACCAGGTATACAATTGGTCGACTACCGAAAACCTTGATAAAATTTCTCACTACCTTAACGTACCTGTAAATTCATGATTACGTTCCGGACCGTAATTATCAATTTACCTTACATTAGGGTTTTGCGTCCTTTTATGACTCTACCGATTGTTGAGCAGGTTCGATAGTCTCCACCAGTCGTTGAGCAGGTTGTAGGGCCTCTCCCGACTGTTGGAAAGACATGATGACCTCTACCAATCATTGAGTAGGTTGTTTGGTAGTCAACTAATTGTTGTACAAGTAAGCAAGTATGATTATAGATATAGCAATTAGTTCACATTCAAACAAGCATGCACTCAGATGTTATGATAATACTTGAATTTATTACTTGAATCAAAAAGTGTCAATACATAGAATTAAAAAGTAGACATCATTCAAATGGTGGGGTTTGCTGTTAAGTAGCTGGAGGGTCTTGATCTCGATTTAGTTTAGGGAATCGGTTACGGAATTGATTTGGGTTTCCACATTCATAGCATTTACCATAGTTGTATTTACCAGGACGATTAAGATTAGCAACCTGAGCAGGGTTGGTTGGTTGGTGTTAGGGTTTGGGGACTCACGACATGTGTTGACCAGATGGCCATACCTACCACAATTGGTGCACAGGCGACACACTGAAACAGTGGGGTGATGTCGTTTGCATGTGTTACACAATGGAAAGTTTCTTGTATAGGGTTTCTTGTTAGAAGCTTGTGTAGTGAGGTTTACATTAGGATCCCTGGTCTTGCGCTTCTGGTTCTCGGTAGTTACCGCGGCCACAATACTTGTTTTCTCGCCTTTCCGAACTAAGGTCCCGTTCTTTATGTGATTTCCATCGCCATTTCCATTTTCATTACCGTTCCCATTCATTGGGATGACTTGAGCCAACAAGTTAGAAACCAGAGTTGTGATTTGTTGCACCATTTGTTGGGAAATAATCGCAGCCAGTTGGGCATCAACACCTTTGTTGTTTTTGTTGTTGTTGTGGTTGGTGTTGTGGTTGTTGTTACTTTCCTCTTGGTTTTCACCATTGTTATTGCGAGTGCTGCGATGTGGAGACATGATCTGTAAGGGACACAATGAAGGTTCAATGTGGCATGAAATGAATGAGGTGATATAAGGAATGTAATCATTTATTCATTAATTAAAACGAATAAACGAAAACGTTGACGTATCAAAGATTCCAGATTCCAACAACATAGTGAAGACATGCTTTAGCCTATAAGTGAACACTCATCCCGAGAATTCCCAGGTAGGCATCCGGGTCCCTCGTCTGATTGGGATATATGCGCAATGCCAGCCTAGACAGAAGACTCAGAATACAGGCGTTTACCCTTCCAGATTGCACGTGTTCGTTATTAAAATCTAGAACTTCGACGAGATCTCAAGGTGGTTCAGGTTAAACCTGAGGGTTTTGCCTTATTAGTCTAAGAGTGGATCTAGTGATGGATAGCAACCTTCTCGTAGGGATTAATGTAGGGATAAGAAGTAGGAGGGAGATAGAGAATAGCAAGTAAAAGAAGCAAGTACTAGTTAAATCCTATGGTTATAGACTAGATTATTTTTCTAATAACCTAATTCCCTATAACCATGGCTCTGATACCAATCTGGAACACCCCAACCGATGGCGGAAACATCGGGATGTCACGTATTGATGATTGTTCAGTAGCTCATGGTGAATAATAAATTTCATTAAATAATTTAAATAAGTTACATACAATTGTTCTAAGAATTTGTACATCAAATTAAATAAAACTATGCAAACATCTTCAAGCATCAATTCAAATCTTCAAGCAAGTAGAACCTGAAACATGTTAAGTTGAAAATATTTTGGGTCAACAAAAGTTGGTGAGAATTACATAGGTTTTGATAATCGAATGAAATTGTTGTGCAATTCATGTGTCATGGCAATCTAGTCCATATGTGAAAACATACTAGAAGTAAATCGAGTGCATAATCAACCATTGTGACTGTTGTATTGTGGTACATCCCATACGCTCATGGTTCACTCGTTTATATTGCAGTAACAAACACCCACGCAACCTTTGTAGGAGGCACGTATCCGGGTGGGATTGTCAGTCCAATAGATCTATCAATGTATACCGTTTGGCTGATGAATGTTTATGCTAGAATTGTGCTTACCCTAGTCATGTTCAAGACATAATGCAACATAGAAAATACACATAGACACATTGATGATTGAATTGCATGAATAATGTTGTAACATGTTTCACCCCAAAAATGGTGATAAATAGAAAAGGGGCTATGTAAAACTCACCTTAGCAAAATGTTATGTCTCGTAAAAAAAATAGAATAATGTGTTGTGAATGTATGCGAGGCGAATCCCAAAGACTCAACAACGTAGCTAGTCCAAATTGAAGAAAACGAAAAAGAAAGAATATCAAGCTTCCAATTCGCCAATTACAAGAGCTTATAATCAAAGCTTCAATTGTAGAAGTAATAGACTATAGAAGAAAGGTATGAGGGAAAGTTTAATCGGATTGAAACAATCGATTTAGAGGTGCAAAGTATGATGGGTCATAGGTGGGTTTTTATACTAGTTTTGGAGTCAATTAGCCATTAAAATTGGTCAACACCATAAAGTAAGGTTTTATGATGAATTGACTATTTGACTAAGACTTTGACTGTTTGACTAAGACTTTGACTAGGACTTTGACTATGATTTTGACTATTTGACTCAAGGCTTTATTTAAAAAAAAAAAAAAAATCTTGTATGTGAAAAAAAAAAGAATTTTGAATCATATTATTATTATTATTATTTATATACATTTATGTATGTATATAAGTTGTGAGTTAGGATAAATAAAGACTTAGGCACATTTATATAATATTAATGATAAAAGTGTAATAAAAAAAAATATATATATATATAAGGGCTTTTTATGTATTAAAATTTTGGGGAAAATTTTGCGATGTTACATTAGCGACCTGAGAAAACATGTAAAAGTTTACGTCAGCACAAAAATGCTGGTGAGTTTACAGGTTTTGTAATCCAAGTACCAAGTTCAACCTGTCCATACTATAACAAATTGAAAACCAAAGTACGCTAGCTAGGCGTATGTTTTGTTACTACCACGATTGGAAAACCATTACTAACTCGTAAACCAAATGTGTGCCCGATGTAGTAAACCTGTTGTTCCTGTTTGAGACAATATGCACCCGCCGACCCTCCAAGTCGACGAGCGGGGTTGGTCACTCCCAATAGCGCTATTCACATTTCCCCGTTGTGCAAAACCGCACATTCACGGTTCCCCCCGGGACTTCCAAAGATCGTGTAGTACACAATAGAAACCCATAGTATGACAGTAGTTACCAAATAATCGTTTTAACACATGTTTTCTCCCCCGAAAATGTGAAACCAGTTTAAAAGAGGGGCCGTAAACTCACCTTAAGTTGCGTTACTTCGTAATACGAATAACTCAGCAGCTATGCTAGTCCCGTAAAGCGGCGACCTAACATATGACAGTTACAAGCACTTAGACTAATAACCCGTAGGTTAGTTAGTCCCTAGATGTCCAGACCATAACCAAGTTCGTTTGAAAACACCGTGACTGTTTAACTGACCCAAAGTACAAGACTCGACATCCCATTGGTGACCCGAGACTCCCCGTGTTATGTTTACGCTCTCAAACATACAATCATGCAATCACACTTAACATACGTTAACGCACAACAAGTTATAGCACATAGCTCACGTATCACATAATTACATCCAAACATATGTTACCAAGTTATTAGATATGTTACGGGGTTCCTAGCATGTTCCTACAGGTCAAATCGGGTCTCGGAATGCTAATTTACACTTACAGCAGCAGTACACGCGATTAGGAAAAGTCAACTAGCATTTAGGTTGGTCAACTGGCATTTAGGAAGGCTAATCGCCTCTATTATAGGCGATTAGGGTTGCTAATCGCCAGTAACCCAGCTGTTCCGGTTTTTCGCTCGTTTAACGCTCCAAATCAGATCCAGAACGTGTGTAACCATCCAATATCATCCCAACAACTATTCTAAACATGTTTAAACTAAAATCCTTCGTTTTGCCTCGTATTATCAGCCCTGCATGCACCCATGTAGTCCAAACACCATACACATAGCACGAATCATCACCTTAACATGCACAACTATAACCCTAATGAACAATTACTCAGATTTTATTATCATGACATCAATATTATTCTGAAACTAACTTAATAACATGTTAATCACCCATTATCGAACCTCTTACCCTGCTGTGCTGGCCCAGATCCTTTCCCTTCATTATCCCACTTGCGCTTGTTGTTCTCTGGGGCCTTGACAGTCGAACCCTTAGCAGGCAAAATACCCTCATTCACCTTTAAGTTGGTCATCCTATGAGCCGATCGGACCACCTCTGAGTATGTAGGATGATTTCCCGCAGCCACCAACCCTGCGATTTCTGGTACTAACCCTGAGATATAATGCTCAATCCTCCTGTATTCTGGCACATGCAGATCGGGACACAGCACTGCCAACTCATTACGCCTCACAGTATACTTCTCAATTTCAGACCCAGACATCTTGAGGTTCCACACTTCGTGCTCTAACTTCTGCACCTCTTCCCTCGGACAGTACTCTCGCTTCAACAGTTGAACAAAGTTTTCCCAAGGCATAGCATACGCCTCCCCAATACCCATATTCTGGGTGATGTTATTCCACCAGGTCAAAGCAACATCCTGGAATAACGCAGCAGCATACTTAACTCGATCCTCTGGGAGACAGTTGCACATCAGAAACACTGACTCCACCTTCTCCAGCCACCTAAGCAAGCTCACCGCACCCTCAGTGCCAGAGAATTCCTGAGGCTTACAATCCCGAAACATCTTGTAGGTACACATAGGTGGGGGTGGGTTAACAGGACCACCTGAAATGAAACGCGTGAGGAAACACGACGAATGTAAACAAGGTTCACTAATGAGGCAAAGAAAATGGATAAATCAACTTACCACCACCATTGTGCCCTAACTGGAAGGCAGCTTGTAGCAAGTTGTTCAGGTCCTCCTGTGATAGGTTAACACCTCCACGACCACCAGCACCACCGCGACCACCACCACGTCCACCATTGCGACCACCTCCACGTCCTCCTCGTACTCCAGACATGATTCTGGCAGAAAGAACGAGAAAATTTAGTTTCGCAGATAAAGATAACCACTAATGTTTACAAGATCAAAGCTAGATCCAATCCAGGACTATCCCTTCAAACCCAGAGCTCACTAGGGCTTCCATGCATTTCGGTTTATGATTTTGTGTGCACCCAAAATGATAAACCGCTCTACATGGTCCTCCAAGTGTTCTCCTAGTTCAAAGTTCAAATCACCGAACATGGACTCTTAGCTATACACCGTAATACTACGGTAGTTTATGGCAAGTGTTTCTATTGGAGTACGAAAGGGAGAAGTCCGAGCCTTGGACAAATCTCAAGAGTACACGATTCACTCCAATATACTACACTGCCTAGAAAGTAAGTAACCCGACCTAAGATAGAACGGATGATGTAACATAGGAAGACCAAATGATTTAGAGACACCCGACAACCCATACGTAATCCATCAAAAATGTTTAGTACTATGTGATCGTCTAGTGTGTGCGACTCGGCTATAGACTAGACTCTACATGCAGTCCTAGTTCACTATAACCATTGGCTCTGATACCAATCTGTCACACCCTCAAAATCCACTTGCGGAGTTTTACCGCGAGGCGTATGACAAACCAGGATCCAAACCAACGATCACAATAAACAAGTCTAAATAAACATAATGTAATTTCAAAAACAATGTTTAAAATCCCCAATCACAGCGGGAGCTTATTCATAACATAATCCAAAAGTAAACCAAATGTTCAATGTTTGAAAACCATGCAATCCTAACTAGACGCCGTGCAGACGCGTGCGTCCTAGTTCCATTGTGCTACCTTAGCGACCTGAGAAAACATGTAAAAGTTTACGTCAGCACAAAAATGCTGGTGAGTTTACAGGTTTTGTAATCCAAGTACCAAGTTCAACCTGTCCATACTATAACAAATCGAAAACCAAAGTACGCTAGCTAGGCGTATGTTTTGTTACTACCACGATTGGAAAACCATTACTAACTCGTAAACCAAATGTGTGCTCGATGTAGTAAACCTGTTGTTCCTGTTGTTCCTGTTTGAGACAATATGCACCCGCCGACCCTCCAAGTCGACGAGCGGGGTTGGTCACTCCCAATAGCGCTATTCACATTTCCCCGTTGTGCAAAACCGCACATTCACGGTTCCCCCCGGGACTTCCAAAGATCGTGTAGTACACAATAGAAACCCATAGTATGACAGTAGTTACCAAATAATCGTTTTAACACATGTTTTCTCCCCCGAAAATGTGAAACCAGTTTAAAAGAGGGGCCGTAAACTCACCTTAAGTTGCGTTACTTCGTAATACGAATAACTCAGCAGCTATGCTAGTCCCGTAAAGCGGCGACCTAACATATGACAGTTACAAGCACTTAGACTAATAACCCGTAGGTTAGTTAGTCCCTAGATGTCCAGACCATAACCAAGTTCGTTTGAAAACACCGTGACTGTTTAACTGACCCAAAGTACAAGACTCGACATCCCATTGGTGACCCGAGACTCCCCGTGTTATGTTTACGCTCTCAAACATACAATCATGCAATCACACTTAACATACGTTAACGCACAACAAGTTATAGCACATAGCTCACGTATCACATAATTACATCCAAACATATGTTACCAAGTTATTAAATATGTTACGGGGTTCCTAGCATGTTCCTACAGGTCAAATCGGGTCTCGGAATGCTAATTTACACTTACAGCAGCAGTACACGCGATTAGGAAAAGTCAACTAGCATTTAGGTTGGTCAACTGGCATTTAGGAAGGCTAATCGCCTCTATTATAGGCGATTAGGGTTGCCAATCGCCAGTAACCCAGCTGTTCCGGTTTTTCGCGCGTTTAACGCTCCAAATCAGATCCAGAACGTGTGTAACCATCCAATATCATCCCAACAACTATTCTAAACATGTTTAAACTAAAATCCTTCGTTTTGCCTCGTATTATCAGCCCTGCATGCACCCATGTAGTCCAAACACCATACACATAGCACGAATCATCACCTTAACATGCACAACTATAACCCTAATGAACAATTACTCAGATTTTATTATCATGAATTAAGCTTGAAACCTTGTGTTTTGATCAAAAATCGCGTTCCAGAGGTTTGTGTGTGTGTTGGGGCGGGTTATGGGACGACTAGGGTTTGTATTAAGAAGTTTAGGAGGTCAAGCATTGTATTTATAGTCGTTTTTAGTCGTCCAGCCCGTAACTAGCGATTGTGCAGACTTACACGCGATTAGGGATCCTAATCGCATGTAACTTCATGCATTTGGGCCTAATCGCCACTTAGGTCATGCATTTAGCTCCCCAATCGCCCCAAATGAAGCCTACTCGCCTCCCCTATAGGCGATTGGGCTTCCCTAATCGCCTATAGGGGCTGGTTCCGTGTGTTTTGCGCGTTAAACCCCGTTTTAACATATGTTAACACATATTCACATACCGACAAGTCACATAATGATTGTAAACACATAACACTTGCAAATACACATATTCACACTCGTTCACCAATTCCCGGGACTCGAGACTTGTATGTTCCGTATGACCTGACGATCCTACAAATCGTCACCATTTGTACACTTGGTTAAGGACTGACATCTAACGAACCTCTAGACCAACATCCAATGATCTTCTAGACTAAACCGATAGTTCCCGAACCATAACCCGACTTAACTAACCCAGTTAAGTGCAATATACGCGTGACTCGCTAAGGTAGACTTTCATCTAGACAACGTTGTTAACCAGAATTTGCCGGGTGTCACAGTTTTGTTCCTGAACTTTGTCCCATTATCACTTCTAATGGCTTTGACAGATAGAGAATATTGTTTCTCTACTTGTAGAATGAAGAACTTGATGATTTCAGCTGCCTCATCCTTGGAGAATAAGAAGAATACCCATGTGAATCTTGAATAGTCATCAATGATGACCAAGCAATACTTCTTCTTACCAAGGCTCATGACTTTTACAAGCCCAAATAAGTCCATATGAAGTAGTTGAAGACATGCAATTGTTTTTGATTCTTCAATAGACTTATAGGAGGACTTATGTTGTTTTCCCTTTAAACAGGATACACAGTGTTCTTGACACTGGTATACTTTCAAAGGTAAACTTCTGACCAAGCCAATTTTTGTGACTTTATTTATGGTTTTAAAGTTCACATGGCCAAGTCTCCTGTGCCAGAGATCAGTCTCTGAAGTTGATGCCTTTGAGAAGAAACAGGCAGTGTTGTTCAGTACTTTGTCCTTTTCAATGTCCACTGCATGGACATTGCCACATCTTTTGGCTATCAACAAAGTATGATCTTCTCTATCAACTTCTGGCCTTCTGGTGATATGATCTTGCATGTTGTCTTTGTGAAAAGGGAAGAATATCCTTTATCACACATTTGAGACACACTTAGCAAGTTGTACTCAAGGTTTTCAACCAGATTGACCTTGTCAAACTGTATTTTGCCAGAGGAGACATTGCCATGTCCCAGCACATATCCCTTGGCATTGTTCCCAAAGGATACAGATCCTTCTCTTTGACTGATAAAATTGTTTATCAGGTATCTGCATCCTGTCATGTGCATTGAGCCTCCACTGTCCACATACCAAATGCTATTTAAGCCTCTGGAGACCCTCTGCACAAAGTATCAAATTAGTTAGATTTAGGAACCCAAGCTAATTTGGCTTTGGGTTTGCTCTTGAGAACATTAACAGTTTGTTCTTGACCAGGTTGAGGAATCCATGTCTTTTTGGCAATGGATTTTTCATTAAGAGCAATGGTGGTATCCTTTTGAGGACCACCATCAACCCTGGTCATCAGTAGTTGTACCATGTTCATGAGATTTTTTATCTCAGCAGTTTGTGAAACTGCTGATGATGTAGGTCTAACTACTGAAAGAGAATTTTGAGAAAAAGATTTTTGTTGAGATTTCATCTTTTTCTGAGAAAAGGTGTTTGCTGGTTGTTGTTTCATGGGAGAAAAAGTTTCTTTAAAATCATTTTTGATTTGTTTTCCCACAACCAATTGTGAAATTTTCTTGTTGTACTGAATTCCTTTTCTATATCTGCAAAATTCTGCCTTGTGGTTAAACAGACCACAGATCTCACATTCTTTTGCCTTTTCTTTTTCATTTAAAGGCAAATTTCTAACTGTCTTAATTGGTTTTAGGTCATCAGTAGTTTTCAAGTTCTCAACTCCTGATTTAGATGAAACTATTGATGGCTTAAAGTCAGATTTTATCAGTACTTCTGAAGAACTTTCTTTGTGAGTTTTTAGAAAGTTTTCATGAAAAGATGTGCATTCTTCTTCTTCAAAAGTTTCACCTGAAACAATTTTTCTCCCATCTTCAGTAGTTTTGGGGGAAAAATCTGTTGGTGTTTCAGTGTGATTGTACCCTATGCCAAACCTAACATTTGAAGCACTTTGTTTGTTTAGCAGTAGTTGGTACCCTTTACAAGATTCTACCCATTTTTCACAAGTAACCTTGGTGTCAGCAAGCTATTTTCTGACATTTCCTATGTCATCTATCATGATTTTAAGTTATGCTTGGGTTTCAATAGCATTGTTAGTTAATTTAGAATTTTCTTTTGTCTTTGCAGCAAGTTTTTCTTTCTAAATCACATTTCATCTAAGTGAATTTTCTCTCAGAGTCATTTGCTTTGCCTTGTAAGTGCACATTAGTCTCTCTTATGAGAGCAAAAGATTCTTTACATGAAGTTGAACAAAGTTTTGTTAAAGATTATTTTGATACCTGAGACAGGGCAGATTTTGAGGTGCAGCCCTCAAATGCCATTAAGGCAAAATTCTTTCTACCATTGTCAGGTTCTCCCCAGTTGATGTCAAATATTTTGTTGTCTGCATCAGGATTACACTCTGTAGTGTCAAAAGGAAGACTACTCCAGTCAACATACCCTGAGGTGAACAAGCTTTGTTTTGAGGGTTGCTGAGTCTGTGGAGGTTGTTGAGCAGCTGGAATGGGAGGGATTGATTGTTGTGTCACACGCCGCCCAGGTCGGGGCACTTACAATGACCAGTCGGCGCAAACTTAAAGCGGAAACGTAATCTCATTACATAACTTGAGTATTTATTACAAGCCAGTGCGATCCAAGTACCACCTAGCTAACCAAAGCTTAACTATAGTAAGATGAACCGGCTAAAGTATTCCAACTCTCAGCTAGGAACTCCCATTCCTTACACCAACAACCTGTGATACATGCTCGAGTAATAAAAATACGTCAGCACACAGCTGGTGAGCCACATAAACTGACTCATCAGTAAAACACCCCATAAACAATTTTATTGATCAAGTATGAGCTCCTTGCATGTCACCATAATCATATATCCGGCCTAAGCATTATATATTCACACATACAGCGTAAAATACACCCCATATAGCTGTACATGTATGTCCACGCATGGAAAATATAATGATCATCATAATATATATATAACACCCTGGATGCCACACCTATGGTTCGATGCATATACATGATCAATCACCATCAAAACAGTTTTATGAGCAAGTATCACGTTTTGAAAATAGTTTAAATAACTCACCTCTTTCTCAGTCCTTTAGCAGTTTGACAATGCTAATACGGCCAGATACTATCTCAGGGTTCTGATACAATTATACAACCCTATGTTAGGTAATGGTACACCTAACTAATTATTATTACAGATGGATATTGGTTAGCGCTACCTTATTTAAGCATGGATGATCAGTCCATGCCTAATTAAGGCTAGACTATCAAATACCCACCTCTAACAATAACCATGATACCCTAAAATAATAATACTAATACTACCACTAATAACTATAATAATTAACTAGACATAAACTCTAACGAGAGTATACCTGAATATTATCTATAATAAGTTGGTGTAGAGTCTCTCGCACTTCAAAAATAATGACTACTAACATAGCTCACGATTAGAAAGCTTTGAGAGTGTTGCCGTTAATCCGATATATTCACTGCTCTTTCAATAGGATTTTCTATTTATAGTGATTGAATTTAAGGCGGTGATGTAACATACTCATTTCCTTCATGATTAAGAATTGTACCTTTGTAAGTTATCTTTGGTGAAATGATATTCCGTTTGATTGTTAAAAAAAAAGAATTGTACCTATTTATTTATTGTGTGAAGTAATATATCATTCACAATGAAGTTAACTTCACTATATACACCACACACGTGCACATTTATAAAATTATGATGTGAGTTGTTCTTTTTATTATCCTACACGTATATACACATATGCATGCGTATATAAATTTTAGAATTAAATTTATATTATAACTAGCTAATAACCCGGGAACGTCCCGGGGTTGAAATTTAATAATATTTATAATTTAACGTTGCTTGGCATTGAGCATTATGAGAAAGTGGTTGACGTCAATTTTACGTGTTCACATGTTATGAAATATTAGTATAAAAAAAGATGTAATATAGAAAAAATGTATAATCATTAAAAATATAAAGATTCTATAGATGTATTACAAATATGAGAAAACTTCTTTGTAGACAACGTTCTTGGTTTCTGATTGTGGTTCGCCATCTTTGTTAAGAATCAACAACCTTAGGCCATCTTTACTTTTAACTCTTGATAAGACAACATAAAGCTGGCCATGTGTGAAAACTGGTTCTTTTAAGTAAAGGCCAACTCTTGACAACGATTGTCCTTGACTTTTATTGATTATCATGGCAAAACACACTGATAAAGGAAACTGTCTTCTTTGGAATTTGAAAGGAATTTTGGTGTCTGATGGTATCATGTTTATTCTTGGAATAAAAATCTTCGTTCCAACATTGGCACCAGTTATAATCTCAGCCTAAAGAACTCGTCTACCAAGTTTTGTTAGCCTTAATCTTGTGCCATTACATAGTCCTTGTTGCTGGTCAAGATTACGTAAAAGCATTACCGGTAGACCAACTTTGAGAACCAATTTGTGATTAGGCAAACCTGAAAAATAGAATATTATTTAAATATATAATAAAAAAATTGTAAAATAAAGAATTTTCAAACTTGAAATCTGGAGATTATTAAGTACATCTGGAGAATATAAAAGTTGTTGAAAAGGGTTTAAAGTTTCTGAAGGACAGATACTGTCAGAACTAAGATATTCTCTTTGGTCACCTGGGAACAAAGCTGTCAATCTATCATTTAATTCATGAACAATTTCATTTTTTGGAGCAAGAATTGCTCTTTCAGAAAAGTATGATTGATTGGCATGTTGTTGAAGAAGTGATGGATAAAGAAAGTCAATCAAACTCTGTATAGGATCAGATGAATCAGAAATTAACAGATCATTTGGTATGTTAATGTTTGCCTCTCCATCATTTGGATCTCCAACCGTTCCTTCACCAACTTGTAGGAGCCATTGAGAAAATTTTTCAGTCTCTTCAAGATTTGACAATTGTGAACCAATGGCAAGTCTCATATTTTTTGTTAATGTTAAAAGCTTGCATTGTGACCATAACTTTGATGAAGTTAAAGATGCATTGACAATATCTTGTCTAGTACCGTTTTGAACAACAGGTAAAATCTGTCTGAAATCTCCTCCAAAAACAACAACTTTACCACCAAAGGGAAGTTGTGAAGCTGAATTGGTACGTGTAGACAAAATATCTTTCATTGTTCGATCAAGGGCTTCAATTGCATGTCTATGTACCATTGGTGCTTCATCCCAAATGATTAGCTTTGTTTTCTTTAGAAGATTTGCCTCATCACTATTTGGTGTAATATTGCAAATTGTGTCTTCATTAATGATAATAGGGATATGAAATCTTGAATGTGCGGTTCTCCCTCTTGACATTAATAAAGATGCAATTCCACTTGAAGCAACATTTAGAACGATTTCTCCTTTGCTTCGAATTGATGAAGCAAGTGTCTTCCATAAAAAAGTCTTTCCTGTGCCACCAAATCCGTAAACAAAGAAAACTCCACCAGTGTTATTTTCCACTGCATTGGTAATTTGATCAAAGATGTCTTGTTGTTCTGAAGTCAACGACGGTTTAGTGTATTGAACTCACTAAGCACATGTTGTTGGTCAAATGATAACTCATCATTGATTAATCTGTTATCAATATCAGACAATGCTCTTGTATTTGGAGAAGGCATTGATTTATCTCTTTTTAATGTAGAGTTATTTCGACGAAGGAATTTTTCAATTTCCAAAAGAGTTAGACTTTTGATGACTTCTTCTGGAATAACTGTACCTGGAATAGGTAAATATGAAATTTTATTAAAGTAAAAAAAAAATAGAAATGTTAATTAAAAAAATACCAATTCATAATTAAAGTTGTAAGAAAATGTTATTATATTTAATTATAGTTTAATTATAAACCTGGAAATCTTTTTTGCCTTTCGTACAATATATCTTCTCCAAGCAATTGCCATGTTTGTTCCCAAACAAAATCAGGACGTGAAAGACTTTCGGATGTAAGAAGGGTTCCAAACAAATAACGCAGATAAGTAGCGCCAGAGGAAAAACTTGCTTCTTTAATTGCTTCAACATATTCAGTGTCATCATCTAAAAGTCCTCTTGCATAACATGCATCTCTGAAAGTGTCATACAGTTTACCGTTGACAGTTCGGATTTCTTCAAATGATTTCGGACCTTTAATAATGTTTAACAAAATCCGTAGGAAATAAGGTTCTCCCAAAGAAGGAGGGACTGAATAAACCCTGCCAATTGTTGAGAAAAACGACTTTCTTTCCTTCCAACATCGTTTTTTAATTTTCCATGTAAACTTTGTTGGAAACTCAGCATACGTTAACGTACGTGCAACAGAACTTTGTTGGTTCATAACCATCCATTGTAAGAAAATAGAAGAAGCGACACTACGCTTACTTAAGACGTTGTCAACATCTTCATTTGCACCAAATACAATTTTTTGTTGATTTGGAAGATGAAATGGAAGTCTCATAACAGATGGATACCTATAATGGACATCAAAAGAAAAAATTCTCCAAGACTCTTCACAAAAGCTTTTGTGTCTAGCTGATTACCCCGGGAGCGTCCCGGGGTTGAAATATTAATTTAAATCGGTCAAGAGCGAGGAGAATGTTTTTTGTTCGGCATGAAAGTTAAAAACTTCGGTTGATTCTACCAAACCATTGCGACTATTTAAAAATTATGTGTGTTGACCCGTTACAACATCACTTAGCCCGGATCATTGCATGGTAAACCTCTTTAGTCTACATAAAAGAATGATATGCAATAAAGGTATCTAATGTGATTAAATTAACTATGACTATAGATGTGACACCCGGCAAATTCTGGTTAACAACGTTGTCTAGATTAAAGTCTACCTTAGCGAGTCACGCGTACATTATACTTAACGAGGGTTAGCTAGATAGCTAGATAGGACATACGTGCATTGTTGTGAGTTAATATGTGATTACATGATTAGGGAACCTCGGACGTTGGTGAATAATAGACTTATGTGTCTCGGTGATATCTGACAAACTTATGTGAAAACCATACGTGATTATGTGAACCTAAACCGAACACGTTAATAAAAATTATTAAAAGTGGAGCATGAGGTTGGTTGGGGTCTTAAAACATGGGGTTACGCTTGGTATGGCCCAAAATAATGAAAACATCAAAGAAAACAGGCTATACAACAAACTGGGCCGCTCAAAACGGATTAAACCATTCCGAACGGCCATTCACAATTCCGAACGGGTGTTCACAATTCCGAACGGGTGTTCGGAACACGCTGACGTGGTTAAACCGCCTTAAACTACTATTTAAGCAACCTTAAGCCTCTTGTATCTCCTAAACTCAAACCCTAATCGCCCCTACTGCCCTATTTACGAAATATTAACCCCTAAACACCTGCTAAGGCGTAAGAACATCGATCGGGAAGCTTCAAGAGCATTCGGTTGATTGTTTCGAGGAACTTGCGGTATAATCCTTAATCTATTATGCTTTAATCTTACTAATATGTTATAAAAACCTTATAACTAAGTTTGTCCAGGTCTGGAACCTTTTTATAAAGATTAAAACTTGAAGTTTATAAAGATTTAACGGGTTAAACATGATCCTATGCGATTAGTGATATGATAGGTTACTTGTTGCGCAAGTTTGTGATGTTTTGATCATTAGGGTTTATGATTTTGCATGTGTTATGACAGGTTCTGAGCATGCTAGGTCTAATGAATGTTTTGTGATGATTATTGATTGTTGTTGATCGATTGTACGCACACGTGAGTCGTTTAAATAAAGGTTTATGCGTAATTAAAATCTGGACATAATGTTTAGGTTAACTTGTAGGGTCTGTTACGTGGCTTTAACGTACTGGTTTTGATGCTTTCTTTGCATGGTTAAATCACACCTGGTCTTAGCTTTTCATAATGGGTAAAATCATGTGTTTTGGACGTCGGATGAGTCGTTTTTGGAATTTTCATTGAAAATAGGTCAGATCAGAATTTCGGGTGTCAAACTGAGTCAACTTTGAAACATCATAACTCAAGTTTTATAAAGAGTTGGGTTTTGAAATTTTTACAGAAGGTTAATATTGGAGTTTTACAAGTTTTCCAAGTAGATTCATCCCGTTTGGATGAATACACAATTTTTGGGAAATTATTTACCAAACTGACCTGTTAGGAGGGTTTTCTGAACATAGCTGAGTTAGACGAATTTTAATTATTTTTGTGTTTGGATTTAAGACTAAACAAAAATAGGTATTGTCAAGTGAATCCCAAAGAAATTTCAGTAAAAATTTGGGGGGATAACTCACTGATTTACTATTTTAAATAAATTTGTTTTGATGGCGCACAATCTGTCCTGAAAACACAGATTGTGTATTATGTGCTTATGTGATTAATTGAGGTCTTAGGTGATCTGGAATTGACATATAACTGAAGTACACTTGTTTGTGACACATACGGGATGTAGAAAATAAATGGTAACCAACTCATTCACCAACGAGTCCGTAGGGTTTACTATTGCATGTAGAATCACTAGGCGTCGCATACACACTTTTGAACATTTAAAACGCCTTGGACAAACGAGTTATATGGTGTAATGATATTACGCCTATACTCACTTAGTGACACTGTTATTAGGGTGTCGGTAGCATATATTGCTTGCTGTTCGGATTCCTTGCTTGCACGTTAAGGTGAGTTTACGGCCCCTCTTTTAACTGGTTTCACTTTTCGGGGGAGAAAACATGTGTTAAAACTTATGTTTGGTAACTACTGTCATACTATGGGTTTCTATGGTTTACTATACGATCTTTGGAAGTCCCGGGGGGAACCATGAATGTGCGGGTTAGCACAACGGGGAAATGTGAATAGCGCTATTGGGAGTGACCAACCCCGCTCGTCGGCTTGGAGGGTCGGACGAGTGCATATTGTCTCAAACAGGAACAACAGGTTTACTATTCGGGCACGACATCTGGTTTGCGAGTTAGTAATGGTTTTCCAATTGTAGTAGTAACAAAACATACGCCTAGCTAGCGTACTTTGGTTTTCGATTTGTTATAGTATGGACAGGTTGAACTTGGTACTGTGATTACAAAACCTGTAAACTCATCAGCATTTTTGTACTGACGTAAACTTTTACATGTTTTCTCAGGTCGCTAAGGTAGCACCATGGAACTAGGGCGCACGCGTCTGCACGGCGTCTAGTTAGGATTGCATGGTTTTCAAACATTGAACATTTGGTTTACTTTTGGATTATGTTTTGAGAATAAGCTTCCGCTGTAACTGGAGATTTAAACTATGTTTTTGAAATTGCATATGTTAATTTAGACTTGTTTATTGTGATCGTTGGTTTGGATCCTGGTTTGTCATGCGCCTCGCGGTAAAACTCCGCAAGTGGATTTTGAGGGTGTGACAGATTGGTATCAGAGCCAATGGTTATAGTGAACTAGGACTGCATGTAGAGTCTAGTCTATAGCCGAGTCACAAACACTAGACGATCACTTAGTACTAAACATTTTGGTGGATTACGTATGGGCTTGTCGGGGTGTCTCTAAATCATCTGACCTTCCTATGTTACATCATCCGTTCTATCCTAAGTCGGGTTACTTGCTTTCTAGGCAGTGTGGTATATTGGGGTAAATCGTATACTCTTGAGATTTGTCCAAGGCTCGGACATCTCCCTTTCATACTCCAATAGAAACACTTGCCACAAACTACCGTAGTATTACGGTGTATAGCTAAGAGTCCATGTTCGGTGATTTGAACTTTGAACTAGGAGAACACTTGGAGGACCATGTAGAGCGGTTTATCATTTTGGGTGCACACAAAATCATAAACCGAAATGCATGAAAGCCCTAGTGAGCTCTGGGTTTGAATGGATAGTCCTGGGTTGGATCTAGCTTTGATCTTGCGAACGCTAGTGGTTACCATTAGCTGTGAAACTAAATTTTCTCGTCCTTTTTGTCGGAATCATGTCTGGAGTGCGAGGAGGACGTGGAGGTGGCCGCGCTGGTGGGCGTGGTGGTGGTGGTCGTGGAGGTGTGGAACCTCAAGATGACCGGGTCAGAGATTGAAAAGTATACGGTGAGGCGTAATGAGTTGGCAGTGCTGTGTCCTGATCTGCATGTGCCAGAATACAGGAGGATTGAACACTATATCTCGGGGCTAGTACCAGAGATCGCAGGGTTAGTGGCTGCGGGGAATCTTCCTACATACTCAGAGGTGGTTCGATCGGCTCATAGGATGACAAACTTGAAGGTGAATGAGGGTATCTTACCTGCTAAGGGTTCGACTGTCAAGGCCCCGGAGAATAACAAGCGTAAGTGGGAAAATGAGGGGAAAGGATCTGGGCCAGCACAGCAGGGTAAGAGACTTGATAGCGGGGGTTCTTCTTCTACTGGTAACAAGCAGGGTGGTTATGCGGGGAAATTACCTAAATGCAACAAGTGTGGGCGTCATCATCAGGGGGACTGTGACCGTAATCGTTGTCATCGTTGTCAGCGACTGGGGCATTTTGCTAAAGACTGTCGGGCGACACTTCCATCGACCCAGGCTCCAACTACTAACTCGGCTCCTACTGCTCAAGGAACTACGGGGAAACAGGGTTGTTACAACTGTGGGGAGACTGGGCATTACAAGAAGGAGTGCCCGAAACTGAAGCAGGGCGGGGTTGTGAGGGATAGGAACGGTAACGGGAACAACGGGGGCGGTGGCAGGAATGCACGTGCCTTCGTCATTGGAGCCGCTGAGGCTAGACAGGATCCTGACACAGTTACCGGTACGTTCCTTCTCAATAATCGCTCTGTTAGTGTTTTATTTGATTCCGGTGCCGATAAAAGTTTTATATCCATGGAAGTTAGTCGACTGCTAGATGTAGTACCCGTACCATTAGAGGCTAAGTATATAATTGAGTTGGCTGACGGTAAAAAGATTGAAGCTACTTGTATCCTTCGGGAGTGTCAACTAGAGTTGTCGGGTTTGTCGTTCCCCATCGATCTTATGCCGGTACCTTTGGGTAGTTTTGACGTTGTCGTAGGCATGGATTGGTTGTCATTGTATCGTGCGGAGATCGTCTGTTACGACAAGATTATTCGGATTCCTCTCCCTGATGGAGAATTCCTTTCTGTGTACGGTATCAAGGGCGGTGTTCCGCTAAATCTCATCTCCAGCATGAAAGCCCTTAAGTGTCTTCGAAAGGGTTATTCGGCCGTTTTGGCACTTTTATCTGTTTCCTCTACCGATGATAAGAAGATCGACGATATTCCTGTTGTACGCGAGTTTCCTGATGTATTTCCCGATGATTTATCTGGTCTTCCTCCCCATCGTCAGGTTGAGTTCGGTATTGATCTTGTACCAGGGGCTGCTCCTATTGCTCGGGCCCCCTACCATCTTGCACCTCCCGAGATGCAGGAATTGTCTAGTCAGTTACAGGAACTCTTGGACAAGGGTTTCATCAGACCAAGTTCTTCCCCTTGGGGAGCCCCGATTCTATTCGTTAAGAAGAAGGATGGAAGTTTCCGATTGTGTGTGGATTACAGAGAATTGAACAAAGTGACCATCAAGAACCGTTATCCTCTTCCACGTATTGATGATCTATTCGACCAACTCCAGGGTTCTAGCTGCTACTCTAAGATTGATTTGAGGTCCGGTTATCACCAGTTGCGTGTAAGGGAAGCTGACGTTGCAAAGACTGCCTTCCGTACGCGTTATGGCCATTTCGAATTCTTGGTCATGCCTTTCGGTCTCACAAACGCACCGGCGGTTTTCATGGATTTGATGTGCAAACCATATCTTGACAAGTTCGTTATCGTGTTTATTGATGACATCCTGATTTACTCCAAGAACAAGACCGAACACGAGGAACACCTGCGTTTGGTTTTGGAACTCTTGCGACGGGAACAACTTTACGCAAAGTTCTCAAAGTGTGACTTTTGGTTACGCGAAGTTCAGTTCCTAGGACATGTGGTTAATGAACTAGGAATTCATGTCGATCCAGCTAAGATCGAAGCGATCAAGGACTGGGGAGCACCAAAGACGCCAACTGAGGTGCGGCAATTTCTAGGCCTTGCGGGCTACTATCGTCGTTTCATTAAGGGGTTCTCGAAGATCGCTCAACCCCTGACCACTCTTACTCAGAAGGATAGAAAATTCGACTGGGGTGAACCACAAGAGTCGGCATTTCAAGAACTGAAGTCTAAACTGTGTTCTGCTCCTATTTTGTCCTTACCTGAAGGCCCTGATGATTTCGTTGTTTACTGTGATGCTTCCATTCATGGTCTCGGTTGCGTGTTGATGCAACGCGAGAAAGTGATTGCGTATGCTTCTCGTCAACTCAAGGTGCACGAGAAGAACTACACCACCCATGACTTGGAGTTGGGTGCAGTGGTTTTCGCGTTGAAAATTTGGAGACATTACTTGTACGGTACCAAATGCACCATCTATACCGATCACAAGAGTCTTCAACATATTTTCGACCAACAACATTTGAACATACGACAACGTCGTTGGATTGAACTTCTGAATGATTATGATTGCGCCATTAAGTACCATCCTGGCAAGGCGAATGTAGTAGCAGACGCCTTGAGCAGGAAGGAATCAATTAAACCTCGTCGTGTTCGGGCTTTGCAACTCACCATTCATTCCTCTCTACCTAACCAACTCCGTTCTGCCCAGTTAGAAGCTTTGAAGGAGGAAAACCTTAAAGCTGAGACTATGCACGGTGCTGACAAGCACCTCGAGCGAAGGCCTGATGGCCTGCACTACTTCGCAGAACGCATATGGGTTCCTTTATTCGGGGGACTTCGGGAGCTTGTCCTAGATGAGGCTCACAAGTCCCGGTATTCTATTCATCCTGGTTCGGATAGGATGTACCAAGATCTGAAGGTGCTTTACTGGTGGCCAAACATGAGGTCGGATATAGCCTCGTACGTGAGCAAATGCTTGACCTGTGCTAAGGTCAAGGTGGAATACCAGAAAACCGTCGGGTCTCTTGCAACAGCCTGAAATTCCAGAGTGGAAATGGGAACGGATTACAATGGATTTTGTCACGCAACTACCTAAGTCACCGAGCGGGAATGATAAGATATGGGTGATTGTTGATCGGTTGACGAAATCAGCCCATTTTCTCGCTATTAAGGAGACCGACACCATGGATCGTTTGGCTCGTCTTTATCTGAAGGAAGTTGTTTCTAAGCACGGGGTGCCGGTTTCTATTATTTCGGATCGTGACTCCCACTTTACTTCTCACTTCTGGAAATCTTTGCACAAGGCTTTGGGTACCCAGCTAGACATGAGTACAGCTTATCACCCACAGACTGACGGTCAGAGTGAACGCACGATTCAAACCTTAGAAGACATGCTGCGGGCATGTGCGATCGATTTTGGCAAAGGATGGGAAGCTCACCTACCGTTAGTAGAATTCTCTTACAACAACAGTTATCACACGAGCATCAAGGCGGCTCCGTTCGAGGCACTGTACGGGCGGAAATGCCGATCTCCTCTTTGTTGGGCTGAGGTGGGTGAGAGTCAACTCACTGGGCCTGAGCTAGTGTACGAAACTTCAGAAAAGATCGTACAGATTCGTAACCGGTTGGCAGCGGCACGGGATCGGCAAAAGAGTTATGCAGATCAGCGTCGCAAGCCATTGGAATTCCAAGTTGATGACAAAGTACTTCTGAAAGTTTCACCGTGGAAGGGCGTCATACGCTTTGGAAAGCGTGGCAAACTCAACCCTCGGTATGTCGGCCCATTTACAATCCTGGAACGGATTGGACCGGTGGCATACCGTCTTGATTTACCGACGGAGCTCGGTAACGTACATAACGTCTTCCATGTGTCCAACTTAAAGAAGTGTCTGGCTGACGAGTCTCTTATTGTTCCACTGGAAGAGATCAAGGTTGGCGATCGTCTTCGGATTGTGGAGGAACCTGTTGAGATTCTTGATTACAAGATTCGTAGCCTACGTCATAGCAAGATTCGCATTGTAAAGGTTCGCTGGAACTCGAACCGGGGACCAGAGTACACTTGGGAACGGGAGGATCAGATGAAGTCTAAGTATCCTCATCTCTTTACTAAGAAAGCGTTCGAATCGAGATATGTTTCCACTGCAGCTGAATGAATCTCGGGGCGAGATTCCTTTTTAACGTGGGGATGATGTGACAACTCGGGTAAATCTCTCTCTTGGTTTCTATCTTTTGTCTGTTTCTGTTGTTATTCCTTTTGGTACTTGTGCAATTTTCGGGACGAAAATTCTTTTAACGTGGGGATGATGTGACACCCGGCAAATTCTGGTTAACAACGTTGTCTAGATTAAAGTCTACCTTAGCGAGTCACGCGTACATTATACTTAACGAGGGTTAGCTAGATAGCTAGATAGGACATACGTGCATTGTTGTGAGTTAATATGTGATTACATGATTAGGGAACCTCGGACATTGGTGAATAATAGACTTATGTGTCTCGGTGATATCTGACAAACTTATGTGAAAACCATACGTGATTATGTGAACCTAAACCGAACACGTTAATAAAAATTATTAAAAGTGGAGCATGAGGTTGGTTGGGGTCTTAAAACATGGGGTTACGCTTGGTATGGCCCAAAATAATGAAAACATCAAAGAAAACAGGCTATACAACAAACTGGGCCGCTCAAAACGGATTAAACCATTCCGAACGGCCATTCACAATTCCGAACGGGTGTTCACAATTCCGAACGGGTGTTCGGAACACGCTGACGTGGTTAAACCGCCTTAAACTACTATTTAAGCAACCTTAAGCCTCTTGTATCTCCTAAACTCAAACCATAATCGCCCCTACTGCCCTATTTACGAAATATTAACCCCTAAACACCTGCTAAGGCGTAAGAACATCGATCGGGAAGCTTCAAGAGCATTCGGTTGATTGTTTCGAGGAACTTGCGGTATAATCCTTAATCTATTATGCTTTAATCTTACTAATATGTTATAAAAACCTTATAACTAAGTTTGTCCAGGTCTGGAACCTTTTTATAAAGATTAAAACTTGAAGTTTATAAAGATTTAACGGGTTAAACATGATCCTATGCGATTAGTGATATGATAGGTTACTTGTTGCGCAAGTTTGTGATGTTTTGATCATTAGGGTTTATGATTTTGCATGTGTTATGACAGGTTCTGAGCATTCTAGGTCTAATGAATGTTTTGTGATGATTATTGATTGTTTTTGATCGATTGTACGCACACGTGAGTCGTTTAAATAAAGGTTTATGCGTAATTAAAATCTGGACATAATGTTTAGGTTAACTTGTAGGGTCTGTTACGTGGCTTTAACGTACTGGTTTTGATGCTTTCTTTGCATGGTTAAATCACACCTGGTCTTAGCTTTTCATAATGGGTAAAATCATGTGTTTTGGACGTCGGATGAGTCGTTTTTGGAATTTTCATTGAAAATAGGTCAGATCAGAATTTCGGGTGTCAAACTGAGTCAACTTTGAAACATCATAACTCAAGTTTTATAAAGAGTTGGGTTTTGAAATTTTTACAGAAGGTTAATATTGGAGTTTTACAAGTTTTCCAAGTAGATTCATCCCGTTTGGATGAATACACAATTTTTGGGAAATTATTTACCAAACTGACCTGTTAGGAGGGTTTTCTGAACATAGCTGAGTTAGACGAATTTTAATTATTTTTGTGTTTGGATTTAAGACTAAACAAAAATAGGTATTGTCAAGTGAATACCAAAGAAATTTCAGTAAAAATTTGGGGGGATAACTCACTGATTTACTATTTTAAATAAATTTGTTTTGATGGCGCACAATCTGTCCTGAAAACACATATTGTGTATTATGTGCTTATGTGATTAATTGAGGTCTTAGGTGATCTGGAATTGACATATAACTGAAGTACACTTGTTTGTGACACATACGGGATGTAGAAAATAAATGGTAACCAACTCATTCACCAACGAGTCCGTAGGGTTTACTATTGCATGTAGAATCACTAGGCGTCGCATACACACTTTTGAACATTTAAAACGCCTTGGACAAACGAGTTATATGGTGTAATGATATTACGCCTATACTCACTTAGTGACACTGTTATTAGGGTGTCGGTAGCATATATTGCTTGCTGTTCGGATTCCTTGCTTGCACGTTAAGGTGAGTTTACGGCCCCTCTTTTAACTGGTTTCACTTTTCGGGGGAGAAAACATGTGTTAAAACTTATGTTTGGTAACTACTGTCATACTATGGGTTTCTATGGTTTACTATACGATCTTTGGAAGTCCCGGGGGGTACCATGAATGTGCGGGTTAGCACAACGGGGAAATGTGAATAGCGCTATTGGGAGTGACCAACCCCGCTCGTCGGCTTGGAGGGTCGGGCGAGTGCATATTGTCTCAAACAGGAACAACAGGTTTACTATTCGGGCACGACATCTGGTTTGCGAGTTAGTAATGGTTTTCCAATCGTAGTAGTAACAAAACATACGCCTAGCTAGCGTACTTTGGTTTTCGATTTGTTATAGTATGGACAGGTTGAACTTGGTACTGTGATTACAAAACCTGTAAACTCACCAGCATTTTTGTACTGACGTAAACTTTTACATGTTTTCTCAGGTCGCTAAGGTAGCACCATGGAACTAGGGCGCACGCGTCTGCACGGCGTCTAGTTAGGATTGCATGGTTTTCAAACATTGAACATTTGGTTTACTTTTGGATTATGTTTTGAGAATAAGCTTCCGCTGTAACTGGAGATTTAAACTATGTTTTTTAAATTGCATATGTTAATTTAGACTTGTTTATTGTGATCGTTGGTTTGGATCCTGGTTTGTCATGCGCCTCGCGGTAAAACTCCGCAAGTGGATTTTGAGGGTGTGACAATAGACGTATGAGTTTATATAAACAACAATACACTTGACATACAAAAATAACTTTATTCATAACAAAGAAACATACATATCTAAAATAATAGCATAGTTATTTTTTCTGCATGTTACACTTGAAAAATGAAACTGTATATATAATATCTTAAAAAGAACAAAATAACCTCTCTTGATGTCTATGGATGTCACGATGAGTTTGTTTCTCGTGAGAATGCATTGATCAACTTCTCCTTTGTTAATTGCTCAGGTCCTTGAGACTTTACAACAAATGTATGGAACACCATGTCGTTTACAGCACTCATCTTTGATTCAACAACATTAATTTTCGACTCTTCAAACGTTTGAATCACTTTAGACACAAGGTGTGCATCTAACGGCAAAGTGACCCACATGATTACTTCATCGTGTTGGGTTTGCACATCGATTTTGTCTAACATCGCGAAGTTACTTGACGACTGTCTGTTTGATTCCATCTCTTTAAGCTTCTTTTGAAGATCGGTTATGTATGTAATTGCATCACCTAATAATGATGCTTTATTTATATTTGATATGTTGGGTACTACTGCGCGCAACGCATAGAATCTTTGGTTAAGTTTCTCTCGTCGTTGTCTTTCCGCTTCAACATGATTGAGCGACTCTTACCTTCCGTTTGCTGGCCAGGTGGTTGTTCTTTTTGATCTCCATGTATTTCTCCTTTCGAAAAAATATTGGTCTGTCTTGAGGCAAGCATTTTATAGTTATGTTAAAATAAGTGTATCCTTTTCTACAAAAAAAAAAAAGCAAATAAAAAATGAAAAGAAAAACCTTGTACTTCAGTACTTACAAACTTACAATAAAAGTCAAAGTTCAATGAAGCAAATAGCCAGTTGACTTGTATTTGAGGTATTTCCATATCTTATACAGGATGCTGCAACAGATCATGATTGTAAAGATGGCCAGTTCGATAATGCATTAATAGCTGAAATGGAAGCTGATATGTATGGACTACAGGTATGTCACTGTTCTCCATCACCTGTTGGATACATGTTCATCTTCAAATCCTTAATCGTCACATAATTAGATTCAAAATATCCGAAATCCAAATATGGCGTCCGGATGATAAACAACCACCCGGACCGCCTTCTTCTTTTCGAAAGGAGAAATACATGGAGATAAAACAAAACACTTCAGTATTAGTCACTCTATCCAATCCAAACGCGTGATTATCCTCATCCAATCCAACAAAAAAAATGTGAATCTTTTGAAGCACTCTTTTCCTAATCCTCTGCTGGTGATGATAATCCAATCTTAAGCTTAAAACCCGGGCTATTTCGCCTTCTTCGTGTTCTTTCGGCTCTCTACAACATCCATCCCCCCATCCTAGAACCAAGTCACCTGTTTTTGACTTAGATATTTGCCAAAAGATTGCGAAATTCTAACTAAAATTGCCATAAATT
Source organism: Ambrosia x helenae (assembly GCA_030844895.1). Taxonomy (NCBI): domain Eukaryota; kingdom Viridiplantae; phylum Streptophyta; class Magnoliopsida; order Asterales; family Asteraceae; genus Ambrosia; species Ambrosia x helenae. Next base: position 21,014,437 of record CM061225.1, on the reverse strand, counting down.
GGGCTGTCTACAAGATCTGAAAGCTTTTGCTGCAGATTCTCATCGTTTGTTAAAGAAGTTGATAAGCTGTCATTAGAGACTGATGTTGTAATTAAGTGATCAGATGCTTTGGTCCCAATAACAGATGCAACAATGGCTTTATCTTCTTCGTTCCAACTCTCTCCTTCCATGTTAATATTATTAACCGCTGTTTTCATATTCAAATCTTTAACAAATCTGATAAAAAACACAATACAAAAAAACAATTCAATTTCGATGTAAACTAAAAAGTAAAAACACCAGACATACAATAATAATAATAATAATAATAATTAATAAGTTTTAACTAAAAATATTCCAAAATTGACAAATCAATATGTAATTACAGATTAACCTTATCAAAATAAATCTGTCCAACAAATTGAGTAAAACTACAACAGATTAACAAAAATAATATAGCAGATAAAGTAAAAAGTAAAAAAGATTAACCTTCAAAATACATGAAGATGCCGTCCTTTTGACGTCAATGTTTGCGTTGACAAACAATGACAACACGCATAACTTTCTTCTTGGTATCTTTGACGGAAGATGGTTAAGCCGTCCCTTGATACCTTTACCGAGATGATGTACCAGTGTTGCCAGCGCAGTTCACCATTGAACCCACCGGTGATGAATGGATACAGTCGCCAAAACTCCATAACATTGAACTAAATGAAAATACACAAAAAACATAGTTACATAACGAAATAAAGTTCACCTAGTTCGCTGAGTAACCGTTGAGTTTCTTGGACCATGGCAAAGTCAAAAACCTAAGTAACGGTTTAAGATGCACAAATAGTACGGTACGGTATAAAGTGGATGATATAAAACAAACTATACATATACAATCAAATACAAATTCTAGCTAAAGAAATAGTTGACATTAGGGAACCAAAAAATAATCTGAAGCGTAGGATCAGAATTCGATCTTGTTAGTACCTTATAATTATGTAGATTGATGTTTGCCATCAAAGGGGAAGCGATATAAACCTCCTCGAGAACCTGAAAGAAGACAATTATCATCACCGACAAAAGAACGTCGTGTGAAGATCGATGGCGCTTTATATGCTTTCTCTTCCCTACGACCTTTTTACCTTCACCACCAGCCACAATACAGTCCAACTTACACCTGCTCTATTGCTGTAAATGGGACATGAAACCGAAAAAAACATAACAATGTTTTCGGACTTACCTAAGCTTGTCTCTGGACATTTGGATACTCCAGAATGTTTTTACAAAACAATATTGACAACGTAAATTGCAGCGTTCTGTTAGTGATATTCTTAAATATGTGTGTAATCTTCCAAACGAATCAACCAACATATTAGAAACAGGGTCATCTTTTACTGCATCGTCTTGGATTTTTTCGGGCATAGTTGCATACCTCTTTGACCATGAATCTTCTGCATGATTAGTAGTCAGAAGCTGGCTATGATAAATTCCAAATAGGAAGTGGGATTTCAGTTTAGATTTGACTTGTTTTATCAAAAGTAAAATAGTCAATTATAAATTTATAATTTCTCACAAATGATCTACATCTTTCTAACATACCAACCAGGCAAAGACAAAGATTACAAAAACTGCCCATGTATCTCCTAATACAAGTATATGATGCTTTATAGGTGCATATGGCTATGGCAGATCATCCAGCACATCCGAATCTCGGTCTCGCTTTCTAATTTTTGATAAATGAAACTAACTTATAATAATCTGTGACAACAGTGGGTTATAACTGTAAGTTATACATCAAGTGTCTCAATTTCCGTATCTATGTAATATCTGAACTATGATTCAAATTTAGAGTATACTAAGCAATCAAAAACAGAAATCTACGCCTCTGAAATATTGGAACCTAAACTCTAAACTATGAATCACTGGTTACCAAAACAGCTTCATATTTCAAAAAAAAAAAAAAAAAGAAAAAGAAAAAACACAACACGAGACAAAAAACTCGCCTACGAATATTCGGCCTATTCATCAATGTTTTGAAACCTGGACCGAACCGGGAACTTAACATGTCCGAGTTCGGATGTTGAACCGGATTGATGTGAACCAGATGTTGGACCAGAAAACCGGCCAGTTGAACCGGAATTTTAGGGGGTTGACACGGAAATTCAATAAATTCTTCAAATTTTACCCTATTGATTTTTCTAATATTTATGATGCCATCCGGTTCTTACATCTGGTCCAACCAGTGGACCGGTAAGGAAAACGGTTCAACATCCGGGCTGGTTTCTGGTCCAACATGATCATAAATTCTTGCTTTAAGGTGGAGAACACCACTGAATTAATCTGTTAACCTATTCTCATCAACAGATAAAACAAATTAAGCAAGCTCAATTCTCATCTTTCGTCTCAATCTCAAAAATATTAAAACTACACCTATAATTCAGTTGTACAATTTCGAACAAACAGCATACAACTAAGCAAACTCACTCAATTAGCTTTTGTGTACAAATTGTTGAACTATAAACCAATATTCCAAAACCAGTGTAAGAGTCAATTATGAACAAAATTATTATTAAATCTAAACAGAAAACTTGAACACGAAGATCAATTAGATCTGAAATAGAAACAAAATTAAACAATCAATGAGAGATGAGAGAACAGGTGGAGAAGAGGCGGCGATATGAAGAGGATGACATTTTAGGGTTTGAGGTTTTTAATTTCTTTTTCATATAATGAGAACAGGTGGAGCGCACGATGGTATTTTAGGGATTGAGTTTTTTTATTTGTTTTAAATTAAAATTAAAAAAGAATCCAAAACCTTTCATTAGAATGCCACGTGGCAGTTTCAAAGGAGGATTGAAGTTACCATTGCACGCCACGTCAGCAAAGTTCTTTTCTTTTATATATATTAATAATAGATATTCTTTTAACATATGTAGGTCGGTTTCTACCGTTCTTCCGTAGCCACAAAGGAAATGGTTAGAACATGAAATTTCTATCATGAATTATTCATTAGGAAGAGTTGAAGTCAAAATATTCATTCAACCATGTACCCACATTTTTTATTATTATTCTTATTATTACACAATTAATTTCAATTGCTTAACTTGCTTTTCTCGTATAACTTTCAACATATAACGTTTTACTAAATTCCGAATATCCTGCTAAGACGAGCTAATTTTTATCTACGCGCCAACCTAAGTTTCATTCAAAACTGAGTAGGGTGCAAATATAACATAATATATTATATTATCACCAAACGGTCTCTTATAATATTAATTATTCGCCAGGATCTCATATCTCAAATAACCATGCTATCAGTCACTTGGTCGCGAACTAATTTTAAATACACAAATATTCATCTCACATGTTATTGGTTCACTTTGACGGTTAATGACCCGTTTCATTCACTAATAAATATGACCCAACACATTTTATTTATATAGCAAAAACAGGATGTTACATGTTGGCTCTGCATCTGTTGAGCAAGCATCTGTACATATTGTACTTGTGGCACATATTGGATTTGTGGAGCTTGTGCCTGTACAAAATGTGCACTCCCCTGTGTTCCATTATTCCTATTATAACTAGGGTTATACAGATTTCCAGACTGAGATTGGTTGTAGCTAGAGCTTCTACACTCTCTAGCAAAGTGTCCCAACTTCTGACACTTGTGACATCTGAGTTTAGATTTGTCAAAACCAATTTTTGTAGAACTGTTTAGTCCTGGAAATTTCCTTCCTGACCTTTTGTAAAATTATTTTGTTTTAATACTTAACATGGCCAGTTGGTGTAAGATGTTCATTTCTTCTAAGTCATCATTGCTGAAATTTTTTAAATCATCCATGATAAAACACATGTTATCAGCATTTTGACTGTATTCTTCATTGTCATAACCTGGGAATGATCTTTCAGATGAGATCCCAGCAGTTATGTCAATGTGGTCAAAAGATCCAAAACTATTTGAACAAGTAGGTGAATCTTGTCCCAATAGTGTTGTACTACCTGGTAGATAGTCATCAGCAGTTTTATCAGAAATTTGCAACTTTTTCTTTTGATTGATTTCTCTTTCAAAAGTTAGTAACCTCCCATGCAATTTTGTAAGAGTGAGGGAGCTAAAGTCTGGTGAGGATCTGAGGACAATAGAGTATGTTTCCCATTTTTCAGGTAGAGACCTTAAAAATCTATGAAGCATAGATACAGTTGTGTAGGTCTGACCATTTAATTTTAGCTCAGATATTAATAAGGAGAATCTTTCAAATTGTTGAGTTAAAGTTTCCCCATTTATATGAGCAAAAGTTTCATATTGTTAAGCTGTGATTTCTCTGGTGTTGGCAATCACCTCTTCAATTCCTCCAAACTGTTCTTTGAGGTAGTCCCAAAGCTATTTGGCACTATCACAATGTAATAGTCCAGAGTAGATTTCATTTGGGAGTGCCATTGCCAACATAGAGAAAGCTTTAGCATCAAGCTCAAGTTTTAGGAAATCATCATCTGTATAGTCCTTTGGGTCTTTTGTTATTTCCTCTTTAGTTTCCAGATTAATATTTACTGGTTTGTGAGGACCATATATCACAGATTTTCAGCAACCAGTGTTGGTCTGTGATAATGTATGTGCCATTCTCCTTTGCCAGATATTGTATTCATTTCTTACTAGCATAACAGGTTTATTGGAAGAACCAGTATTATGAGGATCCATTTTAAAGAGTATTGATTTGTCAAATATCTCTTAAAGTGATGGATGTTGATAAAAGTGAACTTTTAATCCTTTATTGAATATCAATAAGAGTCTGTGTCTAATTCTCAATGTGTTAGATTGATATATGATCAGATAAACCAGTGCTCTGATACCAATTGTTGGATCAGTAATGCTCTTGATGTATTGCTTGCTAGTGAACACTTATGTGTTTAGCAAGTTCAATCAGATTTGCACAGCGGAATGATTAAGTAAAGTTACACTATCAACAGGAGTTATTACTCCCCCTGGATGTTTGAAAAACTAAAGACAAGTTTAATGAGAATCTAAGTATTGAATGTGAATGATAATAAATACTCAAACAGATTCTCAATAAATGAAATGGAAAGAACAATAATAAGCTTTGAAGGATTTCTGTTTCAATCAAAATCAATGTCTAAAACAGAGAGATGAACCCATCTATTTATAGACTTTACATATACATGAACCTTGCCAAAAAGCAAGTCTGTAACAAGTAGCAACAAGTTGCATTCTTGGAACTTGTACAAACAGATAAAGTAATATTAAACTAATAAACTACTGAAACATAAAGCGGTGGAAAAAAGATTCTTGTACAAGTGTTGATGAATGACAAACTACTGATGAGTAGTTTGTCTTCAGTAGTTCTTCAGTGAACTGTCTGGTTTAGACTTCAGAACTTCTGATACTTCTTCTTCAGTACTTGTTGAATCCTTCTTCAGTACTTTAGTCTTCTTTCTTCAGTAGTTCTATACTTAGGATATTTGCAGAAGTGAATTAGACTAAGGTTTACAAAAGTGGTTTCCTCAATCCTTTTTGTCCTAACACTAGGGTAGTGGAGACAACCCTAATCGGGCCTAGGCCCATGACGATTAGGGTATTGGTGATGTTGGCATATGTTGATCCTATATAAGGGGGTTGCACTCGCATAGGAAGGACACTTTTTTCTAACCCTAAAATCTATCATTATAGTGCCTACATCACCACGTTTTTTGTCATAAACAACTACGAAAGTAGTCATCTCCCTACCCATTATATGTTTTATCTTGCCATGATACTTCGATCCGTAGAGTTATTAGTGAAGGATAGTTCATGTGGATGATTAGTCTCATCATCCCCTAAGGAGGTTAGACTATTTGTTTCTTCATTGTATGATAACATTTAATTTATTGAGAAGCAACACATGTTATTGTTGTTATTATTATGTATAAAAATGAACACATGGAAACCGTAAATAGAGTAAAGTGCGCGGATAATCTATGTGGTTTTATAAAATTTTGAAAATAGTACTAAAGTATGAGAAATTACGTAGTTACTAGATAGTCCAAACTTTTGCAATTTCTAACACCTTTAATCCCTGATTAGATGGCATATGGGGACTAAAAATGTTACAAATTGCAAAAATTTAGACCAAAAATGTTACAAATTGCAAAAGTTTGAACTATCTATCTAATTTGTCATACTTAATGACTATTTTCAAAATTTTGTAAAACCACATGACTATCCGCATACTTCACTCCTATAAATGTTTGGGTGACGTCAACTATGTCAATGGTGCAGCTATGTGAGTTGGCCATAAAAAGATATAAAAAAAAACAAACAAATATATATTGTTGTCCAGTGGTTGTTGTGCTTATACCCATTGATTTTTAGGCTTTGTACTTAAAAAAGGATTAAACACAAAAAACGGTTTACAACTACTGACAATGGAATGACGACCATATGCATAAGGATGCATCAGTTGGTAACGAGTATATTTTATCACCTAGATAATATTTGTTTTTAGGGCAGACTCAACCATTTTAAAGACCCAAATGAACTAAATATTCAGGACCCTACCCACTTGCCAAATTTAACATTACAAATCAAGAATTTTAAGATTTTGTGACCTAGAGAACACTCTAGTTTAACTATTTACTAGTGGGAATGCTCGCGTGTTGCGGCAGGTGTTATGTTTTGTTGCTTTGTAGTTGTTTTTTTGGGTACCATTACTTGTTAAGATCTCTAGGATGACAATTATAACAACTAAGTCCGCCATGGTGAAGTGGTGGTTTGTGTAGTGGAGAGGCCTTGTATCTATTAAGGACAACCTAAGATTGTAGTGTAAGTGTTGTAATTACTAAAATATAGTGTGGGGTGTGTAACAAACATGATGCGTGTTTATGGTGTATAGAAAGAACAAACATGATGTATAAACAATACAAGAACAATGCCGTGAATTCATTGTAGTTCTTGTTTTCGGATAATTGGAGGAGTTGATAGGTCCACTGCTAAAGGAGAGTCTCTTTAGAATGCCTGAGATTCATGTTGAATTTTTGTTGAGAAGTATAAGTGCTATATAATTCAATTGTCACGCATTCTTGTTCCAACATAGCTTTATTATTGTGTTATAATATATTTGGGCTTTCATGTGTTTGTTTAGTGGGTTTACAGTAAGATGTTTGGATTAATGATGTGGGCCAACTAAATGAATAAAAGCCTAGTCCATGAGTTCGTTTGTGTTGAACAGTCAGGATTACATCTCAAAAGGTTGTTGGAGAGAAGGTTCTAGTGGGTTGTATAAAAGCCTTGTTATTTCTCTCTCTTCATCAGATTTTTTCATTCTTGTTTTACTTTCTCTCTCGTTCAGTTCTAGGGTTTCTCTGTAAGTGTTTTTATTATTCCACTCATGTATGTCTTTCTATTAACTGATTTGTATAATCAGTTAAACATTCTGAGATCATTGATCTCTATATTTGAGTACAGTTGATTTAGCTTTATTCTTGGGTATTGGCTGGGTGTTTTGGGTTGGTTAATCAATAATATTTTTGGTCACCGTTTTGTCGCTAGATCTGTGTTCTTTGTGATTGTTTTGTGGTTGTTTAGTTTAGATTGTTAGATTTGTTATTTTCTACATGGTATCCGATCTTTAGGCTGTTGATCCTGAGGTCTTTTGTCTTCCGTTGTTTGTTTTGGTCTGGTTCTTGTATTTGTCTTGTAGATCTGAGTTCATTTTTTCAGATCTGGTTGTTTCCTGTTGTGTCTGATAAAGGTTTTGATCTTCATAATAGGTCTTGACCTTTGTATTGTTAGTAATAGATCTGATCTATATAGATCTTGTTTATTAGTAGTTGCTCAGTATTTTTTGTAGATCTGGATTAGTGGTCAACCATTGATAGCAAAAACATCTAGATTGTGGTTTGGTTGCTTATTGGATTGGAAGTTGTTCCATCTTGCTGGTGAGTTGGAGTGGATTAAAATTGCTTCAATTGCGCATACTACATATTGTGAGTTTTGGAGAACCCTAACTTGGGTCCCCCTCTTGGTGAGATCTTTCCTTATCTTTTGTTTAAGTTTTGTTATGTCTAGGTGTCCTGGCCGGGTTAGGGTGGACCGGTATTGATTGTGGTTTATTGTTTGGTTCTCTGTTGTCTGGACTTGTTTGTCTTGGTGACTGGTCTTGTTGTTTTAGTTGTGTATTTCTTTGTCTACTATATACGTATATATCTAGTTAATAAGGAGCTCTTGTGTAAAGATCTGCATGGACACCTTTTGAGTGATGAACCCATGATCTGAATCACTGACACAGCTTCGCTCTATTAGGGTTTGTTGTATGTTGAGTTAGCTTTTGCTAACTGTTTCTGTCTTATATCTTTGTTATCTGTGATTGTTCTTGTTTTCTGTCTGCTTTCTTGGTGTGTTACTTAATACTATGGGTGATGCTCAAGTTGAGAATCCAGGGGGTGGAGGTGGTCTTAACCCTGGAGGTGATGTTTTAGTTGGTACTTTGGTTGGAAAAATTAGACATTAGTGACCCTTTGTTTCTTCACCCTAGTGACACTTCTAGCCTGTCTATTATTAGTATTAAATTGAAAGGAACTGAAACTATTATGTATGGGCTAATTCTACGAAACTTGCTTTACAAGATAAGAATAAAATGGGTTTTATTGGTGGAACTTGTGTTAAATCTATTGATGATGATGTACTTGCTAATCAGTGGGATAGATGTAATTATGTTGTGTTGTCTTGGTTGATTAATTTTGTATGTGAAGAGTTGTATCTATGTCAAGTATTTTCCAATTATGCTAGAGACATTTGGCTTGATCTTAAGGAGACTTATGATAGGGTAGATGGTTGTGTTATATTTAATTTGCATCAAAAAATAAATAGTTTGTCTCAAAATGGTAGTTCTGTTGCTGAGTATTATCATAAGTTGAACACTATATGGAAACAGTTTGATTCTATAGTCCAACTGCCAATGTGTACTTGTCAAGCATCAAAAGAAATTAATGATTTTAATAGTCTAATAAAACTTATGCAATTTTTAATAGGGCTTGATGATGTATATCAGCCAGTTAGGACTACTTTGTCGACCAGTGGTCCTCTACCCTTAGTAAAAGCTGCTTTTGTTGTTGTCTCTAGAGAGGAATCTCATAGAGGTGTGAGTAGTGGATCAAAGGTTTCTAATATGTCATTTGCTGCTAAGTCAAATCAAGTTGATAATAGGAAAAGGTTTAATAGAGGGCCTAATCCTAATTTGAAGTGCACACATTGTAATATGATTGGACACACTATTGATAGGTGTTTTGAAATTGTTAGGTATTGATGCATGAGTGAAAGTCTAAGGTTTTTAGTAGTTAAGGTTGTGTTTTTATGTAATTTTAAGGTTTTGGACACACTACTTTGATAAAGCTTACGTTTTGCAGGTTTAACGAAGTTTAAGGTGTATTTCGAAGCTAAACGAAGCTTTGGATTGGAGTTAGGATGATTCAGGAAAGAAAAACGAAGAAGAAAAATGGAGAAACTGGTGAAGGTCCGTCGCTGACGGACGCTGTTAGTCAAATTCAAAGTCAAAGAAATCAATGTTTTTAGGAGAATTAATGGGACTTTGACCAAGACTTTGACCAGAGACTTTGACCAAGACTTTGACCATGAACTTGGAATTTGACTATTATAACCAAGACATAGAAGATTTGACCAAGTTTAATAGTCATTAAGAGGGTTTTGACCATAACTCAAACTGGAGACTATATAATCAAGTCTTTGGAGTAATCTTTATCATCTTTTCATCATTCTTTACTCTCCACAAACCAATTCCATTATTAAAATTGAAGATTGCAAACCAAAATTGAAGATTTGAAGATGCACTTCATGAAGATGGAAGGCTAATTCTCGTTGGAATCACCCGGTGTAGACTTGTAGCTTATGGTTCTTAACAATTGGGTATTTTCTTAATTATTTTGTATTTGGGATTTGAACAACTTGTTAATTGCGTTAATCTTGTTTTGAATTCTCTTTGATAATTGTCTCTTGCGCCAATTACTAGGGAAATGAACTCGGTTAATTATGCTTTAACATGTTATTAGGGTTTGTATGTTCTAGAGTAATGAAGTGTAGTTTAGTCTATCTTTGATGTTGATAAAACTTGACACCTAAGCCTATTGAAACAATTAACCCGTTAATTTTCATTACAAGTATTTGATCCAACTCAATTTGTGATAGAACTCTAGGTTGCTTGTTGAACCCGGTGTGATATCCATCTTATTATTATTGTTACAATCAATCATTTTCAATTAAGTATTTCTATTCAAAGTTTTTATTAGTAATCAAGTAATCATTCTTCACTTTAGAAAATTATAATCTTTAATAATTTTGTGGTTCATAACTTTCAAACCAAAATCTTAAATGATCAAAATCACTAAACTTCATAATTAAACTATTTCTTCATATGTGACGTTTTCTCAATCAACTAAGACCTTAATCACCGACCACAGACTCTTCGTGGTTCGACACCCTTGTTACCACTAGCTACATAGTTTGAGGTAATTAGGACTTTATAAATACTATCTTTGACCGGACCGCGACATCCGATCAGGTATCCATGGTTTTAAAAAGAAAGTTGTTGGTCAGTTTAATAGAAACAATAATAACAACAATATGAGTAATACTAGAACAGGTGTATCTGTAATACTAGAACAGGTGTATCTAATAACAATGTGTATGCAAATGTTTCTTCGGGTTCTAGTTCACCTTTCACATTTGAACAGATTTCAAAGCTGATGAATTTCATTAGTGAGAAATCAGTAGGTGATCCACAAAGTTCTAATGTTGGAGGTGATTCAATGATAGTAAATGGTTTTTCTAGAATGTATGTATTGTCTAAACTGTCCTAGATGTTTAAGAATTTTGCTAGTTGTTCTAGTATGCTTAAGCATGCTTTGTTTATTGGGTGGATTATTGATTATGGGGCTAATCAACATATGGTTGGTAGTGATAAACATATGATTAACTGTGTTGATATGTCCAAATATAATATGGAAGTAAAACACCCTAATGGAACAAATGCTATGGTAACAAAGATAGGTGATATAAAACTTGTTGATTGCATTGTTTTGACTGGTGTGTTTTATATTCCTAATTATTGTGTTAATCTTGTATCTATACATAAGCTTAAGCAAAGGATAATAACTTAAATATTTTGTTTAATGAGCATGAGTGTTATGTTCAGAATTCCAAATCAAGGAAAATCCTGGTGACTGGTAGGCAGCAGGATGGTTTGTATTTTGTTGGAAACAATGTGAGTCTTAGTAACATGTGTTTTAATAGTGTTCGTGAACATGGTCTTTGGCATATTAGACTAGGACATCCATCTAGTCAAGTCCTAGTTGTGTTAAAAGATAAACTTAACATTGGTCTAAATGATTCACATCCTTGTGAGGTTTGCCATAAGGCAAAATAAGCCAGAGTTCCTTTCCCTCTTAGTGATCACAAAACCAAATCTGTAGGTGATCTTGTACATCTAGATGTATGGGGTCCCTACAAGATCACTAGTATAGAAGGGTACAAGTATTTTTTTTAACTGTTGTTGATGATTTTTCAAGGTCTGTCTGGGTTTATTTGTTAAAAGAAAAGGTGAAGTGTTTTAAAACTTGGTTAATTTTTATGAAATGATAAAAACTCAGTTTTCCAAAAGTGTTAAAGTATTTAAAGTGATAATGGGCCAGTTATCAGTAGAACAACCCTCGAAGTTGGCCATCGAAGACTGGCCTCTATCAAGTTGATTCCACCACCTCAATGCAAGCTCAAATCAAGGCGCTATCGACTCGACTCTACCAAATGAGCAAAGCACAAGTCAATTCCATCACCACAACAGAGTTGTAGCCGCAAGACAGGAGTCTTCCTCCTCAGGCCAATGTGGAACAAGTTAACTTCATTGGTACGAACCGCCTGCCAAACAATCCTTACAGCAACACCTATAATCCTGGCTGGCGTGATCATCCAAACTTAGTGTGGAAAATAATAGCAATACCATGCAAAACCTGGCTTCAGTCAACAAAACAACCAATAACGCCCTTCAAACAACGGTTACCCGTCCGTGGATGAAAAGCTCGCAAAACTCGAAGCCTGATCAGTAGCCCGGATGGACGAGAAGTTTAACAACACCGACAAAAGGCTTCAAGGAATCGAGTCCACCATTAGGAACCTAGAGATACAAATGGGCGTAATGGCCAAGTCACTCGCAGAAAGACCCACAGGAAGTCTTCCAAGCAACACTGAAACCAACCCAAAAGCAAATGTGAGTGCCATAACTCTTCGTACATCTGAGTTTATCCCGAACCAGCTATGCCTACTAACGAAGAAGTTACACCACCCAACCCACACAAAAAGGAACCCGTACCAACTATAATTGCTCCCAATGTTCTCACACCAAAAATAAACTCGACCGCCAGTTCACCAATGCCGGTTAATGAAAGCCCCACAACCGACCAGAATCCTCTAGTTGCTCCGCCGCAAGAACCATCGTAAAAAATGGTACGGAGGGAATATCGGCCCTAACATACCTTATCCCGGTCGTTTGATGAGGCAGAAGACAAACAATCAATATCAGAAGTCACCGAACTCCTAAGTAAAATCCACGTCAACTTACCTTTCATAGAAGTCATCCAACAAATGCCTAAGTACGCAAAATTCTTGAAGGACTTCTTGAGAAACAAAAGGAACCTCGAAGCAGCAATCAAGGGCAACATACTAGAGTGCGCGACACTACTCTAGCAAAGCATCCCGCCAAAGCTGACCGATCCAGGGAAGTTTTCTCTACCTTGTTCTATAGGTAACTTGCCGATGAATTTTGCCTTAGCCAATCTTGGTGCAAGTGTGAACGTTATGCCCACTTATATCTACAATCAACTCAACTTGGGCAAGCCACGACCTTTGACAGCTACGATCGAATTAGTGGATGGTACCATAAAGAAACCCGAGGGAATTGTCAAAAACCTGCTTATCAAGATAGGAACATTCGTTTTTCCCGTTGGCTTTGTCATCCTTAACATGGGCGAGAGTAATGTTCCTATTATTCTCGGTCGACCATTCTTAGACACCGCTTGAGCTACCATAGATATGAGTGAAGGAGTTCTTACGCTTCGGGTTGGGAACTACAAGTTGCACTACACCGCCGGTGGAAAAGAATACGTGTCCAATGATCCGTTCGACATGGCCAACTTTATTGATAAAAAATTAGATTATCAATTAAAGAAAGCCAAGGGTGCGGTATCGACACCACCAGATGAATCTTCAGTGGGGCTTGACAATACCAAGTGGATTGATGAGTATTGGGACAGGAAAGAAGCAGTCTAAGCACCACATTTTTGTCTAGCCAAAGACGTGAAACGTGGCGCTACCGGGAGGCAGCCCATATTAGTAGCTTAGAAGAATAAGTTAAGAGGTTGTTGCATACGGTAGAAAAGTTGGTCAAGAACAGTCAAGTATGGTCGTTCACTCTTGAAGGGTCTTGTAGGTTAGCTAACATTCCATTCTAGTGAAATTCATGTAATGTTATGATGTGAATGTATGTAAGTGGATGTATATATGTATGTGTGATGTGGGTGTGGGTGTGTGTGTACATAGTGTTCATTGTATGATTTGTCCACAATAATATTCATGTATGTATAATGGTTCAACTAACTCACATACATATGTGTATTTGTATGTGTAGTCGTGTGTATATATATATGTATATTGTGTGTTCCATGAAAGATTCTAATCACATAGATATACGCGATTGTGTTTACATATATATACATGGGTGTTTGTTTTTGAAGTTTTATCATGATCCATCAGACACACACACACATATATATATATATGTATGTATATATATATATTAGCAAATTATACATATATATCATAGGTATTTGAAATCCATCAAGCTTATGCATGTTCAAATCGATTGGTATGTGTTTGTGTGTATGTATTCTTGTGTTTTGACATTGTTAACACATGTGTGATTTGTGAAATATTATTGATATTGTGTTATCCATATAATATGTCATGTGTTAATTCACCTTTAAATATATTGAATTAGTTTGATAACTTATGTTACATATGTTTTGAGAACACAACAATGAATGGTGAAATTATATTATTTTATGTATTGAACATTCACAAAATGTCTTATGAATGTCCGGGTTTGCATGGAATTGAACAGTTTTCAATTTAGACATTGTCATGTGTAATCTTGTTTTGTTTGTACGTAATAACCAGACTTTTTGTTGCCCTCTATTGAGCGTGTTTTGCAGGAGTACAAACTTACCTAGACACTGCACTACCTGAGATCTGACGAAAGATTGGGCAATACTTTATTTGACGAAACACTTATTGCTCAAAGGTATAGTGTAGTTTATGGCTTTGTGCGACTCCAATGAGGTTAGAATATTGCATTATTATAATATTTTTCTTTTGATTTAATATTGTTACTTTGCTTTTCTGTTCTTAAATTTTTTGGAGTTCAAGAATCTGTTAAGAAAATTCATTAATGGTCATTCATTTTCACATCAAGTTTCAAAAAGCCAGAGTTTGAAGTGGAGATTTTCTTACAAATAAAGGAAGAGATATTACTGCAACTGAAAGCATATAATGTACAAAACTTATTGAAGAAGTTATATATATATATATAGCACATATGTTTTCTTTCAGATTACTTCAAATTATGGCCGATTAATTTCCTATAACAGTTAAAATAGTGAGTTATTATTGTGTTTTCCTATTAAAGTGAGTTATCGTATTTTCCTCGCAATTTGTTTTCATAAATTGAAAATTTCATGGTCATATTATTTTATGCAAAAAATTATTTGTAATTCGCCTTTTATGTTCTTGCGGAAGCATGTGTCGTTTTATAACTAAAGGACTTGGAACATCGGAAAGGTTTGATGGTTTTTGCGTCACATATTTGTGATGCGAAATCTTTTATGATTTTCACATGATGAATATGTGGTTGGAAAGCGTTATCTCAGATTGATGGTGTCGCTATTGTGCCAATGTTGGGCATATTTGCGTACGATTAAAATAATGATCAATGACCTTGATGAATTCCTAAACTTTACAGAAACTTGATGACGAAGGCTTTGCAATAATGGTGCATAGTAGGTTTTTTTCTGCAACCTGTCTTGTGGCCATGATTTATGGGAACTCTGAGTCTCATAAAGGTAAATTTTAACGTTTTATAGTATTAAACACAAGGAGTCGTGAATCATGTTATGATTTGATATTATTACTCCTATATATTAGTAAGGAAACAGATTGAACAATGTTTTGTGGCTTGGTTATTATTTTGATATAGTTGTTTTTTGTT
Source organism: Ambrosia x helenae (assembly GCA_030844895.1). Lineage (NCBI taxonomy): Eukaryota > Viridiplantae > Streptophyta > Magnoliopsida > Asterales > Asteraceae > Ambrosia > Ambrosia x helenae. The sequence goes on along the minus strand of CM061225.1, from coordinate 20,999,150 downwards.
GCAGAAAGCGACAGATTAACAAACCAAGGATGACATGGAAGCGATATTTGAAGAAGTGGAGGGAAAGCCATTGATAGAGAAGGTATGTAATACAATGCATTAGGTTGTTAACCTCAAACATTAAAACCAGTTAACATGTGCATGTTTTTACAACAGGATATGAAGGACCTGTTGCAAAGAAGAACCTAACACCATGATGAAGTGCAAACAGCCTAGAACAAAATGGAACAGCCTCTTTCAAGATCTCTCTTATGCATCAATCTATAACATCAAAACTTTTTAAATGTTTTGAAAATAATATGTTAACGGATCTTTTGAAAGTTATGATCTTAACCTTCTACTTATGCATTAAGAAGACATGAACCAATGTGTGCTTTTGGCTTATTAAGAATACTTGGTTGTACACTTACGATAAGTAGCACAAAATGTTGCGCAACACGCGACCATAAAAACACACTAGTTGGGTTTAATTGCCCTTTTTGTTCTCTAGCATTTTTTTTGTTTGCTTAAATATTGATAGAGATTGATCTTGGAGTTTGCTTTTTAGTGGTGGACTAATTTAGTCAAAGATTTTATATTTGGGGCAATTACATATACCCTTATACAAACTTTATAAATTATATATTTACTCAACCTAAAAAAATAATTACATATTTCCCCTTTTTAAAAGCTAAAAATATCATATATATATATATATATATATATACCCATTTTATTAAAAATAGATTAAAGAATAACTAATGAAATCAGAAATCTTGATTAATAAAATTGGCTTCATATCATCATAACGAATCATCTACAAACGTCACATACACGCACCCAACAAATTCCAACAACAAGAACACAAGGCAACAAAACAAATGCATCCACAACAACGCGCTGACATTTCCATTAGTATATTATATTGATACATATATTATATTAGTAGGAAAGCCCGCGCGTTGCCGCAAGTGTATAATTTGTATTTTTGCGCTCGTTTCATAAGTGAGTTTATGTAAGTTGTTTACTAATTAAGTTGGTTATATACGTGTTATATATATATATATATATATATGTTTAGGATCCTGTACAAAGTACATTTTTCGTGAGAAGTGTGAGAAGGACTAAGAATTGACATGTAGACATCATGTTTTGGATTTAGGAATGATGTTTTAGGTTGTTTTAACTTGAAAAACACCAAACACAACTATCTAAAACACAATACAATGTATTATAGTCATTAAAATTTAAAAAAACAGCTAAAACACACTACTTAACGCTTAAAACACACTGCTAATGTTCTTAGCATGGTGTTTTAAGTTTTAAGCCTAAAATACAATGTTTTCGGTTTTTAATTGTTATGTTTGGTGTTTTTATAGGCAAAACAATCCATAACATCACAACTAAGTTCAAAAAATGATGCCTAAGTATCAATTTTTAATACTTCTCACACTTCTCACAAAAAAACCACTTTGTACACGATCTTGACCCTATATATATATATATATATATATATTGAAGATTCGTAGTTGAGTCTTAGCAAATGAATTTTCACAAAAGTCAAGAATATACAATAAATAGTATTTTTAACGGCGCATTGAGGCGGAGGCACAATGTTTGCTTAATTTGTTACGACAATGATCAAACGTTAATTGTATAAAAAATGAAGCATAAACTGGCTATAAATCAGATTGCCGCATAACATAAATCTCTTGTTGGTCAGGTCATGTTAGACATATCAGAGGGTTGCATCGGTACATCTGATTCCTGTAAATCAAATTTGTAAGAATTAAATTTGAGTAGCAAACTCCCACTTCCTATTGCTATTTAGAGCTGGTATAACATAATCAAATGCAATAAAGAATTTATGGTGGTAACATGTTAATTCTCAAACCAAGTTTTTTATAGTTAATGTATTACATCTATTGGATTTTGAGTTGTTTTGTAGTATTCCATTGCCCTTTATACATACTATAATAAAATAAAGAAAAAATATAACAACAATAATTGATTAAAAAACCAAAACTTGTGTGGAAAATACAAATTGCAAATTTCATATGTGATAAACAAATATACTATAAACAAATAAAAGTATTAAAAACAGGATGGTAATTTGGTAGGGATTAATGATTATGTTATTGTTAAATTATTAAATGAGTATGCTACAGCTCCGGATGCATGTCAATGTGAAAACATCTTAGACATCGAAAAAGAAACAGAATCACATAAGGTATACCTAGTGCTCTTCTTGATTGTTGGCTGCAAAACATGTAACAGTTGAAGACGGTAAATTGTTTATGATATCCCTGCGGCACAAGTATATAATAATAATCACCACTAAATAGATTGACAACAAATTGATAAACAATATATATGTATATAAGTATGCAAAAAGAGTATAGGTAACCTGAAAGTAGCAAATGTAGTCTACATAAATAACATTGGTGAGTATATAAAGGTAGGGGGTTGAAAATTATTTGAAGATGGAAGGATTTGTAACTAATGAAGCATTGAGTAGGGTGTTTCAAGAACCATGGTTACAATGTTTATAAACAATCTTTAAAGGGGATATTAATTCCTAATTTCATAACCAATTGGAGAATTGAAATGCGAGTTAATGAGACCAGGTAAGGGATTTGTATCTAATCAAACATGGGATAGGGTGTTTTAGCAACGATGGTTACAATATTCCTAATTTCATAACAATGGGAGAATTGAAATGCGAGTTAATGAGACCAGGTAAGGGATTTGTATCTAATCAAGCATGGAATAGGGTGTTTCAACAACGATGGTTACAATGGTTATAAAAAAACTTTAAAGGGGATATTAATTCCTAAATTCATAACCAAATTGAGAATTGAAATGGGAGTTAATGATACCAATATTTAGGCATGGAAAAATCTCAATATTACTATTTGAACCTCAACACCCATTATGGTCTTCATTCATTACAAATGGTGTCTTAATGTTCTGTAATGAATGGTTTGTTAATGCTGAAGAGTTACAAAAAATATTGACATCAATCACTTGCATTAGGTACTTGTAAAATTATCATAAAAAGTTGTATCATAGGGGCATAAAGGCAACAAATGGTGTAAAATATGGAGATGATAGTTGTGCCCCTTCACATGCCATCTTAAAATTGAGAGGAAATTACATTTTTGTCCGTCAAGTTTCTTTAATACAGTATAATAAATAATAATAATATAGATATAGATATAGAAATATAGATAACCAAAAGTCATGAGTTAACTTTCATTATTGTTACACTTATTGAAATTTAAATAAAAGCTATTTTGTTTAAATGAAATTTAACAAATCTAATTATTAGATTTGAAAGACAATATAATATTATGTAGAAAGGCAATTTTACCCCTTTACCAATTTAATTAAGTATTGTACCATAAGCATAAGATATTGTAATTACTTATATTTTGTAGTCATCCTTCCTAAATGCTTTATAATATATAGTACATAAGATATTGTAATTACTTAAATTTTGTAGTCATCCTTCCAAATGTTTTATAATATATTATATATATCGATATTTGCCAAAGAAAATATAGAATTCATGATGATAGAAAAGTACTAAAGAGTCAAGAATCAAAATTAAGGGAATAAAAACATAAAGAGATAACACGTATTGAATCTTATAAAAAACACGTATCAAAATGCTTGATGCGTATAAAAATTGGTACATAAACCAAAAATCACCTCTGCTTTTGAAAATCTTTATAAGAGTATAAGGAGATGATGAGACCTTTCGTGTTATCCCTGGTGATCTCGAATCCATCTTACATCACAATGTTTGTGTATCAAGCTTCAATGAAATGCCATAGAGAAAAAAAAACAATAAATAAAATAAAAGATACGGAAATGAAATAATGTTTGCGTATCAAGCTTTAATGAAATGTCATAGATAAAAGAAAGAAAATGATAAATAAAATGAAAGATACGGTAAGGAACCTGTGATGATAGAAAGGTTTTGAGGCGAGAAACCAAAGAATTACGTTTGGTGATTTATGTGGTGATTCTTGTTGTTGTTGACCCCATATAGATAATATATAGATATATAAGAGGAAGAAGTTACTAATGAATTAATCATGATGATGATGAAAGGTTGATAATTATAATAGGTTGATGATTAAGAGGGGTTGAAAGGTCTCACATTTAATATGCATCATAGGTTGTATTTTGTATTCTAAATGTTGGACATGAGGGTAGAATTGGGATAAGATTTTAGGATGTGAGGTATTTGATTATGGTAAATTTACTATTCTACCCTTCTAAGTGTCTTAAATGTCCATAAAGTTTCAATTATACCCCCATCATGTAAGCATAATTCAATTGTACATGTTGCTTGAATAGTTGAATGCTTGACAAAATTACAATCTTGGCCATCACTCCTCCTTAATAAGATAATATAGATATGTATGATGATTGAATTTAGAAATGTTTTTCTCTTATAACACATTGATATTCTATACTATCATTATCTATATCTATACTACATTAAAGGAAGAAAAATGTCTACAAATGTTATTTTACATGAAGTTTAAGATGACATAGGAAAAGTCTCATGCATAAAACCCAAATGTCATATAATTTTTTCCCTTTTACCTTTCATGCAAAACCTACTTGTACACATTATTTTATCATAACCTCCAATTACCATTAATCTATATCTATAATATATTGACATATTTATTTTCAAGTGAAGTAAAGACTTGCAGCCGTTGCCGAATGTTGCGAGTCATTTGTTTATGTTCTTATAAAGTAAATCGAACCCAAGATGACGTCTTCATTTTCCTATGTCATGTAATTGGGGAAACACCCCCCCCCCCCATAAATAAATGAATACGATTATATTTGTGTGAACTTTTTGGATGTTTTAGCTTCTGTAGGTGATGGTCTTTGATGAGACTGTTTAGGTTTAACCTGGAGTCTTCTTGCTGGTACGAGGCCCGTAAAGAAATGAATACAATTAAGAAATCAGGGAAAATAGTTTGTAAATTCATTGTGAATACCACCCACATGTTATCAAGTGTTCTTTCATGTAAAAAAAGTTCATCCATATGTTTTTCTATATGTTGCACATTGTTTTTTTTTCCTTTTTAAGATATACATCATGTTCTTTTCAAAGTTCTACCAAGAGACTAACTATTGGATAATACATGCCTGCCACAAGTAAATGTTTTTTTTCCTTCTTTGGTTCATTAGTGTTGCAATACTTAGTGAAAAACATGTCAATTTTGAATATGTAAAGTAGTTTGTTTGAACATGTGGCACCAAACTTGGACTGGCCAAAGTACTTGCCGATGCTGCTAGGAAGTTTTGCTTGTTTGGGGATGCTGGCCAACGCGATGCGAGGAACAAATTTTGATTTTTCTGTGAAGGCTTTTGGTCTATAGGGATTGACCAAATCATCATCCTCGTTCGTGCGAGTGCCATGAGTAGCACTAATGGAATGGAAGTTATGTGGATGACTCTGGTTATCATAGTCCCCGTTAGTGGATGACTTATAACCATCTGACACGTCGGACGACTTGGCGTAGCCCCGAACGTATATGTCTCCAGCACGTTCCCCGCTACGACCGTCATAATGACCATTGTGAGTTTCTTTGTTTTTATGACTCTTGTGAGATGGTGAGTCATAACTTAGTGTCTTTCCATCTTTTGTATTTTGTTTTTCAGCATACGTTGGTATTTGGCGTTTGTTTTTGCCTGCTGCAGAAGTACCAGTCGCTGTTGTCAGCATCACGTACCTCAAAAATGGGTTTTTAAGGCCTTAAGGTAGTTTGTTTGGTTATTATTTTGGGTGTTTGAGTGTTTCTCGTCTAGTTGGACTTGTGGGTCCTTCTCGGACGAGTGAGTTGAAGTGTTGGGCTTGGGTTCAGCTATGGTGTGGGCTAAAATATGGAAAGAAAGAGTTCTAGTTCCACGGATGGAACCAATGAAGAAACAACAAGTTTTACTAACCATAATCGAGCAGGTTAGTATGGTTTTGAACTCGTGTAGTTGCAGGTCCTTTGCACCACTCGTAGCTGGAACCAAACTTGTAAGGAAAGAACTAAAGGGCCAAGTGAAGGGAGGCGACCGCCTGAAGTACTATTACTCTTGATAGCAGACACAAAAAATGGTGCTGGCTTGCTTATAGCAACATAACATGGTCTTCTACAAGGGAGGGGGTGACCTCCTTTATATAGGACATGCATGTGCCAAACATCACTACCCATAACCACGACGGTGGGCTTGGGCCCGGGTTATGGGCTTGCCTTCCCTTCGACCCATAAATTGAGTAGAGAATCATGTGGTAATTAATGCCGATGTGAGAGAAATAGAATACCGCCCTGCCATGATTCTACGTGGTATGATTTGGTTGGCTGCAGGTGGGGCTTCCTCTGACACAGCATGGTTGACCGAATGGTGGCGTTTGACGTGACGTCTGGCAGCAGGTGACCATGCGTCTACAGTATTCTGACGGGTACTGTAGACAGCAGCATGGTGGATGCATGGAAACGGTCTTATCACTGTTCACTATAAGGGGTTGTTGGACCACCCCTAACATGTGTTGTCCTCTGATTGGCACAATGTATGGTTTGCATCTAACCGGATCTTCCTGCTCTCTGATGGCCATACAACATCTGTAAGATCTCACATTAGTTGTGTAAGGGAGAACAGAACTCGTTATAATGGAGTGGCTGCCATCACTATCACAACGGTTTTGGCCAGTTCTTCGGAGTGAGACCAATGCAAAACCATGAGTTGCGGCAAAGCAGACAATATTGTGGTACGGGTTACCTTGGGATGCTACAGATAGCATCAGAGCCGGGGCCCGGATCGATGTGCTAGTCGTGCCCGCGATGTAACACTCGGCCTCTCTCGCCACCAATATTGTCCACTTTGCCCCGATGGGTTGCCCATCCAGAGCTTACGGATTTGTTTTGGTTGCCCAGTGGAGACTTCCCAGGAGGTCACCCATCCTGGAATTTCTCCCACCTGAGCACGCTTAACTGTGGAGTTCTCCTCTCGTTCACTAACATTAAGCCCCAAAACGCGTTGGTGATTTAAGAGGCAAGACATTACTTATGAACCAAGGATCTCTCCTGGCCACGGCCGATGTGGGATTTTCCTGGGGTGTCACATTCACCCCCTGTTAGAGTCTCATCGTTCCTGATGAGGTATGCACCCACCATCCCGAACGACACAGGAGTGGCTCTGATACCATCTGTAACACCCGGCCTCTCTCGCCACCAATATTTTCCGCTTTGCCCCGATGGGTTGCCCATCCAAAGCTCACGGATTTGTTTTTGGTTTCCCAGTGGAGACTTCCCAGGAGGTCACCCATCCTGGAATTTCTCCCACTTGAGCACGCTTAACTGTGGAGTTCTCCTCTCATCCACTAACATTAAGACCCAAAACGCGTTGGTGATTTAAGAGGCAAGACATTACTTATGAACCAAGGATCTTTCCTGGCCACGGCCGATGTGGGATTTTCCTGGGGTGTCACAGCTTGGACACCTGGTCAAGAACGTGCACAAGGGTACGTTGGGAAACAACAATGAGGATAATTAGGCCGAGGGTTCGCGTAAGTGAATTTGCGATCTCCAAACCATATGGTTACTCACACCCCACACCACCAATGCAACATGACCAAAGCTGGCAAGAGAAACCATCAGCAGGGAAAGAGATCCCGGGCGGACGGGAATGATGACTCTTGGAAGGAGGCAGACGTGATCCTCCCAAAAGTCCGCGGTGGCGCATCCTCTACCGCCCCCGCTCATCATCACCGCAAACTTTGGACATTATCGCACGTGATACATGTTTCTTGACAGCGGAAACAACACTAAAATCACGTATGATCAGTGTTTTCAACAACTTGATGACGAAGACAAAGCTCGACCTTACCGGTTAACGAACCAATTTCAAGCTTCATTCATGAAACCATCATGCCAGCGGCATGATTACCTTTCCGGTTACAATGACGGATGACAACAATGAGCGGACAGAAGTATGCGACTTTATGGTCTTCCCCGCGACGTCGCACCATGATATCCTATTGGGTCGGGAAGGCCTTGCGCGTTTCAACGCTAATGCTTCAACGCCACATCAAATGCGGGTCTTCCTACCCCGCACTGGCGTCGCCTTCATCAAGGAAATAAAGATTGCCATGCGGCTGATAGTGCCAAACCCTCAAAGATAGTCAAGACAGAAACCCTCACTGAGCTGGAAAAATTGATTCTAAATCTTAAATTTCCGGAGCAAACGGTGGTCATTGGTCATGTAATCTCCGACACCATACGAAACCATTTGAAGCAGCTTCTCATCGCCAACATGGACATTTTCGTATGGCAGCCATCGGACATGGTTGGCGTTCCCCCATGAAATCGCGGAACACAAGTTCAACGTGTACCGATCAATAGAACCAGTTGTCCAAAAGAAGCACAGTATGGGGCCGTAGAAAACAAAGGCAATGAACGAACATGGATCCCCAATCCCGTCATGGTCTCTAAAGCCACAAGAGGATGGCGAATGTGCATTGATTACAAGGACTTAAACATGGCGTGCCCAAAAGATTGTTATCCTTTGCCAGATACTTTTTTTTAACATTCAGAAAGACTAACATATTACACATATATATGTATTTTATAAGGTTTAACAATCTATAGTATATTAGGTGTCCCGATACTCACCGAATTCTTGTCGCGTCTCCGGCAACACACGGATTCCCTACTAGTCATTATTTATAGATCAAAGTTTTGGTGTCTAGTTGCTACCACAGTACCACATATTGTACATGCGTCTTAATGACATTTTTGTATGATGTTTTCAATGTTTTACATTAATTCAAATATTTCTAATACTTCTTGTGGTCATAATAACATTACTATGCATGACATATTGGACACGACTAAATAACTCCACAAGGAACTCAAAAGTATCAAATGCACACTTTCTTGTGTTTGATAACTTTGCGTGAAGCAATTAAAACAACATAGGGTAGAAGGTTGAGTCCAAGTGACAAACCCATTGAAATTAAGGTGTTGTTCCCTTTTAACGTAAAGGGTTCTAGGCTCACCAAAAACGGATTTAATAATTTAAATAGTTTTTTTTGAATAATAATAATTTAAATAGTTAAAGAAAATTAAAACAACATACCAACCGTAAAAAAACTAGACCGTTTAGCCAGATTATTCAACCCAACCCAAAGTCAAACCGTGGTTACCAAGTCATGATATTATTATTTTGTCAAAAAAAAATAATAATAAAGGTTCTACTTTGCTACAGTATTATTATTATTAGAACCCTGAACGAAACCCTAGCTAACGTTTCTGCTCACCAATATTATCCACATCATCAGCCACCACCACACACCCTCTTCAACCCCTATCAATTCGTACGCTCTTCACGCAAAAAGGTTCGATTTTTCACTTAGATTCCGATTTCTGTAAAAACATATTCAAGATTCTTTATTTTTCAGTCTTTATTGTGTTTTTGCTGTTTTTTATGTGTTAGAGATGATTAAAACATATGATAGTTGTTATTTGATTCTGGGTTTGTGTTTAATTTATTGTTTATATGGTTTTTGATTTAGAATAGTGCAAGATTTGTGTAGAAGAGTGAATATGGCTAGAAAAGGATTAATGGAGCAGGATTTGAGTAAGCTGGATGTAGCGGCGCTGCATCCGCTTTCTCCGGAGGTTATTTCTCGTCAAGCTACGATTAATATTGGTAAATTGATGTGATTGGCTTTAAATATTGATTGATTTGTTTGTTTGTGTTTTAGTGGTCTTGTTACATTGTTTGTTTGAACTTGTTATGTTACCTGAAATTGTGTTGTAAAAATCGCTAGGCGCTAGTTGGGCGGTGGGGTACTGGTCGGTGATTACTCTGTGGATTAATTGGATTGGAATTTTTATATGTAGTTTTTCAAACGTATATATTATGGTTCAAACTTTAAACACAAACAATTGAAACTTGAACATAAAAACCGAGTACTTAAAAGTTCAAACATTAACATATTTGTAGATGGATCCATTGATTGGGTCGGGAACTTGGGTTAAGAAGTTAATTCCGATGAATTCTGATTTATGTTAAATTGTTAATCATAGTTATCAAAGGCGCTAGGCGCACTCAAGGTGCATAGGCCTTGCCTCGCCTCAGGCCTAGGCGCAAGGCGCAAAAAAATTGATGGCCTGAGATAAAAAGGCGAACAAAGAAAAAAAAAGTAAGAATATATTATGTATTAGAAAAATAATACTATTCTTCAAATAGAATAAACGAAAGCTATTATATAACATTTAAATCATCTAATTAGTATCAAAGTTTTAAAAATTAGTGTGTTATCAGTTATTGTATAAAAGCCGTTTTCCATAAATAAAAGTAGAAATCTGGCTTGAATCTAGTCATAATTTGGAGAATTTGGCTGGAAATTGCAAGGAATTTGGGAATTTCGCCAGACCTAGAGAACTAAAGCGCAATTGCCTCGACTCGCCTGAAAAATGGGCCTAGGCGCAAGAGGCAATGGCTTTTAACAACTATGATGTTAATTCTGACTTCCTGATTGTTACAAGCTGGTTGAAATTGGTGTTTTGTGTATGTTTTAAACAGGTACTATTGGTCATGTGGCTCATGGGAAGTCAACAGTTGTAAAAGCTATATCTGGTGTGCAGGTATTTCTTCTTTTATAGTTTAGTGTTACTGAAAGTTATTTGGATCATCTGAGTGCTGGTTGTAGAAATTCCTCTAGTTTTATATTTGTATCATTTACATGTTTCTTGTCAGTTAACTGATTTTCTTAAACCAATCATTATTGCGTGTAGGATGAAGGATATTGGGCTCTAATTAGTGTAGATGACTATAGGTAGTTAAAGGCTCAACCCGCAAAGGGTGAGCCTGTTGCATAGGCGTAAGATGGTTAAAAAGTGCACGTCTGAGACAAGCAAGGCACACCTGTATTAAAGGACATTTGTAGTTGTTTAGCTTTGTTCTAGGCTGGTTTAGACTGTTGTTAGGCCGTTTTTTTGCTGTTTCAGACCGGTTTCGACACTTTTTTTTTGGTTCAGTGCATCTGTGAGCTTTGCTGCACTTAACTACACATAGATTAATGAAAAACTTTCATGTTTTTCTTGCATCTTTTCTAGTAAACCTTTTTTTAATAACTTATCCTTGTTATTGTTTAAATCCAGACTGTGCGGTTCAAAAATGAGTTGGAGCGTAACATTACTATCAAGCTTGGGTATGCCAATGCAAAGATATACAAATGTGAAGATGAAAAGTGCCCTCGACCCATGTGTTACAAGTAAGCGTGCAGATAAAGATACACTACTGTATTTTGGCATTGTTGTTACCTTGCGGGTTATTAAAGATTATTTCAAATATTTGCACAGGGCATATGGAAGTGGAAAAGAAGATAGCCCTCCTTGTGATGTGTCTGGATTTGAGAACAGCAAGATGAAATTGATGAGACATGTATCGTTTGTTGACTGTCCAGTAAGTATTCTACATGTCTTTGATATATTTGTGGTGAAAACAACCTTGTCCAGCATTTGAATCATATTTTTTGAAACATGTGGAACAGTCGTAACCAAGTTTCTGTTTTTCTGATTTAAATCTGGAAAAGAATAGTATATGAACAGGTCTCAGAAACATGCAGAATAAAACAAAACTAGTTTTATACCCGCCACACGTTGTCGCGGCGGGGGCAAATGGCCTACTGCGTCATACATAGCCTCTGCGCGTAGCGTACCATCACCGCCATCTTAGCACACCGGACGGGGTTGGCCCTTGCGAACAGCATGATGCACTATCTCGCTAAAACCCTTTGAGCGAAATACAACAAAAGGAAGGAAAATCCATGGCCCGACCCATCATCTCCACCTTAGTTTAAACATTATTGCAAGATTGAAAGAAAATACAAAATGGATATATTTAGCATAAGATTTTGGGTGGACCTAATTTTTTTGGTTTGTCTTCATCCCCACTGATCCAATTCACCGGCCACCATGGCCAACATTTCACCTTCACCTCACTATTTATCTCCTGTGTACGAACCATATCTCTTATCAAATATCTACTGCTAAAATCAACGATAAATTATCAACCACTAAAATCAACGATGAACCCCTAATCCACATAGGCTCCCTCACTTCCGCTACCTATGGCTCCCTCACCGTCATCACCTCTGCAAAGATAGAAGCTTCTTACAACACGCTGTAACAAATAAAAGTCATCACAATCCATCCGCTAACCTGAGAAAAGCATCGTTCACAACGATCTTCCCGGAACTACCAACGGATAGCCAAAGTCGCCGGAGCTGGTTCCAACATCGAAGCAGCAGAGACGAAGAAGAAGGGGACGCGGTACAGACGCATAATAGATGGCTAGGGTTTCGTTTAGAATGAGAAAGAGGTTCGATATGTATGGAGGGGTCATCGCTTTACAGTGTTGTACGTGACGTAATACGTGACGTAGCGGTGCTTTATTTGATTGTATTGACCGAAACAGTGTTGGCTTCTCACAACGAAAGTTACGTTTTAATATTATTTATAATATGTCAGGAAACTTGCATGATATGTTTTTCTTCTTATAATTAACACCATTAATAAGCACCGTAAGTTACTTTAGAATGGATATCTCTCGTGATAGATCTTCTCATTTACTATTTGCATCATTGCATGATGTTATGTGTATGCTTGTCCGCTTTTAAGTTTTGGCTGTTAAATATTTTTTTTTTTCTAATATCTACAGGGACACGATATTCTCATGGCTACTATGCTTAATGGAGCAGCCATCATGGACGGAGCATTACTTCTCATAGCAGCAAATGAAAGTTGTCCCCAGCCTCAGACTTCCGAGCACTTGGCTGCCGTTGAGATTATGAGGCTCCAACATATCATAATTCTTCAAAATAAGGTTGATCTAATTCAAGAAAACGTAGCCATTAACCAACACGACGCAATTCAGCAATTCATACAGGTTATCTGCCATGATCCTTTTCCTCCCTTTTGTTACTTTTATGGTATGATGTATTTTACATGGCTTAAACAATCAATGAAACAAAAAATATCAGCTTAATAGGAAACTTATCTTTCCCGAAAGTGTATATACGGTAAGTTTAAATTCTGGAGTCTGGACAAAGCTGTTATGCGTCTCATATAGAAAAAAGCTTGTTTGACCCGAATCTGTTTTAACCATTATTTGTCATTTAGTAGCCGGTTTTAAAGAAAGCGTTGATGGTTTCAGGGAACGGTTGCTGATGGTGCACCGGTGATCCCGGTGTCAGCTCAGCTTAGGTATAATATCGATGTGGTGTGTGAATACATAATAAAAAGGATTCCCATCCCAGAGAGGAACTTCATTTCACCTCCCAATATGATAGTAATTCGTTCATTTGATGTTAATAAGCCTGGATCTGAGGTTGATGAGATTAGAGGTGGTGTGGCTGGTGGAAGTATCCTCAAGGTTAGTTCTTTCTTCGGTTTTTTATGTTGTTTATATCTGCGTCTTGAAACTTGAAATTGTCGTAAATAAAAAAATCAAACAGGAATATAACATACTAACATAGTTATTATTGTTGTGTACAGGGTGTGTTGAAGGTAAACCAGCATATTGAGGTCCGTCCAGGGATTGTTGTTAAAGATGAGAGCGGTAACATCAAGTGCACTCCAATTTACTCAAGAATAGTGTCGCTATACGCGGAGCAGAATGAACTTCAATTTGCTGTACCTGGAGGTCTTATTGGTGTTGGAACAACAATGGACCCTATGTTGACCCGTGCTGATCGGTTGGTGGGTCAAGTTCTTGGGGAGGTCGGGTCTCTTCCTGATGTCTATGTCGAACTCGAGGTAAGCACTAGGATTCGCTTGGTACAAAATCCTTGTATTTTTTAATATGGTTGCGTTGAAATTTCATCGTTTTATTTACTATAAAATGGACAAAAAGTGTTTTTCTAGGTCAACGCAATGATAAACTGTTGAAACCCAAACCCAATTGTAATCGTGAACCAAACTGCTGACCTGCCCATAAATGTGTTTTAATATAGCGTCTAGCAACCTTTAAATCACATTAATAAAGAAGTCAGGTTAGGAGTTTAATAGTAAAGTTTTTGTAACCATATTTCAAGCCATTCAACTATTAAAAAGAATCAATTAAACATGCTTGCAGAGTTTCAGGTCAACCCGTTCATTAGACTTGATAATCTTTTTGCGGCCTCTTATTCTATCGATGGTTTTTGTAGGTGAACTTCTTTCTTTTGCGTCGGTTGCTTGGTGTGAAGACTAAAGGAACAGAAAAGCAAGGGAAAGTATCAAAGTTGTCAAAGGCGGAAATACTGATGCTGAACATAGGATCAATGTCTACTGGGGCCCGTGTTTTGGCAGTTAAGAACGATTTAGCAAAACTGCAGTTGACAGCACCCGTGTGTACGAGCAAAGGTGAGAAGATTGCTCTGAGCAGGAGAGTAGAAAAGCATTGGCGGCTAATCGGTTGGGGACAAATTCAAGCTGGTGTTACTCTTGATATCCCACCCTGTCCAATTTAAAGGTCTGGGCGCCCATTTGATATCCAGTTTTGCCTGCCGCTGCTGCTACTTTTCTTTCCTGTCTTTGATTCTTGGTAATCTGTTTTAGCTTTTGTAGCGTTTGTGATTTTACACTATTCGACTTGTTTTGAACAAATACTTTGCATGGTGTTTGCGGAGAGGATCATAAAACATGTACTTTTCACCTTCAAATGTTTTAATTGGCTATTTTTTATTAACGTCTTGTAATCTTATGATAAAAACTAAATGCGCCTCGTATCATTTCAGAGACCTGAAAAGCCTCCACTCAAAGTAACGAAACAGAATTGTGATATTCTATAACAAATGACATGTTTGTCCAACATGTCTAGTCTGCCCCTACCCCTTGGCTCTAAAAAGCATGGTAAATATGAGGGGTCGTTTAGGTCCTAAGCGTCGAGCGCAAGAGATGTCATGTATTCATACATTGCTTATACATTGGTACTAGATGACATTCTCTACTTATTAACCCTCAACACTGAAGAATAAGATAACAAAAAGGAAACACACATATACGTGTAAACAATCTCAAAAATATATTAATTATTTTATAATTGAACTATTGAAGTATGAAGTATGATGATATAAATTTAGAAAACAAAACAAATTACTAAAAACACATTTATGGATCGTTTACATTTTTATGTACCATAAACTGACTCCAAAAATTAAAGACAAAACATCAACCTAGGTTCCATCTCTCAGTTTGATTTTAATTTCACTTAGACAATTAGAAAATGACTTGGACATAATTTCAAATTATAGTGTTGACTTAAAACAAAGTGACTGAAATCTTTGGAAAGTCATTAAAATCTTTTTAGTTAGCAAGGAATCACGCAGCTGAAATCCTTTATTTGCCTTCTCTACTTCTATATAGAACAAAACTCATCATACTTTTGCTAGTCTAGAAACCAACCCAAGACTATTGCAAAGAATAGAAAAATATTACTCCGGACCCAAGACTGCAACACTATTGCTTTACTGGTTTGAAAACTCCGGCCCAGTGCAAGATGTGCGCCTTCACTGAATCACTACCTCAATCCACTTCAGGTGCGCTTTTTTTCATGAATGAATTCATGACGCCAGGACTATGAAAGAAAGAAGTGATATAAACAGTTGTGTGCAATTCTCCAAATAAAAGATTGAAGTGATTACTTTCATGGATTCATGACCATGAAAGAAAGCAGTGATATGAACAGTTGTGCAATGAAAAATCATGTTGTATGCTTTCTGAGCTTTGTTCACCCCCCTTTGCAACTATACAATCTTAAAATCAAATGGACATCTTATTTCTCTTTATTGTTTAACCTAAGCACAACTGCTTGTCAACTTCCAGATTGGGACAGTTTCTTTAGAACGTTCCACGCAAGCAAAGCTGCACCAACAGCAGGTTCCACCTGATAAAATCCACGTGTTACCAAACAAGCAACTAATAAAAAATACGTATAATGGTCAATAGTAAACGTCAGGTGGTTAAATAATTTCAGGCCTTTTTTTTCATAAAAAGAATTAGATTAAACTTTATTATTCTCGTTTTATTTGATAAACTTATCTATTAAACTTTCGTTATCACTTTATTTTAATAAACCTATAAATTGTCATCCTACATTGGTTAAACACACGTCGCCCTTTGCACATTGCTATGAGAAGAAAGCCGTGTCAAAGAAAAAGCTTGTAAAAGTGGCTCCCCAACCCAAACTTTGTAATCAATTCCCTGTCTATCAAACTTGAGGAGCCTTTTAGATTTAGTGAGCCTATATAGAGCCGCATTGGGTAGGATAGACTGATAGTAAATGGGTTGATTGAGTTTTGTTTGATCTCAAACAAGTTAAAAGGTCAAACAAAATTGATCAGCTTGAAAGGAAATTGATCAAACGGATCAAAATCCTCCCTAAGCGTATTTAATGCATAGGTTATCCTAAACGTTTTATTCATATAATAAGAATACCACTGAAAAAATGTAAGTTTTGTGAAACATTGATATTTCGTGTCAACAACCAGGCTGGACCATTACGACCTGTAAAATATATCTGTAATGACCTAAAAGTTGACCAATTATGATATTCTAACCTTTGGCCGGATCGGAAGCATCCCAGGGAACTCCTTGGAAATGTAGCTAATTACTTCTTTTCCAATATCCCACTTCTTATTGGCTTGAAGAACACCACCAACCATGACAAGAGGACAACTACCCTTTCCATCTGTCAAGTAAATGACACGTGTAAATCATACAACACTTCAAAACTATCCAACACGCACCCTGATTAAATCTTGTTTAAAAGTGTCTCATGAATAAGGAGTGAAAGAAAATAAATTGAAAAACAAACATGTAACTTTGTGAATTTGGATAATATCAGCAAGGAGGTCAGTCATAAAAACTAACTAAAAATTTTAAAATAAAACTTAATTTTTCTTTTCGGTTTTGATTATGGACCTTCTCCACATAACCCGAGTCTGCAAACTACAGCTTTGATACTTGAGGCCAACTCCTGAACTGCATCAACCAATATTCCATTTGCCACCTCATCACCTGCTTCAGCACAAGATACAACAATTGGGACCAAAGCTGCGATTCGAGCCCATGATGGATCAGCATAGGTCCACCTATATTTAAAAGAAAGCAAGAAACTTATATTGCTGCTTTTTTATGTCGATAAGATTGTTCCTAAAAGCTGATTAAAACTAGAAAGCACAAATTTACGCCCAAGTATATTTTCTTTTCTTTTTTTCTATAGCTTCCGATTTATATATAAAATACCACTTGGGAGACAACTGGCACCTAGTGAGCCATCTTGCTAGATGCCTAGATCTAGTAGTGTTGCAAGAAAAAAGACAAATAATATCATCGCAAGTTTCAAGAAACAAATACCCAATCAATTCATCTGGAGAAGAAAGCTCGAGTTCATGCAGAATTCTTGATGTAAGCATAGTTTGTGGACCACGGCCATCATAAGCCCTTATTACGGATGTCAATCCCATTGCAGCTATACCATATCCACTGCATGTAAACAACACATGAACACAAATCTCCGATATTCATCTAACATGCTTAATGTGTACAGTGTTTGCGTGGTGTATACACACGTACGGTTACGTGATATATTATTACCTTCCCCAATCACCTAATACAGGTCCTGCACCAGAAGCCCGGGCTTCTCTTCCATCTTCAGTATATCCATAAGCAATGGTCCCCGTGCCAGCAATTAGTACACACCCATGAAGCTTTCCCATGGTTCCACTAGCCATAGCAGCCACAGCATCATTGTGAACGAAACACTTCACATCACTTGGGAATATCGCCCTGGGTAGCGAAAGAAGAGAATAAGAAAAGTATAGGTTGTGAGAAACAAATATTAACTTGTGATATATGAAAAGTTGTATATAGACAGCTGACCTAAGCCAACTTAAAATCCTTTCCTGGTCTGTTGGATGGTTAACCCCTGATACAGCTAAACAAACAGCACGAACAGCAGATCGAGTAGAACCTGCCGTAAAAAGAGCATCTGCCATAACACGTTCTAGTGTCTCTTTTGCAGCAGTTTCTGTCAAGTATATGTAGAAAAGTAATCATCACATGACTCATCTAAGGTTGGATAACAAGTTTTTCACTGGTAATTAAGCTGTATATCAGTCTCCTACCACCTCAGTCCCACAAACAATTTGGGCATACAACTTTAGGAAGTTCATTGTGTGTGTGCGTGTGAAGTTATGGAGAGAAACAATAAACTATTACCTCCAACACTATTATGATTGGAACAACCAGCAACAGAATGAGCTAAGACGGGTGGAGGGTCGGGAGGAAGGCAGTCATCAGTAAAAGGAAACACAGGCATGCAGATACACACGGTGGAAGTAGTCCCGCCATCCAATCCCAGAATCAGATCCTGACCATCACCCTGTTGTTCCATTCCATGCTCAAAATCCCAAATTCCCTCGTTTCTCTCCCTTTTCATGGCTCTCTCCAACTACTGCTCACTACTTTCACTATCAAAAGAGATCACAAATGAAAATACGAAACCCTCCCAAATCTTCATAAATATTAAATGTCATACACCACTATCAAACGATACAAATACATAACAACATTACAGTACCACACTACCACATAGTGTGTGAATTGGTACTAATACTTTAACATGCTTTAACTGCTCATAATAATATAATCCGGACGGCACAAAGAACAAAACACTAATGAACAAGAGAGACCTATGGAGTATACTTTATTTGTAACCAACTACTGCATTATTTTAAACCTAAAAAACTTACATACTAAATTGAACAGCAATTAGCTACAATTTCAAGTTTTCAGAATCTAATAAGCAACTATTAGTATATTACCGTTCCAAACATCGATCAAATGAACAACAATTACACTTCAAAACCGTAAAAACTTCGAGTTATCCATATACATACATAAACTAGAGATCACGATGAACAAAACATATACATTTTACCTAATAACTTACATCTCAATTTGGACAGCAATTAGCTACAATTTCAAGTTTCAGAATCTAATAAGCAACAATTCAATGCATACAGGCATAAAATAGAGATCATGAAGATAATATCTATACACACACACACACACATTGAACTGATTAACTGAATAAACTACAAAACAATATTAGACAGAAATTAGTTACGATTGAAAGTTTAAAAACCTAGAAGCAACGATTACAGTTGTAAACAGTGATCGGATGAACAATTGAACTTCAAATGATGAGTATACATATATAAATAATATTAGAGAACATGTAGATAGAAAGAATATATATACCGGCTACTAATAACCGTTCTTCTTCACCTGTTCGTCGTCAGTGATTGCTTGCTTTCTCTTCTTTTTTATATTTTTATTATTTATTTGCTAATGATGTGAAGGGGGCCGTTTTTGATCCTTTTCTAGAAAAGTATTTATTTTGTTTCTTTCTTTTTGGAAATGTTATATTAGAAATTTAATAATACCTAACCCGTGTATGGAATGATTGAATGAGGGTGAGTAATAATTGAATCGTTAATTGAAATTGAATTGAAATTAATCAAAAACTGGCGAATAGTGATTTTGTTACCGTACTCTTTTTGATAAATATATTCCTACAAATCTATATACCTTATTAAAAAAACTCGATGGATAAGATTGTAATTTTGCTACACTTTTAAAATGACATATCAAAGGTACAAACATATATCTCTATATTTTACCCATTTTCTTCCTTTTATGCCCATATAGTACAACTTTTGATGACAATTATACAAATAAGTAATGCAAAGTGACTCTTCACATATATGCATTTATATGATGACTCTCCATATGTTTAACTCATATATTTGTATTACTCTTGTATTATGTTAGGGCTTATGACTTTTTATATGTTTAACTCTTGTATTTTTTTTTACTTTTGTATTTATGTAATGGCATATATAAAGAGGCATTTGTATTTAATAAGATACATCATAAAATAAAACATTCCCTCACTCTCTCATTTTTCTCTCTATATTGTTAATAGGCTTATATAGGGATGTAAACGAGCCGAGCCAAGCCCGACTAGACTCGAG